>CM068298.1:50220780-50624387 GCA_034768395.1 Linum lewisii | reverse complement strand
TGGAATTCGTGCCAAGCATCGTATAAGCTTACTCCTTCCTTCTGAGAGAAACTAGTGATGCTATCCTTGTAGAATGTCGTTCTTGAAGGCGGATAGTATTCCTCCATGAAGTCCTGAGCTAGATTATCCCAGTCAGTGTAGTAGCCAGGTGGTTTCGAGCGGAGCCATACCTTGGTATTGCCTTTAAGAGAGAATGGGAATACTCGCAAACAAAGATTGTTCTTACCGAGATTCTCGCTCTTAAATGTCTCGCACATGTCTAGGAAGTTTGCCAAATGTGTGCAGGGGTTTTCTTGCGGCTTCCCTTCGAATCGAAGATTTTTAGAGACCATGTTCAGGAACGAGATTGTGATCTCATAGTCAGGGTCGTCATCGTTGTGCGGCACGACGACGCTAGCTCGAAAGTTAGTCGCAATTGGTCTACAGTAATCCGCCATGGTGCGTTGAGCAGCTAGTACGGGAGGAGAAAGTGGTGGTGAATCTGAAGTAGTGGATGAAATGGATGAAGATGAGGAGTTCTCCTTCAACTCCTCAATCTTATTAGGGATAGGTGGTGTAGGCGGAATGATTATGACTTGCTTCTGAGCTCGCGGTTTCTTCGGCGGAGTAGAATTACCCGGTTTAAACTGAGAATGAGCGATCGAGCGGTTCATAAACCTGTAGAACAACCTACAAGCAACAAAAGCAAACATACCGGCGTAAAATCGAAGTGGGTGGAAAAATGAAAGATGAAAAATAGAAGAATAAATTGCCAGTTCTTCTTTCAAACAATCAAAGAAGTCCCCGGCAACGGCGCCAATTTGATGAAC
The DNA here is from genome assembly GCA_034768395.1 of Linum lewisii. Classification (NCBI taxonomy): domain Eukaryota; kingdom Viridiplantae; phylum Streptophyta; class Magnoliopsida; order Malpighiales; family Linaceae; genus Linum; species Linum lewisii. The sequence continues at coordinate 50,623,578 of CM068298.1, read as the reverse complement.
GTCGCAGAAGCGGTTGATCAAATACTACAAAGCTAAAAGCTAAGCAGATCATACTCCACGGGCCTTCTATGATTGACTAGTCCAAAAACTAGCAAAATACTCGAATGTTAACACTTCGTGCGTGGTGTGAGTTCCACGACTTCTAAATCTAAGAAATGCAGAGAAAATTAAAAATTAAACTAAAGCAGATTGGAAATTAGGGTTTGAAAACAAAGATGACAGACGAACTTAGACTTTGAATCCCCCTTCGTTCCCCAGAGCATTGGCAATCAACAGATTAGCGGATTTCGATTCTCATTCAATCAATTACTAAGACACCACCATAACTCCTTACCCTTAGGTTTAAGACCGGCGAACGTTCGCTCTATCCGTTCTAACTACCAAGATTAACTAGCCGCCCCGGTACGGTCGCCTCTCGCAACGACTTAATTAACTGGTGCAATTACTAACGATTTATAAGTTACTCTTGCAGTGGATTAACCCTAATCGGTTCCTACGAAAGGCACGCTCCAATTATAAGGTTAATTGTTCAATTCGATGTTCTAAAGTAAGGCGAGCGTTCGCTTCTATCCTTAGCTTAACAAGAATCTAATCATGCTTCTGGAGGGACTGCATGGAGAGGGTCGCAGGTCGGCTGCAGGAATCTCCCGGATCCTCTGGTAGCGCTCAAAGTAGTGGTCCAGGAGGTGTGCAAGGTAGCGGTGAATCCCTCGACGGTCGGGGTTGATTGGAGGAGGACCGGGAGAATGGGAGTGATCGGGGCCGGGGCACTAGTACCAACTCCGGTGCCTGGAGTAGCGGAGGTCGACCCTAGACCGCTGGGTGCTACCCTCGGTCTCTTACCCCTGTTCCTAAAAGATATCAAAATTTGGAAACCACATTAGTCAAACTGACAACTTACCCCACACTTGGTCGAAAAAACTCAATTTCATAAAGAAATGAGGAAAACCGAGTGGGGATAGGATAATTCAACATTCGGTAACAAAAATTGATCCAATGACATGCATAGGGACTACCCGGATAGAAAATTCACCTCATTCATCTCAAAGTCAAACCGATATTTATAAAAAGTCAACACCCTAACATTTTTAGCAATTAAGCATGCCAAATCAAGTTCAGTCGTCATCAAGCAAGCAAGATAAATTTGAACCACAGAATCATAGATAGCAAGCAAGATCATGTAGAATCCTAGACTCCTACCCCACACTTAAACGGTTCTGTGTCCTCACAGAATTAATCTAGAGTAGAGAGATACGAAGAACCTGTGACGAGATGGTCGGTGTAGGGATGAACACGGATAGCCCGGAGCAGAGCGGAGTAGCTACTCGAGATCCTACAAAACAAAAACAGCAAAAAGATCAAAAGGATACCGGACAAGTGTCCCGGATCCACACAGAATAAAAGTCGAACAAAGAAGGTTAAGGGGAATTTTAAAAATATTTTAACGATTGAATGAGAAACTGAAAGAAGTAAGAGAGAGAGGGTGAATCCGGATTTTAAAAGTGAATAGTTGGGGTGATTTTCAAAAGAGTTTTCGGCGAAAATAAGAGGGTGTTTTCGCCGAAAATTTTAGTTCAAATGCACTGCCGGATTTTCGAAGGCGTTTTCGCCGAAAATAACCATATGGTTTCGCCGAAAACTTTAGTTGAAATGGTTTCGCCGAAAACAGAAATTTTTCAAACCGAAAATAGAAACAGGAAGAATGAGTTCGAAAATCAAGAATCAGTTTCGCCGAAAATGGTAGTGGCTTCGCCGAAAATTTTGAACTGCTCGGGTTGAAAATATTTTCGTAAATCGGCTAACTTCAGAAAATCACAGTTAAATCCACAAAAATCGGAACGACCTCAATCAACTTGCAACTGACTCTATGACATGCTGACTCTACACGAAAAATAATAAATCAAATAAACTGACACTTTGGCTCCCCCGAACCTGACTCGAACGACGAAATGACTTACTCAAAAATTCAAGAACGGACTCCAGCCGTGGGTTGCCTCCCACGAAGCGCTCTTGCTTAACGTCCTTGAGCCGGATGGTACCTGTTAGGGACCCCAACTTAGGAGTTCCTTGAAGTCAATCGTCTTCTTCAAGGATAGCGGTTGAGTGCCATGTAGCACTCCAGAAGGGTGATGTAACCGTAGTGCTCCAATAGATCGCGATCTTGGTTGGATGACCAGTTCTTCTTGAATTCTCCTACTTGAGGAGGAAAGAGGTAGTACGGCGCGACATGTTCAATCAGCTCCATCTTCTCCACCTGATGATCATCCAGATGTCTCTCGGGATCGAGTGTGTATACTTCCAAATCCTTGACGTCTTCGATTCCCACGTGCTCGTCTCTGGCTTGATCTATAGGTTGGTTCGGCGGGAGCTCGATTGAGGATATCTCCTCGATTTCTTCGTGCTCCTCTTCAGCTTCAACTTCAAGTTGGATTGGCTCTATGTCTTCATCAACCACCACCGCCAAGGATTCTTCATCAGATGCTTCTTGCTCGCAATAGTCATCGGTGAGATTGTCATGTTCATCTTCATACAGCTCTTGAGCATCTTCTTCCATTAGTGGATTTGGTTGCTCGAGCTCGATATCCACTACGTTACGAGCTTGCAGCTTCGAAATGAGATCATCCAAGGCGGATTCTACTCTTGCCGCCTGTTGTCGATTTTGATGAACTTGTGAGTCTATCTCTTTGTGAGCTTGTAGCTCTGTAGAGATATTCTCCAAGAAGGATTTTATTCTCGTCGTCTGTTGTCGATGCTGATGAGCTAGCATATACATCTCTTGGTTATCCTCAATATACGGTGCTTCATCGACATACCACTCTTGGTACTGGTCATCCCACCTGTAATCCTGCATAATTAAAACTCAAAAACACTACCCAGGTAAATCATGAAAATATGGAGGAAAATTAAATGGTAAGGCGGAAAGGTAGAAGGATAATTTAACAACTCTTCTTTTCAAACAATTAGAAGAGTCCCCGGCAACGGCGCCAATTTGGTTAGCGTGTCGTTGTGATGCGTTCAACCAAATAAAAAACTACTAATGCTAAGAAAAAGCGTATAGCAGATCGTATTCCAGGGGTTTCTTCTAATCGACTACTTTGAAGAAGCTGGCAAATTACTCAGGTCAAAACACGTTGTGCGTGGTGTGAGTTCCACGACTTCTAATCTATTAAGCAAAGGAAAACAAAAGACAGAAAGATTAAAAGATAGACTAACGGGAAGATAGACGAACTTAGATTTCGAATCCCCCTTAGATCACCAGAGCAATGGCAATCAACAGATCAGCGGATTTCGATTTTCATTCAATCAATTACTAAGACACCACCATAACTCCTTACCCTTAGGTTTAAGACCGGCGAACGTTCGCTCTGTCCATTCTAACTACCACGATTAACTAGCCGCCCGGGTACGGTCGGCTCTCGCAACGACTTAATTAACTGGTGCAATTACTAGTGATTTATGAGTTACTCTTGCAGTGGATTAACCCTAACCGGTTCCTACGAAAGGCACGCTCCAATTATAAGGTTAATTGTTCAATTCGATGTTCTAAAGTAAGGCGAGCGTTTGCTTCTATCCTTAGCTTAACAAGAATCTAATCTAGGGGATCAATCCAGACAAGAAACATGAACAATGAAGAACGAATCAAACATGCAAAGAGAAACTGATTGAACTTCGAATCTAATTACCGCCGATCCGTGACCGCTTTAAAGCCCTGGGTCACTTAGGGTTCATCTAATCTAAGCTCTACAAGTTCAGTTACTCATATCGGAAACAAGAGAATCAAAGGCAACAATGAAGATCATCATACAGAGGAAGAACAGAAAAGAACTGAAAAACCTATCTTCAACTTTAAGCTCCGAGTTCTCCGAGGTGGAAGGATGGCGTCACGATCTCTTCACGGATCTTCGAACTCTCTAAACTCTATCTATCGACCCTAGAGTCGGCTGACTCTCAAAAGTCTGATTTGTGAAAATAAGAATAATGAATTGGTGTGTCCCCCTCTTTTGCTGCCGGCTGCTTCTTTAAATAGGTACGTTTTAGGGTTTCCAATACAGCGCCAGATTTGGAAGGGATTTTCGCCGAAAATAATGAAGTATTTTCGCCGAAAATATTCTTGCAATTGAAGACACCGCCGGCTGATTTCTCTGTACTCTATTTTTGGATCGAAGAGTTAATCAATTTCGCCGAAAATACCTTCTGTTGGCGCCAGTGATTTTCCCTTGCATTTTTGCCAAAAACCCTGGGCTCTTTTCGCCGAAGATGTTCTTCTCTTGACATCAGTTGGTTTACACTGTTATTTTCGCCGAAGATGTGGGCTTGTTTTCGCCGAATGTGTAAGTGTGAATGGGCAGATTTTTGGTTTGACTTTGAATGGCTCCTTTGATCGATTCCGGTTCAGTTCCTCGATGTTCCTATGCCTTAGACACGTCCATGGCTACTTTATTTGATGGCAAAAACCTGTGCTTACGCAAAAACACTAGAAAACCATCAAATAGACCCGAAAAGGGCCAAGGTAACACAAATGGCACGAGATAGGGCAATTGATTGAATATTCGTTATTCTACCCTAAAAACCATGTCTTAAGCAAAGAAATGTCGCTTAAATGAGGCTGATAATCACGTCAAATCGAGTGTCATCATAATGCTAGAGAGACTGGAATGGAATCACGAGGCACACAGAAAACACAATCAAGGGCAATCAAGTTCATGCAAGGTTCTCTAGCATCCTACCCCACACTTAAATCGGACTGTGTCCTCACAGGACTAATTCTAGAGTTCAGAGTGAAGTAGAAGAACCTGGACCGAGATGATTGGTGTAGGGCATGAGCACGGGTCCTCGGAGCGGAGGCGATCTACCAAAGCGAAGCAAAGGGAATCTCCCTACTGCCTACAAAACAAAAACAAATGATACATAAAATAGCAACCGGGACAAGTGTCCCGGATCCACACAGAAAAAAGTTGGACCGAAATCCGAAAAGAATAAATAAAAAGAAACGACCAGAAAAGGAATACAACCCGATCACTGCTGGTCAGGTGGGCCGGGAAGTGGAAAGTGGAGGTGCTCGCCGAGCTGACGTTGCCACGCCAGCTGTGCCTCATACCGCCTGTCGGCGCGGCGCATATGCTGCTGCATAATAGTCCATCTCGCCTCCTGAGTGGCGTTGTCGGTGATGCGCCACTCCTGCAGTCGCTCATACAACTCACCAATGTCCGCGGGGTGCGGTCGGTGCTGAGGGTGAGGCTCCTGGTATGGATCTGGAATGTGCGGCAGTGACTAGTGAGCATACCCTGCCTGATGATGTGGCGAGGGTATATAGTCATGGAACTTTGGCTGCGGCTGGGCTGCTGTTGCTCAGTGTCATCTTCTTCCTCCGACTCGGCTACATGCTGGAGTGGAGGATCTGCCGCCACCTGGGGACTGAGGTCCAGCTCTAGGTCGTATTCAACCGCTAAGTCTCCTCCAACGGTCCTTACTTGGTGTCGTGGAATGTTCGGACCATATTCATGGCTGATGCCTAAGGAGATGATGAGCTGACCTATGAAGTTACCTCCCAGGAGTGCACGAGGTAGCTTCCGCCTCTTGGTCTTCTGGCGGAAGATGCGAGCAAGCACCCAACCGGGGTGAAGAGGGTAGCTCTCTCGGATGGCTCGGACAAGCATAAGCTCCTCCTTGAGGATATGGTGGCGATCCTTATCTGGAACATATAAAAGCGATCTACGCCAAACCATATGAATAAATTTAAAGAGAGGGTGAGAGAGTGACTTAACTGAGTTGTGCTCCCCAAGGTGATCGCCAGGCACTCTAGTCATGTGGCTCCAGAGTGCATGGTAGCCTCGTCGTCATCATCGTCGCCCCAGCCGAGGTGATGGCCATGATAGTGCTTGTAGGGGATACCTAGATGAACAACAAACTCATCGTAGGTGAGCTGCCTGTACACTCCACCCATATAGAAGGTAACAACCTTCTGGCCTTGCCTCCTCTTGTGCTCATCCAGATCAAAGGTCGCCCAGAACTCCTGAAGGGCGATGTCTGGGAAGTCGGCAGCTATGGTGGTCAGCTCCAGGAGGCCGGCTGGTGCTAGGGCGTCATGCACGTTCCGGTAGTAGTCCTCGTCGTGCTCGCTCAGGGACTCCATGGAAAGAGGGCGTACCTTAGCTCCCCGGATGTGCTCGATCTTCTGGAAGCACTCGAAGTAGAAGTCAGGCGGCATCAAGTCGCGCCTTAGTCCTGCGCTCAAATGTGGTGTTCCTATAACCAGAATGAAACCAGATTAGTGAAACTTAAACCCTACCCCACGCTTAGTAGAAAAACTCAATTTCACAAAGAAATGAGGAAAACCAAGTGGGGGTAAGCAAAGCAGAGTAACCGGTAATCATAGATAATAAAATACATGCTTAGGAACAACCAGAATTGAATAAGCACAATCAGAGCTCGAAGAGTCAAACCGACATTCAGAAAGTCAACACTTATAGCATAATGAACCCTAATTATGGCAAGACTATCACAAAGCGGAGAATGACGGTAAAATATGATCTCAGATGGAAAACACGATAATCTGAACGAGAATGAACACATACGGCAGCCAAATGATCAAAAATAGTTCATGGTCAAACCGACATTTCTCACAAGTCAACATCGCAAAGAATCAATCGTATGCATAACAACACATGATCGAATGATATGAAAATTAAGCACGACACTCCCTAAGCATGCTAGAACAGTTCAACAAGTTCAGCTAGCCTAGTTCACATGAAATCAGTCGGCACGCAAATCGAGGCAAACCAAAAAGTCAACCAAAAGTCAACCCCAACGAAATTCAGCAATCAATATGTCAAAAGATTCATATTGAAAAGTTCTACAACTTACCTTGAAGCCATGGATACTAAAAACGAACGGTTTGGGAGAAATCGGTGAAAAACTCTGAAAACAAGGGTTTCGGTGAACTGGCGCTGTAGAGCTCCGATTCGAACGTTCTAAGGCTCAACGGAATCGGAAAAAGAAGGGGAAGGGAGTGGCGGTGGTCGGCGGCGGCGGCGGCGAAGAGAAAATGGGAGACGGCGACGGTTTTCGAAAAAAAAATAGAGAAAGGGGATTTTTCGGGTTTTAGCTCGAAAATGGAAAGTGAAGAGAGAGGAAGTGTCGACCGGATTTTTTAAATGGAAATTTGGGTGATTTTCAAAGGGATTTTCGGCGAAAAGAATAGGAAGTTTTCGCCAAAAATTTACGCTCAAATGCACTGCCCGGTTTTCAAAAGGATTTTCGCCGAAAACATATTGAATTTTTCAGGCGAAAATATGAAACAGTGAAATTCAGTGAAAATTCAAAAGGCGATTTTGCCGAAAATAGGGGTTCATTTCGCCGAAAATTTTGAACTGCTCGGGTGAAAATATTTTCGCAAATTTGGCAAACTTTAGACAATCACAGTTAAAACCACAAAAATCGGAACAACCTCAATCAACTTGCGACTGACACTACGACATGCAGACTACACACGAAAAATAATAAATCAAACAAACTGACACTTTTGGCTCCCCCGAACCGACTCTAAAACACTAAGTTCGACAAAAATTAAAAACGGATTCCAGTCGTGGGTTGCCTCCCACGAAGCGCTCTTTGATTAACGTCCTTGAGCTGGACGATACCTGGACGGTGTTAGGAGACATCCCAACTCAGATTCTCCTTTACGCTAGCGTCGGAGTTCATGAAGTACAGCTTCGGGGCTTCTCCGGTAAGCGTGAATATCTTCCCGTTCGCATGCAAGAGCTTGGTACGTCCATCGGGAAGATGATCGATGAACTTGAACGGTCCGAACAGTTCTCTGGAGAGGTTACCCTTCTTGAGTGTTACGATGGAAGGAATGAGGACTGTCGGCGTCTTCTTTTCTTTCATCTCTGGCTTGGTATCACCAGGATCTGTGATCGTCAGTATATCCTTAGGAGATGCTTTTGGCTTCTCCCTCCATACTTGTTCCGGCGCCGGTTTCTCGGAATGAATTGGTGGTACAGCTGGCTCAGTGGAAGACGGCGGAGCTTTTGGTCTCCAGACCATTTGAGTCTTCGTTTTCTTGTTCTTCCCTCGAGGCCTGCTCGGTTTTGTACTCGGTGGTTTAGAAGAGGCTTGCAGTTCCTTCTTCTTCTTCGGCGGCTCGAGAGGAACAGACTTTAGTTTCTGCTTGGTAACCTGTCCAGCACGTGCAGTCACAATCGAGCTAGGAACACTAGAAGAGATGTCAGTAATGAAGTTGACCGAGGCCAACTCCACAGTTTCTACGGATAAACAATGTGATTCTCCCTTAGGAATGTATTTCATATTATCCTTGAGACGGAATGTTGCAGTATCCTTCCCAACTCTTAATGTTAACGAACCATTTGGAACATTAATGTTAATGCCGGCTGTCGCCATAAATGGCCGGCCTAAGAGAAGGGTAGAATATGTCTCCCGAGTATCCATTACTACGTAATCAGCGAAAAATCGGAAAGGGCCACAACAAGTGATTACATCCTTGATTATTCCTCTAGGTTCTTTTAGAGTTCTGTCGGCGAACACTATATGCATGCTAGCAGGTTGTAATTCACCCAGGTTCAGTTTCTTATATAAACACATAGGCATGACATTTATAGACGCACCTAGATCAACCAAACTACGCTCAATTTCAATGCCATTAATGATTAAAGGTAATGTAAAAGGACCAGGATCAGAGCACTTAGCTGGGATAGGTATGGGTGGTGATTGAGAGACGATGGCCGAACACTCTCCCGTAGGGAGAACGGATAGTGCTCCCTTCTTCTTCTCCAGGCTGTTCTGCTCATTGCTCCTGGTTGTGATGACTTTAGCAGGCTCGTTCGTCATGGAAGAGTTGTTTGAGACGGCGCCTGATTGAAGAGGGGAAGGTTGGCTAACAAGCTAGCAACTTTATTTATCATGCTCTCTATTCTCTGTCCTTGTGCGATCTGTCCTTGGTTAAAAGCTTCTTGGGCTTTAAGCTTCTCTTCGTGATCATTAAGCCGTGCTGCAATCAGATCAAACTTCTGGGCTAGTTTCCTCTCCCACATGTCTTCAGACGTAAAATTCTGAGGATGTTGTGCACTGGTGAATCTGGGAGGATCTTGATAACTATTGTCCCAGCGTTGATTCTTACTCTGGTAGAGCCCCAAGTTGTGAGGAGAATGCTCAAGGAAGCTTCCATGTTGTTGAGGAGGAGTCCTGAACTGATGGTAGTTGGGGTAGTCTCTTTGATCCTTGGTGAAGCCCTGATCAATGAAATTAACTTCCTCACTAGACCAGTTATTAGCTGTTCCGAAGATCTCTTCCATGTGTTTCTGCACTTCGATCTTGATCTGCTCTTCACAACTCGGTTGGCTCTCGACTGCTCCAAACTGTCTCTCCTTATTTCTGGACTTAGATGCGCAGTCCGCAAAGTGAAGTAGAGCAGCTTTTGGTTCAAGTGCTGTGCAGTTGCCCTTAGCTAAAATGTTGACCCATTCAGCCGTTTCCTCATTCATACCTTGGGTAAAGATTTCGGCTAGCTGAATTTGGTTGAATCCATGATGAGGGCATTCAGAGAGAAGCTCTTGGAATTCGTGCCAAGCATCGTATAAGCTTACTCCTTCCTTCTGAGAGAAACTAGTGATGTTATCCTTGTAGAATGTCATTCTTGAAGGGGGATAGTATTCCTCCATGAAGTCCTGAGCTAGATTATCCCAGTCAGTGTAGTAGCCAGATGGTTTCGAGCGGAGCCATACCTTGGTATTGCCTTTAAGAGAGAATGGGAATACTCGCAAGCAAAGATTGTTCTTACCGAGATTCCCGCTCTTAAATGTCTCGCACATGTCTAGGAAGTTTGCCAAATGTGTGCAGGGGTTTTCTTGCGGCTTCCCTTCGAATCGAAGATTCTTAGAGACCATGTTCAGGAAGGAGATTGTGATCTCATAGTTAGGGTCGTCATCGTTGTGCGGCACGACGACGCTAGCTCGAAAGTTAGTCGCAATTGGTCTTCAATAATCCGCCATGGTGCGTTGAGCAGCTAGTACGGGAGGAGAAAGTGGTGGTGAATCTGAAGTAGTGGATGAAACGGATGAAGATGAGGAGTTCTCCTTCAACTCCTCAATCTTATTAGGGATAGGTGGTGTAGGCGGAATGATTATGACTTGCTTCTGAGCTCACGGTTTCTTCGGCGGAGTAGAATTACCCGGCTTAAACTGAGAATGAGCGATCGAGCGGTTCATAAACCTGTAGAACAACCTACAAGCAACAAAAGCAAACATACCGGCGTAAAATCGAAGTGGGTGGAAAAATGAAAGATGAAAAATAGAAGAATAAATTGCCAGTTCTTCTTTCAAACAATCAAAGAAGTCCCCGGCAACGGCGCCAATTTGATGAACGTCGCAGAAGCGGTTGATCGAATACTACAAAGCTAAAAGCTAAGCAGATCATATTCCACGACCGAATGTTATAGTATCCTTTCGAACCCTTAATGTCAACGATCCGTTAGGCACATTAATTGTCATGCCGGAAAGTGAACGGACCGCAATGAACAAGCATATCTTTGACGAATCCCCTAGGTGTTTTCATTGATCTATCAGCAAAAACCAGTTGCATTAATGATAATTAATTTCATTAATCGGTTTTAAGTCAGTTAAGTTCAGTTTCTCATAAACACACATAGGAATGACATTTATAGAAGCACCTAGATCAACCAAGCTACGTTCAACCTCTATGTCATTAATGATGCAAGGTAATGTAAAAGATCCAGGATCGGAACACTTAGCTGGGATCGGTATGGGCGGCGATCGAGACTGGATGGCCAAGCATTATCCCTTGGAAGGAGCGGACGTTGCTTCCTTCTTCTTCTTCGAGCTGTGCTGGTTGATTCCCTTCCCTAGCAACGCATTGGGGAATGGGATTCTTGGTTGATATGGAGCAAGAGGTGGCTCCGGTGCTCGTATAGTTCTTGGTGAAGCAGCCTTCTCTTCTTCGTCTTCGATTTCCGGTATGTCAATAGCTATGGCATCAGGAGTCATGACCAGATCGGAAGATGTAGTAGCAGCTGAGCTCTTGCAACTTCGAGTAGAGACAGTCTTGACATGCTCATTCTTCGAGTTTGATTCTTTCTGGCTTGGAAGCTTACCGAAGGGGCGGCCACTAGAGAGCATGTTGGCAATGTTGTTCACTTGGCTCTCCACTCTATGGCCTTGTGCAATCTGCTCCTGATTCAAGATAGCTTGAGCCTTGAATTGACTGTCGTGATCATCAATCCTAGAGATGATTTTGGTCAGCTTCTTATCCAATTCACTATCCTTGTTGTCTTGAGGTGCAGGACATTGAGTTGTTTTCCACCAGTGAATCCAGGAGGGCCTTGATAATTGTTGTTCAGGTACTGATTCTGGTGACGACTCAATCAAATAAACTAACAATGCTAACAAGCTAGGGTAGATCGTATTCCATGGGTCTCCTCTACTTCCTTACTCAAATAGATTGGCAATTTAAATTCAAGGTTAAAACACTTAGTGCGTGGTGTGAGTTCCACGACTTCTATACTAAAATGCAAAGACAGGTTGAAACGAAGTTAAAGCGAATAACGATTGATTGATTGACTAAGACAGAAGACAGACAAGCTTAGATTTCGAATCCCCCTTAGATCACCAGAGCATAGGCAATCAACAGATCAGCGGTTTTCGATTCTAGTTCATTCAGTTCTCAGACACCACCATAACTCCTGACCCTTAGGTTTAAGAATGGCGAACGTTCGCTCTATCCGATCTAGCTACCACGATTAATTAGTTGCCCGGGTACGGTCTCCTCTTGCAACGACTTAACTTAACTGGTGCAAATTCTAACGATTTATGAGTTACTCTTGCAATGGATTAACCCTAATCGGTTCCCACGAAAGGCACACTCCAATTATAAGGTTAATTGTTCAACTTGATGTTCTAAAGTAAGGCGAGCGTTTGCTTCTATCCTTAGCTTAACAAGAATTTAATCTAGGTGGCCAAACCAGACAAGAAACACAGAGAACAAAGAACAAATCAAACAAGAAGGAGAAACTGAATGAATTTCGAATCTAATCACCGCCGATCCGTGACCGCTTTAAAGCCCTGGGTCACTTAGGGTTCATCTAATCTAAGCTATACGAGTTTAGCTACTCATATTTAATACAGAAAAATCAAAGACAAACAAAGAATACATCTTAGGTTGGGAAGACAAATGATGACACTCGATTTGACGTGATTATCAGCCTCATTTAAGCGACATTTCTTTGCTTAAGACATGGTTTTTAGGGTAGAATAACGAATATTCAATCGATTGCCCTATCTCGTGCCATTTGTGTTACCTTGGCCCGTTTCGGGTCTATTTGATGATTTTCTAGTGTTTTTATGTTAGCACAGGTTTTTGCCATCGAATAAGTAACCAAGGACGTGTCTAAGGCGTTGGAATCTCGAAGGATTGCACCGGGATTGATCAAAGGAGTTAATCAAAGTTCAGAAAATTCCTGCCCAATTTACAAAGGAATTTTTGCCGAAAATACCCTTGTATTTTTGGCGAAAATATGTTCACAAATCGGCTATTGGCAGCTGAAGGAATTTTCGGCGAAAGGAGGAAGTTTTCGAACCGAGAAGAAAGTTCAGGAAGAATCAGCCGGCGGACCCTTCATTTGCAAAGGAATTTTCGCCAAAAATTCCTCAATAATTTCGGCGAAAATATCAGTTAAATCCGGCTGATTAGGGTTAAGTATAAATACTTAACCCGGCGGCCCAAATAAGACATACATCATAATATACTTTTCAAAATCAGAATTTGAAGAATTCTCTGGAGTTCTGGAGCGAAGAGTTAGAGTTCGAAGAGCCGGAAAGAGATCGTGACGCCATCCCTTCCACCTCGGAGACTCGGAGCTAATAGTGTGGTTTACGGAAGATCGAAGTCTGTCAGAGTCGTCTAAATTAGGTTTTTCAGATTCTTTTCTGTTCTTCCTCTTGATGATGAACTCTTTCTTTGTCTTAGATTCTTTTGTGATAAACATGAGTAGCTAAACTCGTTAGAGCTTAGACTAGATGAACCCTAAGTGACCCAGGGCTTTAAAGCGGTCACGGACCGGCGGTGATTAGATTCGAAGTTCAATCAGTTTCTCTTTCATGTTCGATTTGTTCTTCATTGTTCATGTTTCTTGTCTGGATTGATCACCTAGATTAGATTCTTGTTAAGCTAAGGATAGAAGCGAACGCTCGCCTTACTTTAGAATATCGAATTGAACAATTAACCTTATAATTGGAGCGTGCCTTTCGTAGGAACCGGTTAGGGTTAATCCACTGCAAGAGTAACTCATAAATCGTTAGTAATTGCACCAGTTAAGTTAAGTCGTTGCGAGAGGCGACCGTACCCGGGCGGCTAATTAATCTTGGTAGTTAGAACGAATAGAGCGAACGTTCGCCGGTCTTAAACCTAAGGGTAAGGAGTTATGGTGGTGTCTTAGTAATTGATTGAATGAGAATCGAAATCCGCTGATCTGTTGATTGCCAATGCTCTGGGGAACGAAGGGGGATTCAAAGTCTATGTTCGTCTATCATCCTTGTTTTCAACCCTAATTTCCAATCTGCTTTAGTTTATTTTTTTTAATTTTCTCCGCATTTCTTAGAGTTAGAAGTCGTGGAACTCACACCACGCACGAAGTGTTTACATTCGAGTATTTTGCTAGTTCTCAGAGTAGTCAATCATAGAAGGCCCTTGGAATACGATCTACCCTAGCTTTTGTTAGCTTTGTTAGTTATTTGGTTGAATCGTCAACGACACGTTCACCAAATTGGCGCCGTTGTTGGGGACTTTTTTGATTGTTTAAAAGAAGAACTGGCAATTTACTCTTCTACTTTCCATCTTTCATCTTCCATCCACTTCGATTTTACACTAGTTTTGTTTGTCTTTGTTATCTGTAGGTTTACAGGTGTATGCCTCACCGTCCTTGGACTCGCTCTCAAACCGAACAGGCTAAGAGTGCAGAGAGACCAGGCAGTTCTGCTCCACCTCTACGATAACAAATTCTGAAGAGAAGCAGATCCAATCCACCTGTCACTCCGATCAAGATCGAGGAACTGAAGGAGAATTCCTCATCTCCGTCTTCACCGTCATCTTCATCCGCTTCATACACCGCAACACTTTCACCTCCTGCCTCTCCTACCATGGACGATCAGTTACCACCACCACCACCACCAAATGGAGAAATACCGCCGCCACCACCACCACCTGCACAGAAGAGTCTAGCAGACTATAACAAGCCAAGCGCGACTAGCGTTCGATCTGCCATTGCCGTTCCACGCATTGAAGGAGATCCTGACTATGAGATCAAGATTCCATTCTTGACTATGATCTCAAGGGATTTACAGTTTGAAGGCAGGCCCCTAGACAATCCGTGCACTCATCTTGCAGACTTCCTTGATCTCTGCAGTACTTTCAAGAACGGAAACCTCGACAAAAATACTCTTTGTCTGAGAGCTTTCCCGTTCTCTTTGAAAGGCCCTGTTAAGAGGTGGCTTACTGGCAAACCACCTAGCTATTACACTGATTGGGGTACTCTGGCTCAGGACTTCGTTGAAGAATACTTTTCTCCAGCTAGAACAACCGCCATCAAGGACAGCATTGCCAGATTCTCCCAGAAAGAAGGAGAAAGCTTATATGATACTTGGAATCGATTCCAAGAACTTCTCTACAACTGTCCGCATCATGGATTCGAGCAGAGACAGTTAGCTGAGATCTTTGCTCGAGGACTTCGAGAAGAATCTGCCAAGTGGGTCAATTCTCTAGCTGAAGGGGATTGCACTACACTCACACCTGAGGCTCAAGCTCTTCTCAATCAAGAACAGATAGCATCCGGACAAAGAATTGAGCAAGCCGTGAACAACATCTCAAGCATGCTAGCATTTGGTCGACCATTTGGCCAACTTCCAAGCCAGACAAAGCCGAATCCGAGAAAGGAGCAAGCCAAGATGGTAACCGCTCGAAAATTTCCAAACTTAATTACTGATGCTTGTTCTGTCTTACGCAAGATTGCTGAAACTCCAGAGGAAGAGGAAGAACAGAAACCGGCGCCTAAGGAGGATGATCCCCCTCTTGCACCGTATGTCGTGAAGCTCTCTTTTTCCTAGAACATTGCTGCCAAATGCAAGGATCGAGACTGCATGAAGGGGAATAAAGAAGGATATCCTGACATTCGTAAGAAACCTGCCTCTCCATATCCAGCTAAGTGTTCTGATCTTGGTTCTTTTACTTTACCTTTGGTTATTAACGATGTTGAGATTGAGCGTTGTTTGGTTGATCTTGGTGCGTCTGTTAATGTTATGCCTATGAGCCTGTTTGAAAAATTGAACCTAGGAGAACTTGAACCGCCTAGTATGCAACTTGTCTTTGCTGATAGATCACTTAAAACTCCTAGAGGAGAAATAAAAGACGTTGTTACTAAATGTGGTCCGTTCACGTTCTTAGCTGACTATGTGATTATGGATACTAGTACAGATGATTCTACCATTCTCATAGGTCGACCTTTCATGGCTACTACTGGAATGAATATTAACGTTCCAAATGGTTCTTTGACTCTAAGGGTTGGTAAAAAACGAAAACTTTCCGTCTTAAAGATGGCATGAAATATGACTCTAAGAATGAAGAACCTCATTGCCTGGTTGTTGAAACTATGGAGTTGACTCCGGTCAACTCCGTAACTAATGCTTCTTTCAGTGTCTCTAGATCAGTTGTTGCTGCAGGTATTGAACAGGTTATTAAGAAGAAGCCAGAAATTTCGGTTCGGAAGCCGCCCAAGAAGAAGAAGGAACTGCAAGCCTCTTCTAAACCACCGAGTACAAAACCGAGCAGGCCTCGAGGGAAGAACAAGAAGACGAAGACCCAAATGGTCTGGAGACTAAAAGCTCCACCGTCTTCCACCGAGCCAGCTACACCACCAATTCGTTCCGAGAAACTGGCGCCGGAACAAGTATGGAGGGAGAAGCCAAAAGCCTCTCCTAAGGATATACTGACGATCACCGATCCTGGTGATAACAAGCCGGAGGACAAGAAGAAGACGAAGCCGACAGTCCTCATTCCTTCCATCGTAACACTCAAGAAGGATGACCTCTCCAGAGAACTGTTCGGACCATTCAAGTTCATCGATCATCTTCCCGATGGACGTACCAAGCTCTTGCATGCAAACGGGAAAAGATTCACGCTTACCAGAGAAGCCCCGAAGCTGTACTTCATGAACTCCGACGCGAGCGTTAAGGAGAGTCTGAGTTGGGATGTCTCCTAATACCGTCCAGGTATAGTCCAGCTCAAGGACGTTAATAAAAGAGCGCTTCGTGGGAGGCAACCCACGGAGTCTGTTTTTGTTTTGTGTCAACCTTAGTGTTTTAGAGACAGTTCGGGGAGCCAAAAGTGTCAGTTTGTTTGTTTTCTTATTTTTCGTGTAGAGTCTGTGTGTCATAG
This sequence comes from Linum lewisii, assembly GCA_034768395.1. NCBI lineage: Eukaryota > Viridiplantae > Streptophyta > Magnoliopsida > Malpighiales > Linaceae > Linum > Linum lewisii. The sequence goes on along the minus strand of CM068298.1, from coordinate 50,607,123 downwards.
AGTCAGTCGCAAGTTGATTGAGGTCGTTCCGATTTTTGTGGATTTAACTGTGATCTTCTGAAGTTTGTCGGATTTGCGAAAATATTTTCACCCGAGTAGTTCAAAATTTTCGGCGAAATTCACCCATGTTTTCGGCGAAATCGCCTTTTGAGTTTTCACTGAATTCCCCTATTTCATATTTTCGGTCTGAAAATTTATGGTGTTTTCGGCGAAAATCCATTTGAAAACCGGCAGTGCATTTGAACGTTTATTTTCGGTGAAAACTCCCTATTATTTTCGCCGAAAATCCTTTTGAAAATCACCCGATCCTCCACTTAAAATCCGGTCTACCCTCTCTCTCTCCCCACTTTCCCATTTTCGAAAATTTCACCTGAAAAATACCCCCTCCCCTTTGTTTTTCAAAATCGCCGACCGCCACCACTATTTCTCGCCGCCGCCGCCGTTGCCGACCGCCGCCGCTCAACTCCCCTCTTCCTTCCGATCATTTTGAGCTCTAGAACGTTCGAATCGGAGCTCTACAGCTCCAGTTCACCGAAACCCTTGTTTTCAGAGTTTTTCATCGATTTCTCCCAAACCGTTCATTTTTAGCATCCATGGCTTTAAGGTAAGTTGTAGAACTTTTCAATACGAATCTTTTGACATATTGATTGCTTAATTTCATCGGGGTTGACTTTTGGTTGACTTTTCAGTTTGCCTCGATTTGCGTGCGGACTGATTTCGTGTGAACTAGGTTAGCTGAACTTGTTGAACTGTTCTAGCATGCTTAGGAAGTACCGTGCTTAATTTCCATATCATTTGATCATGTGTTGCTATGCATACGATTGATTCTTTGTTATGTTGACTTGTGAGAAATGTCGGTTTGACCATGAACTGTTTTTTATCTTTTGGCTGCCGTATATGTGTTCATTCTCATTCAGATTATCGTGTTTGCCATCTGAGATCATATTTTACCGTCGTTATCCACCTTGTGATAGTCTTGCCATGATTAGGGTTCATTATGCTATAGTGTTGACTTTCTAAATGTCGGTTTGACTTTTTGAACTCTGATTGTGCTTATCCGATTCTGGCTGTTCCTAAGCATGTATTTTACTGTCTATGATTACCGGTTACTCTGCTTTGCTTACCCCTACTCGGTTTTCCTCATTTCTTTGTGAAATTGAGTTTTTCTACTAAGTGTGGGTAGGGTTTTAGTTTAACTAATCTGGTTTCATTCTGGTTTTAGGAACACCACTTATCAGCGCAGGACTAAGGCGCCACTTGATGGCGCCTCGAGCTCAGGAGCTGCCGCCCCCGTCACTCCCGCCATTCAGGGCCCTCCCCCAGCATTACCCCGCCGGGCTGGATACCATCGCACTCTAGCTCGTCTACCTGACTTCTACTTCGAGTGCTTCCAGAAGATCCAGCATATTCGTGGAGCTGACGTGCGCCCTCTTTCCATGGAGTCCCTCTCCGAGCACGACGAGGACTACCACCAGAATGCGCATGACGCCCTCGCACCGGCCAGTCTCCTAGAGCTGACCACCATAGCTGCCGACTTCCCAGACATCGCCCTTCAGGAGTTCTGGGCGACCTTTGATCTGGACGAGCATAAGAGGAGGCAAGGCCAGAAGGTGGTTTCCTTCTATCTTGGTGGGGTGTACAGGACGCTCACCTACGATGAGTTTGCTGCTCATCTAGGCATCCCCCACGAGCACTATCATGGACATCACCTCGGCTGGTGTGACGATGATGACGACGAGGAGTACCACGCGCTCTGGAGCCACATGACTGGAGTGCCTGGTGATCGCCTCACGGGCCATGACTCAGTTAAGTCCCTCTCTCACCCACTCTTTAAATTTATTCATATGGTTTGGCGTGGATCGCTTTTGTATGTTCCAGACAAGGATCGCCACCATATCCTCAAGGACGAGCTTATGCTTCTTCGAGCCATCCGAGAGAGCTACCCTCTTCACCCCGGCTGGGTGCTTGCTCGCATCTTCCGCCAGAAGACCAAGAGGAAGACGCCACCTCGCAGACTCCTGGGAGGTAACTTCATAGGCCAGCTCATCATCTCCTTCAGCATCAGCCATGAATATGGCCCGAACATTCCACGATGCCATGTTAGGACCGTTGGAGGAGACCTAGCGGTTGAGTACGACTTAGAGTTGGACCTCAGTCCCCAAGTAGCAGCAGATCCTCCACTCCAGCCTGTGGTCGAGTCGGAGGAAGAAGATGATGCTGAGCAGCAGCAGCCCCAGCCGCAGCCAGAATTCCATAACTATATACCCTCACCACATCACCAAGCAGAGTATGCTCACCAGTCGCCGCCGCACATTCCCGATCCATACCAGGCGCCTAACCATCAGCACCGACCACACCCAGCGAACATTGGTGAGTTCTATGAGCGACTGCAGGAGTGGCGCATCACCGACAACGCCACTCAAGAGGCGAGATGGACTATTATGTAGCAGCATATGCGCCGCGCCGACAGGCGGTATGAGGCACAGCTGGCGTGGCAACGTCAGCTCGGCGAGCACCTCCACTTTCCACCCCCTGACACCCCTGACCAGCCATGATCAGGTGGTGTCCTTTTCCTTGTCATTTCTTTTTATTTATTCTTTTCGGATCTCAATCCAACTTTTTTCTGTGTGGACCCGGGACACTTGTCCCGGTTTCCTTTTTATGTTTTATTTGTTTTTGTTTTGTAGGCAGTAGGAAGATTCCCTTTGCTTCGTTTCGGTAGATTCCCTCCGCTCCGAGGACCCGTGCTCATCCCCTACACCAATCATCTCGGTCCAGGTTCTTCTACTTTACTCTGAACTCTAGAATTAGTCCTGTGAGGACATAGTCCGATTTAAGTGTGGGGTAGGATGCTAGAGAAACTTGCATGAACTTGATTGCCCTTGATTGTGTTTTTTGTGTGCCTCGTGATTCCATTCCAGTCTCTCTAGCATTAGAATGGCTCAGTTCTTGATTTTTGATGTTAAGTTGTTGTTCAAACCTTCATAATGATGCTTAGACTGCTTAACCTAGAACTTGAGAACCAACTTGTATACTTTGATGCTAAATTGCCTGGTTGGAACATAATTTTTTAAATCACACTTGTAGTTTGTAGCCTTGATTGCATGAGAATGACCGAATCCGACTAGCAAACCAACTGTGAGCTTTTGATCCATTGCACGTAACTTGCAATTTCAATTCTTTATGAGTGGTTTTCTTTTTTCTTGAATGAGTTAGAATTTGCATGAGACCTACTCGAGACCACACGATGACACGAGTTCTAGAAGGATAGGGGCACCTAGATTCAGCTACTTAGCCAGATAACCTACCAAACAATAAATCCACTAGGTTTAGACCCTTGAGTTTGGCCTGTTCTTTCGGTTCGATAATACATTACAGCCATTTCCCATTTCTTTCATTCCCCGTTGATCCCCTGTGGTTGTAGTTCTAGATTGACCTACCGGAAGTCGGTTTGTGGTAACCTGCCTATAGCCATTAAACAGGTGGTCTTAGCTAATATGTCCAGACGTGTAAATCCCTCTAGCAACTAAAATAAAATCGGCACAAAAGAAAAGAAAAGAAAAGAAAAGTAAGAAAAGAAAGGAAATTTCGAAAAAAAAAAGTGAAGAAAAGAAAAATCAGAAAAGTTTCAAAGTTTTAGTTCAATAAACGTTCTTCTCCCTACAAATGGAAGAACGAAGTCAAAAGAAAAGTTGAAAAGAAAAGAAAAAAATCGTGTAAAGAAAGAATAAGTGCTAGGTTGCTTGAGGGTATCATAGGACGAGCGTTCATTATTCCACCCGTGTTTGGTTAGACGGTAGGAAGCCATAGATTAGATTCAAGTGAAGTTAGTCGAAAGCTACACCGCACAAAGCCATCATCATACATTCCCATCATCCATCTCATCATAAACCCAAGTAGTGTAGATTTCATTACGGTCCTAGCAGGGAAGTCCTTCTTGACTAGATACTCGTGTTGTCACAGTGGTGGAGATGTGGTCAAAATGCAAACTTATGACAGAATTCGGTAACAGAAAATGATCGAGAGCAGAAACACGTCCTTAAACACAGAGAGCGAGAGTTCCCATTGTACTATATATATCCTGTGTGAGGAGTCCGGTCGGTCAGGTCAAATTCGTGATTATCAGCCTCATTTAAGCGACATTTCTTTGCTTAAGACATGGTTTTTAGGGTAGAATAACGAATATTTAATCGATTGCCCTATCTCGTGCCATTTGTGTTACCTTGGCCCGTTTCGGGTCTATTTGATGGTTTTCTAGTGTTTTTATGTTAGCACAGGTTTTTTCCATCGAATAAGTAACCAAGGACGTGTCTAAGGCGTTGGAATCTCGAAGGATTGCACCGAGATCGATCAAAGGAGTTAATCAAAGTTCAGAAAATTCCTGCCCAGTTTACAAAGGAATTTTCACCGAAAATACCTTGTATTTTCGGCGAAAATATGTTCACAAATAGGCTATTGGCAGCTGAAGGAATTTTCGGCGAAAGGAGGAAGTTTTCGAACCGAGAAGAAAGTTCAGGAAGAATCAGCCGGCGGACCCTTCATTTGCAAAGGAATTTTCGCCGAAAATTCCTCAATAATTTTGGCGAAAATATCAGTTAAATCCGGCTGATTAGGGTTAAGTATAAATACTTAACCTGGCGGCCCAAATAAGACATACATCATAATATACTTTTCGAAATCAGAATTTGAAGAATTCTCTGGAGTTCTGGAGCGAAGAGTTAGAGTTCAAAGAGCTGGAAAAAGATCGTGACGCCATCCCTTCCACCTCGGAGACTCGGAGCTAGGAGTGTGGTTTACGGAAGATCGAAGTCTGTCAGAGTCGTCTAAATTAGGTTTTTCAGATTCTTTTCTGTTCTTCCTCTGGATGATGAACTCTTTCTTTGTCTTAGATTCTTTTGTGATAAACATGAGTAGCTAAACTCGATAGAGCTTAGAATAGATGAACCCTATGTGACCCAGGGCTTTAAAGCGGTCACGGACCGGCGGTGATTAGATTCGAAGTTCAATCAGTTTCTCTTTCATGTTCGATTTGTTCTTCATTGTTCATGTTTCTTGTCTGGATTGATCACCTAGATTAGATTCTTGTTAAGCTAAGGATAGAAGCGAACGCTCGCCTTACTTTAGAATATCGAATTGAACAATTAACCTTATAATTGGAGCGTGCCTTTCGTAGGAACCGGTTAGGGTTAATCCACTACAAGAGTAACTCATAAATCGTTAGTAATTGCACCAGTTAAGTTAAGTCGTTGCGAGAGGCGACCGTACCCGGGCGGCTAATTAATCTTGGTAGTTAGAACGGATAGAGCGAACGTTCGCCGGTCTTAAACCTAAGGGTAAGGAGTTTTGGTGGTGTCTTAGTAATTGATTGAATGAGAATCGAAATCCGCTGATCTGTTGATTGCCAATGCTCTGGGGAACGAAGGGGGATTCAAAGTCTAAGTTCGTCTGTCATCCTTGTTTTCAACCCTAATTTCCAATCTGCTTTAGTTTATTTTTTTTAATTTTCTCCGCATTTCTTAGAGTTAGAAGTCGTGGAACTCACACCACGCACGAAGTGTTTACATTCGAGTATTTTGCTAGTTCTCAGAGTAGTCAATCATAGAAGGCCCTTGGAATACGATCTACCCTAGCTTTTGTTAGCTTTGTTAGTTATTTGGTTGAATTGTCAACGACGCGTTCACCAACAGAGAAGAACTATAAAACCTAATTTCGACGACTCCTTGCAGCTTCAATCTGCTGGATCTTCAACTCCTAGCACTGGCTCTCCGAGATGGATGGATGGCGTCAGGATCCGTTCCTGGCTCCTCGAACTCTATCCACTCGTTCTCTCTCTCTCTCAGCCTTGGAATATTTTTCGTGTAAAAATCTTTTTGTGTGTAAGTTCTTATATCTCTCATTTAACCGCTTGATTCAGTATTTAAACCTAACCGACGACTGCTGCTTTTTCACTGGGATTTTCGCCGAAAATACAAGGGAATTTTCGGCGAAAATATCTGTTGAATTCGCCTGTTTCTTCTGGCTTAAATGGCTTAGGGTTTTCGGCGAAAACTCCCAAGGTTTTTTGCCGAAAACTTCTTCTTGATCGGGACAGTCGATTTCTTCTTGCATTTTCGGCGAAAACCTAAGGGTATTTTCGCCGATAATCTGTGTGTAAATGGAGCAGTAGTTCCTTTTGAGTTGAATGACTTTTCTGGTTGAATCGGGTGTGATTCCTCGAGGTTCCAGTGCCTTAGACACGTCCTTGGCTACCGTATTTGATGGCGAACACCTGTGCTAACACGAAAATATTAGAAAACCATCAAATAGACCCGAAATGGGCCAAGGTAACACAAAAGGCATGATATGGATCGATTGAGTGAATATTCACTATTCTACCCTAAAAACCGTGTCTTAAGCAGTGAAATGTCGCTTAAATGAGGCTGATAATCACGTTAATTCGAGTGTCATCACCGGTAAAGGTAAAGTTGTTGCGAGTAATGACGATGATGAGGAGCTTGGAAGTGACGATGATGATGAGGAGGAGGAGGAGGAGGAGGACGACATTGTAGGTGAGGAGGGTGAAAAAGTTGGTCAGGGTAATGATGATGATGATGATGAATTGATCCCCTACTATGACAATTCAACTTCAGATGATGATAGTTAGGAGGTGATATGTTACTTGTATCTCACTATCTTGTCTAATATGTTATATGGTACTTGCATTCTAGTGTGTTAATTTGAGCTTCGGATGATGATGATCATAGTTAAATTGTGTAATGGTACATTTGGATGATGATGATGATATTAATTAAATGGTGATTTGGTACTTGCATTATGTGGTGTTAATAGTAGTTTATTTGAGCTGATGTGACTTGCAGGTGCCATTTAATGGACGAATTGGTGTGCTGAATTTGCAGCAAAAAACTGCAAAATTACTAGCAACATTGGCGGTTATAAGCTCTAATATAGCTGCCCAGAACCGCCAATTTGAGTGTGCTTCCGCTACCCAGATCCGCCATAAAATAAGATTTGTGGCGGTTAAACCGCCACAAAATGTATTAACAATTGTGGTGGTTTTAACCACCAGTAATTTAATAACAATTGTGGGGTTGTAACCGCCACAATACAACCGCCAGTGTACTATATTTGAAGCGGTTCCTGACCGTCACTTTTGTTCGTTTGTGTCGGGCACTTTTGTGTGGTTTTTCTCCACAATTGTGGCGGTTGTGCAGCCGCCACAGTTAATACAACTGTGGCGGTTATACCCTCCACAATTGTGGAAAATAACTGCCACTAATACTCTTTTTTGTTGTAGTGTTCAGTGTGAGCAGGGGGGTTTGTTCTGTGACTTAGTATGATCTCTGAATCGATCTCGGGCCATTCTTTGAGGTTCCCTTGCTTCCCGAGCACGTCCATGGCTACGTTTATGACGGCAAAAACCTGTGCAATCTCAAAATCACTAGAAAACCATCAAATAGACCCCTAACGGGCCAAAATAACCACAATGGTAAGAATTAGAGCAATCGAGTGAAAACACCCTAAACTACCCTAAAAATCGTGTCTCAAGCAGAGAAATGTCACTTAAATGAGGCTGATAATCACGTCAAATTGAGTGTCATCAAGGGATCATCACAATGAAGTTCACTATCGGGGATGGTGATGTGCAGTCCACACGATTCATTGATTTTCACGTCATGGATTGCAAGTCAACTTACAACATGATTTTGGGTCGCCCAGCTTTGGCGGCATTTCAAGCAATTTCGTCTCCAGTTCATCAAGTTTTAAAATTCACCACGGAATAAGGAGTAGGAATTACTTGGGGGCAATCTTAGATAGCCAGGAAATGTTATAGGGCGGCAAGAAAAAACATGTGCTACAACATCAGTTTAGAAGTAGATAGTAGTGAGGAGAGATTAACTCCAGTGAAATTGGATATTCCAGTCCCTTTGTGGGAGGAAGACCCAACGAAGATGATCTGAATATCATCATACTCGGAGAAAGATAAGCAGGACGAAATGGTCAAACTTATAAGAGAATTTGCACATTTATTCGCCTGGTCACCCAGTGACATGCCCGGAATCGCCCCAGAAGTCATCAAGCACTGTCTAGCGATCTAACCGGGGAGTCACCCTATCCAACAGAAGCGGCGAAGCATTTGTTGAGAGAGGCAACAAGTAGTAGCGGTTGAGGTTGATAAACTTTTAAAGGTAGGATTTATCAAAAGGTCAGGTACACAGAGTGGTTGGCAAATGTGGTCTTGGTCAAGAAGTCGTCAAGATCATGGCGAATGTGTGTGGACTTCACAAACCTAAATAACGCTTGTCGAAAAGACCCATACCCGCTACCAAATATTAAGCAATTGGTTGACGCAACGGCTAACAACGAGATGCTATCTTTTTTAGACATGTTTTCCGGATATCATCATATTCCTTTGAATACTAAGGATGAGGAGAAAACGACGTTCATGACACCTATGGCGAACTACTGTTACAGAGTGATGCCTTTTGGTCTCAAGACGCAGGAGCCACTTATCAGAGGATGATCGACACAATGTTCGCAAATCATATCGGAAGAAACCTTGAAGCATATGTGGACGATCATTGGTATAATGCAAAAGGTCTGATAGCCATCTAAGCGATCTAAGGGAAACTTTTGATACGCTGCAAAAATATTCTTTAAGGCTCAATCTACTCAAGTGCATATTTGGAGCGACATCAGGGAAGTTCCTTGGATATCTCATAACAAGGAGAGGAATTCAGACTAACCCATCTCAGATTGCTGCGATTATGTCCATGACGCCTCCAAAAACGGTGAAGTAAGTTCAAGTGTTGTCTGGGCGACTGACGGTGATTAATCACTTCATTCCATGAATCACCGATCGATGCGCTCCATTCTTTGTGACTCTCAAGAACGCGTCCAAATTCGCGTGGGACGACAAGTGTAACAAAGCATTCGAAGAGTTGAAATAGTTTTTGGTTACACCACCTATACTAGCGTCACACAAACTAAATGAAGATCTATTTTTCTACATTGCAATCTCCCCCAAAGTAGTTAGTGTCATTCTCGTTCGAAGAGAGGATAAAAGTGAGTATCCTATCTTCTATACGAGCCAAACATTGATTGACGTTGAGACAAGATATCCAGCGATCGAGAAAATGGCATATGCAGTAGTATGCGCGGCAAGAAAGTTGAGGCCCTACTTTCAGGCACACACCATTCATGTTCTCATGAATTTACCAATAAAAAATGCTTTATGATCCATGAGTGTGGCAGGACGTTGGCAAAATGGGCTATAGAGCTAAGTGAGTATGACATAAGGTATCAGACCAGAACGACGAAAGCAAAAGTCCTGACGGACTTTGTTGTGGAAGGAGCCGTTCAAGAAGAAACAAAAGAAGGGGAGGAATGGATGTTGTTCACGGATGCTGCTTCAAGCAAAAATGACGCGGGTGCAGGGATTGTTCTAAATTCTCCTAGGGGAGTCCTCCACGAGGCTGCCCTACTATTTTCGTCCAACAGAACCAACAATGCAGCTGAGTATGGAGCCATGGAAGCGGGACTACGAATCGCTAAGAGTATGAGGGTTACTAGCATCAAAGTATTTTCTGACTCAGCGATTGTGGTCAATCAGTTGAATGGAAGATTTGAAGTTAAGGAAGAATCATTCCTCCGTACTTCGATAAAATCAATATAATCACATATGAGTTCAAGAAGATTAGCATTGAGCAGATCGTGCAAGAAAAAAATAGTCACGCTGACGCTCTCCCAAGCTCGCAACAATGATAGATTTTGAAGAAGGGCGAATGGTTACAATAGAGAAAGAAGTAAAAGCAAAGCAATGCCTACAAATCGATCAGACCAGGACCCCCAAGCGACTGGCGATCCCCCATCATTCACTTTCTAGAAATTGAACAAGCGCAACATGACCAGAATGAGGCGACCAAGTTGCAAAGACGAGCAAGAAGGTGCATCTTGCTAGGCGAGGAACTATACAGAAAATCTATAATGGGTCCTTATTTAAGGTGCCTCGGCGTGGAAGATGCTGAATGGGCTTTAGAAGAAGTGCATGCGGGTGTATGCATCACCCATTTGGGCGCTAGGAGTCTAGAAAGGAACTTGATTTATCAAGGCTTCTATTGGCCAACAATGAGGAAAGAGGCAAGCGATTTGGTGAAGAAATGCCACAAGTGCCAAGAATTTGCCAATTACCACAAGCTGCCAGTGGCAGCACTCCAAGCCATAATTAGTCTGTGGCCATTCGCGAGATGGGGGATGGACATCTTGGTACCATTTCCCCAAGCATCTGAGAAGAGGAAATATCTCATAGTTGCGGTGGACTATTTTATAAAATGGATAGAGGCCGAAGTAGTCGCCAGCATCACAGCCAGACAGATACAGAAGTTTGCATTTAAGTTTATCGGCACAAGGTTTGGAATTCCACAAAGTATTATATGTGATCACGACACTCAGTTTGACTACCACATTTTCAAGGAATTTTGCGACGACTTGAAAATAAGCCTGAAATTTGCCTCAGTCGCCTACCCACAAGCTAATGGGCAAGCAGAGGCGACTAACAAGCTTATCCTTCAAGGACTAAAGAAGAGGGTGGAAGGATACAAAGGAACCTGGGTTGATGAGCTGGATCACGTGTTATGGGCTCACAGAACGGCCTACAAGACAGCCACAGGAGAAACTCCGTACACACTAACGTATGGGACACAGGCAGTACTCCCAGTGAAGATATCTATTCCCTCCATTCGCATCCAAGCTTACAAAGATGAGGTGAATGAACAGGAGTTAATGCATAATGTGGACATGAAAGAAGAAAGAAGGGTGAAGGCGCAGCTACGGCTAATTGCTGAAAAGGAGCAACTCGCTAAGCGATACAACAGGAAGCTCCGTTAGCGGTTAATGATTTGGTTTTAAGGAAAGTCTTTCGACCGGCGATTGGTGTAGCCAAGCTGAATCCGGATGGCAGGGTCCATATAGAATCCAAAGGGTGGTCGGCGCCAATACTTTCAAGCTAGCAGAGATGGACGAAATGAAGATTTCAAAAACATGGAACTCTATGCACCTACGTAGATACTATTATTGAGTAAGTTTTCCTTTAAAAGGCCATACGACCGAAAAAGTTTTATGATAAATCAAAGAGAAAGAAAAATGTCTTATAGCTGCTATCGCTGGACATAGTTTTTGCGCAGATATTCATTATATGCATTAGTAAGACCTACGAGCACAAAATCACTAAGTAAGACCTATGGGCATTAAAATCGATAAGTAGGACCTACGAGCATTAAAATCGCTAAGTAAGACCTACGGGCATTCAAATTGCTAAGTAAGACCTATTGGCATTAAAATCAATAAGTAAGACCTACGGGATTCAAATCGGTAAGTAAAATCAATTGAAGTAAGAACCACGATTCCCAAGAAATTACTAAGTAAAGATCGGCGACTATCGCCATTATTCGCAAGACCTGGGGGTCTGGGTTACTAATATAAAGAGATAACCAGTTGAATCATGAAAGCTATGGAGGATAAAACCAAGATAATGAACTCAGGGTGCAATAAACAAATCCATCTATTACAAGTACGGGGAAGTATCCCGTCCAAAAGGGCCTAAGCACAGGAAAAAAAGAAGAGAGAGAGAAAGAAATTCACAAAAATAGCACAAAACAAGAACCAAGTTCCCAAAATCTCTCGGTCACTAGGTTGAGGGCTCCTTCCTTGGATCGCCTGATTCAAAGGTCAGGACATGTGGGGGTCACAACCACTGATTTGAGATGAGGGCCAGACTTAGGAGGTGTTGAATTTGAGGTTGAGGCCTCGTTGATCGGAGGGGGTGCTGAGCTAGGAACAGGGTTGGGAGGACGGAGCTCCTCCCGATCAAAAGTCTCGGGCGCCATGTCATGTAGCCCATGCTTTCGGTGCTCTGCCACAATATATCCTTCCTTCTCCGCAATGATTTCGTGCATTAGGTGATTGGCGTCTCGAAAGGCCTCATCCTCATCAGGGTAAGCACGATCTAGAACTTGGGCATTGTAGCGATGGAGACCACGGAGTACAAATTGGAACACCCGGCGAATAGGCCAGTGTCGGTAGGACTAAGTTTGTGGAACTCCTTGCGACAGCTGCACATGACCACTCACATACTCTCACCGAAAGTGTGGTTGCAGTAGTCGACTGCTTGATCATACAGTGAGCATTGCTCGGTAATAGATCGTTTAATGACCTCCTGTGAAGCAAGGGAGTCGTTCAGCAACTCTTTGGCACGATCCCTCTTGACGACCGTAGCTTCCCCCTCAGTAGCCTTGGATCGGGCTCGAGCAAGGTCAGACTCCAGTTTCGTAATATTTTCTTTGGCAGCCCTAAACTCAGCCTTTAGGTGATCCGTCTCACCCTTAAGGGCGACCTCAATCACTTCCAGCTGGGTCACGCGAGCGTAGCCTCCTCCGCTTTTCCGGTAAATCTTGGCACTTACCCCAAGCTAGGTTGCGTGGCACTGCAAGGGTAAGTAGATAACAATGATTATAGACCCGACCACATGGCAATCAAAGGATGACCTAGACATGAACAAGAAATCACATATATGCTCCTCGTTGTATAAACGGGTAAGGTTGCGTTGCAGATCGCTCACCTCTTTTTTGAGGTTTTAACTATTCTGCCTACTGCTCTTACAAGCAGCAACCAAGTCTCCTAGCTCGGCAACAGCCTACAACATGGCAAATGTCAAAAGTGTAACAACAAATATATATATGTCAAAATCATAGATTGAAGCCAAGCTATTTGGTCAAACACATACCTGGAGGAGTCGGTAAGACATCAAGCCATGGAGCTCCATCAATTTGGAGCTCTGTCCTGGAGTGGTTTGGTCATGGAAGATGCTGCGAGCATACTCCTCCACAAAGTCACTGGCCATCCCTAGTGACATGTGGGAAGAGGCAGGGTGGGCCAGAGCAAAGTAAGGTAGTCGAAAAGGACCCTCGTCTTCGCGGCCCTCAGGATCGGCACTAGAAAGATAGCGTTAGCATGCTCAAACACTCGAGCACGGAGATTACGATCGGAGGACAGTGATGGCGACCTTGACAAATCAGGAAGAGGGTCTACAGGGTGACCTCCCTCTTAAAGAATGGGCTCCAGGTATTCAGGGCCCGTCTGTGGTGGCAGAGTGGGAGGTGCTTGAGGAATGACGGAGGTGTTGGCAATGGAGGCGTTGGCATCACCACGAGCAGCTTGGTCAAGCAGCGCTCGCATAGATAGATCGTCCTCGTTCTCCTCTGGTGGTTGCAGGTGCTCCGGTGATTCTGGCACATGAATGGGAGATTCATGGTGAGGCACCTCAGGGTCCCAGAAGGTTCTCCCTAAGTTTTCTTGCTGGAAGAAGACCGCGACTTCCTCTTCTTGGCAGACTCGGGACTTCTCCCTCACTAGACGATTTTTACTTCTTTTGGGCTCGTTTGTGGGGGCCGAAGAGTTTTCTTTGACTTGTCTGAGAGCCTCTTAGTTGACTTATTGTCCTAGGCGACTAGAGTAACAAGGGGTGGTGCGCCTTCAGGTTAAGGACGAGTATCCGCAACAAGACCATGTGTGGTGGTATTTATCAAGCAGCCGGACAGGACCATAACACCTGCAAGAAGTTAGGAACAATAAAAAATTCGAAAATGTTGAATAAACAAGGAGTCGTTATCAGAACCACCTACGATGTGGAAGAACCTCCTCAGATTCCCTCCTGAGAGGCATTAAACCGGAGCGGGTGTAGAGATCGTGGCATTCGAGCAGAATCTGCTTTTTTGGAAATTTCTTGCTCGGTAGAGGTGATGTCAATGTTGAAAGAGTCACAGGGTGTACAAAAGGGGAAAGAGTCGCAGGGTGGGATGTTATCTTCATACAGGCGTAGGTGCACTCAAAGGTGGTGACCATCAACCAAGACACCGCGTTGAAAGGACCCAGTGGGGCCCCAAAGCATTCTAGCAGAGAACACAAAAAGGTAGAGGGTGGCAAGCGGAGCCCGTTGCTGAAGGACTCCATCCAAATGCCGTGCCAGCCTAGGGACAGTTCCCTATGGTCGATAGCGGGGAGGAAACGACAAATTTCCAGTCAGAAAGAAGTTGAGCTATGGGTAGGACCTTGGCGATTCGGACCGCAGTACTAGAGGGAAAGTAGCGAGGTCTTATGAATCGCATTCATCACAAGGAGCTCCTTCCCACATGTAGGCCTAGTTGTGTACTGTGTAGTTGTCATTAGCAGCGAAGACATCTGGGTGTATCTCAAATTTATGAATAGCTTTAGAAAAGCCTACTTGGTGAGATCCCCAGAAGGGCAGGGTAGGCTCGGCAGTGGAAGTTTCTTCTTGATTGACTTCACCATCAATGGGAGGCCGAGAAGGTTGTCTAGTGTTTTCGATTTTCAGAGGACGGGCTATTATTTCAGTAGAAAGGATAGTAGAAGTGGAGGAAGAAGAGGGGTAGTACTTAGAGAGTATGAAAGTTCTTGGTTTTGGCTGTCAGCGAAAGAACTCATGATGAAAGAAAAGGGGGAGATTAAAAGAATAAGTTGAAGGATAAAGGTGGAAGAGCAGAAGGTTCACATACTAGGAGGGTTGCATGGAGCACTGGTCATCCTGGATGGGTGAGAAAGGAGGAATGAAGGGAGACAATGACAACCAAACGAAAATTGATTCAGAGCTTGGAGTAGCAGGTTTCGCAGTTGGGCAGAGACTAGATGAAATAGGGCAAGTGTGGAAAGCGTAAAAAAGTGGAAGATAGGAGGGAGGAGAGTTTTTATAGGAGGGAGAAGAAGGGTCTCGAAGATGGGGCAACGAACCATCGCTAGAAGAAGATTGGTCCAAACGCGCGGTGGAAGAGATGGACTACGCTCCCTAGGCGAGTGATGATTTCCTATAAAGTAGCCTAGTTTTCCGAGCTTCCCAAGCAAACTTTGTAGGGAGGAAGTTACGAAAAAACCCCGAAATGCGAAGGGACACGTGTGTGGAAAGAAGTGACACGTGGGAATTAGAGTGGAACGGGAAGATTTGGGCGATTACCAAGCAGACCGCTAAATCCGGTATTTGGAAAGATAGAGAGAATGCCTAGGGCATGGTGATTATCAAGACCCTTTCCTGAGCAAAGCTTAGTAAAGGAACTTGGGGGCAATTGAAGGAGCCAGGATCAGGCGATCATCAGCCTTTCTCTAACAGAAGCTTAGATAAAGGCTTGGGGCAAATGATAGGCCCCAGCCGTCGGCGATTCTGGACCATCAGAATAGCCCATGGAAAGGCCCACAAGGAACATAATCTATAATCCAGTCAATCTATCGGCCCAGTCATGGGCTTCAGAGCAATCCACGAAGAAGCCCACTAGCAGATAGTAAAGAACACAGGCGATTGATTGACCTGGTCTAGAGGCACAAACTGACCAAAGTGGCGTCCCAACACAACGGCCCTAGGGTTTCAAAGGCGCACGGACACGTGTCGGCATCCTAGGACATGCATCATGAATGGATGAGATCGAGCCTTGGCCATCAAGAAAGAGGGGTAGAGCTATAAATACAGCTCTAATTCCACTACTGAAGGGGACACTCTTTACTAGCGACCAACACGCTACTATTCTGTTCACCTCCTTACCTTCCTACAACGCCAGTTACACCCTGAACTCACTACTACTCCCCCTTGTACAGGGACCACTGATAAGGACCCACACTGCCTTCGCATCTATTGCAACACTAGTCTGGACATATATACTTATTAAACACTCATTCACTAGAATTAATCATATGAGAAAATTGATTGTTAAAACCAGTACCATAAACTCTGAATAACTATGATCACATTCGCTAATATGCATCACCAATATATAATACTAGTGAAACTTATTGTATGGAAATTATAAATAAAATATTGTATTCGTTATAGTTTATTGCATGGGATTTTGAAAAAAAAAGTGTTTTATAAAATATAGGGTTAATACACCTTTTTACCCCTATACTATGCAAAGTTAACAAACATGCCCCTTTACTATTTTCTAACTGATTTAACACCCTCTACTTTGAAAAGTTTAACAAATATGCCCCTACATTTATCTTTTCATCTATTTTTCGTCTAATAAGTTATTATACGTGCTATGCCATATTATTTAAATACAACATCACTGATCGGGATGTCCACAAGGTGAAAATATTTAAATTAAAAAGAAAAGAAAAAGGAAAAGCATTAGAATCACCATTATGTACAAATGTATTTTTGTGGTATTACTTTTTCTTTTTCTTTCTAATTTACACAATTTTGGATTGTTAACATTCCAATCAAGATAAGGTGTTCGAATAATATGACGTAGCACATATAATCAACTCATTAAACAAAAAAAAGATGAAAAGATAAATGTAGGGGCATATTTGTTAAACTTTTTGTTCCAGCCTTGTCGCCTGGCCAAATAATGGAAGCCCAAGCCTGTTGGTCTTCGGGGAAGTTGTACCTCGTATGCGATAATGGGGGTAGTTAGTTCAAGGGAGAGTGAGGCGATCAGTTAAGGAATGGGAAGGGAGACGAGTTACGTACCGCGGAGCGTTTGTCCGCTGGGTAAGAGTGTTGTCCTCCGGTTTATGGGGTGTACTAGGAGTATTTATAGTACCCCTGTCTTGGTCGCCAAGGTTGAATCCTGGCCACTCGTTTGTAGACTCCATAGGATGTTGACACGTGTTCACTTTGTCTTGGAACCCTAAAAGCCGCCGGACTGGGCCGTCGCTTTGGGCCTCCTTCTTCTTCTTGGGCTTGTTTGCTTGATCCGCCAGGGCTGTCGCCTAGGTCCAAATCCATCAGTGTCGACTGCTGCAAGTGGGCCGCCGCCTGGGCCCTCAAATGCTGGCGGGCTGGGCCCATCAATTTTCCCCAAGCCCTTAGCCATAGTTCGGATCGCTTGTCTTGTGATCGCTGCAGGAAGGTCCATCAGTTGCCCCCAAGTTTTTAACCAAACTTTGCTTGGGCGAGGACTTCTGGCCGCCTGTGTCATGCCGCCTTGTCGCCTCTGCTCTTCTTCATCGCCTCGGCTTCTTAGTCCATCTTCTGACCCTTTATGCTTGTTTCTATTTTAATCAAGTCACCTTTATTTTTGTGCTCTGGGTCGCCTCGAGCCTTTACATCGCCCGCTGCCCGTGCCTACTTTTATCGCTCATGCGTCCCTCTATCTCCCAGGGTATCACAGTCTTTTACTCTCTAGCTTGCTGGAGAAGCTGGGGAAATCGGGGTATTTTGGTAATTGCCTAGGAGTCATCATTACCCTAGTCTTCCAAACGTCTCTTCAGCCGCGCGTGCCTCCAATCAGCTGCTGCGAGGGTTCATTCCCCCATACCTGCCGATGCATCATCTCAACCACGCCTCCACAATCACGACGGTTGTGTTCCTCCCTTAAACCCCAGCCTTTATAAACCCCCACTTCTCCACCTTCTTCCTGTTTCCGCGCCCCCTTTTGCTCTCTGCTTCCTCTGTTCAGCCAGCGCGCTCTACTCTCTGTTAATTGTTCCTTTGAACGGAGAATTGCCTCCATCATCCACTTCCCATTCTCAGGATGTCCGGAGCTCCCCGTTGACCACCAGGTACGTGACTCCTTCCCCATTCTCTACTTCTACAAACGCTTTTCCTTCTTGTCGTGACCTCTTTATTTTCTTTCCTTCGTCAATATGAGTTCTTCAAATGATAGTCAGAATCAGAGTTACTCTTACCCTCTGGATTCCGATTCTTCCTCCCCTACCAGTAGTTCGTCTCCTTGGCCTGCTCATTTCAGCCCTCAATCATCTACTGAGAACTCTTACTTTCCTTCCTTAGCTGACATGGAAGACTATACTGACGACTCTCCCCTCTTCCTTTCTGGGGCACTCACCAAGTCGGCTTCCAAATGCTCCTCAACCACTTCGAGATCGACCCCGAGGAGACCGTTGATGAGGGTCCTTACATCATAGGTAACTGGCGATCCATGTGGCAAGGATCGCCTTGTGACGAGCGAAGGGTCATTGGTCCTGGGTACTTTTCCTCGGGCACCGCTCAGAGAATCGCCCGAGTTCTGCCTTTGTCTATGCTTCCTCCGTCTTGGAAATTCACTGTGGCGTCTCGGCTCTCCACTATTGGCAACTGTCCTTCTGGATGGCATGGCATATGGACCGAGGCGTTCACCAACGGTCTTCGTCTTCCACCATCTCCGTTTGTAGCGTCATTTCTCGAGTGTTTTGGCGCGTCCTTTGGAGCTTTCAATGTTGGATGTTGGGCGACCGCGTCGGCCTTTGAGTGTTCTTGTGCAGCAAAAGCTATTGCCCCGACCCTTCACCTCTTCCAGCTTATCCATTACGCCAGATGACTATGAATGGTATAAGCTTTTGTCGCCACCCTGAGTTGTCGCCTGGCCCAATAATGGAAGCCCAAGTCTGTTGGTCTTCGGGGAAGTTGTACCTCGTAAGTGATAATGGGGGTAGTTAGTTCAAGGGAGAGTGAGGCAATCAGTTAAGGAATGGGAAGGGAGGCGAGTTACGTACCGCGGAGCGTTTGTCCGCTGGGTAAAAGTGTTGTCCTCCGGTTTATGGGGTGTACCAGGAGTATTTATAGTACCCCTATCTTGGTCGCCAAGGTTGAATCCTCGCCACTCGTTTGTAGACTCCATAGGATGTTGACACGTGTTCACTTTGTCTTGGAACCCTAAAAGCGCCGACTGGGTCGTTTCTTTGGGCCTCCTTCTTCTTCTTGAGCTTGTTTGCTTAATCCCCGGGCTGTCGCCTAGGTCCAAATCCATCAGTGTCGACTGCTGCGTGTGGGCCACCGCCTGGGCCCTCAGGATGCTGGCAGGTCGGGCCCATCAATTTCCCCCAAGCCCTTAGCCGAGCTTCGCTTGGGTGAGGGCTTACTCATAGTTCGGATTGCTTGTCTTGTGATCGCCGCAGGAAGGTCCATCAGTTGTCCCCAAGTTTTTAACCAAGCTTTACTTGGGCGAGGACTTCTGGCCGCCTGTGTCATGCCGCTTTGTCACCTCTGCTCTTCTTCATCGCCTCGGCTTCTTAGTCCATCTTCTGACCCTTTATGCTTTTTTCTATTTTAATCAAGTCGCCTTTATTTTCGTGCTCTGCGTCGCCTCGAGCCTTTATCGCTGCCGCTGCCTGTGCCTACTTTTCATCGCTTGTGCGTCCCTCTATCTCCCGGGGTATCACAGTCTTTTACTCTCTAGCTTGCTGGAGAAGCTGGGGAAATAGGGAATTTTGGTAATTGCCTAGGAGTCATCATTACCCTAGTCTTCCAAATGTCTCTTCAGCCACGGTGCCTCCAATCAGCTGCTGCGACGATTCATTCCCCCATACCTGCCGATGCATCGTCTCAACCACATGCTCCACCAATCACGACGGTTACTGTTCCTCACTTAAACCCCAGCCTTTATAAACCCCCACTTCTCCACCTTCTTCCTGTTTTCGCACCCCCTTTTGCTCTCTGCTTCCTCTGTTCAGCCAGCGTGCTCTACTCTCTATTAATTGTTCCTTTGAATGGAGAACTGCCTCCATCGTCCACTTCCCATTCTCAAGATGTCCGGAGCTCCCCGTCGACCTCCCGGTACGTGACCTCCTTCCCCATTCTCTGCTTCTACAAACGCTTTTCCTTCTTGTCGTGACCTCTTCCTTTTCTTTCCTTCGTCAATATGAGTTCTTCAAATGATAGTCAGAATCAGAGTTACTCTTACCCTATGGATTCCGATTCTTCCTCCCCTACCAGTAGTTCGTCTCCTTGGCCTGCTCATTTCAGCCCTCAATCTTCTACTAAGAACTCTTACTTTCCTTCCTTAGCTGACATGGAAGACTATACTGACGACTCTCCCACTCTTCCTTTCTGGGGCACTCACCAAGTCAGCTTCCAAATGTCCTCAACCACTTCGAGATCGACCCCAAGGAGACCATTGATGAGGGTCCTTACATCATAGGTAACTGGCGATCCATGTGGCAAGGATCGCCTTGTGACGAGTGATGAACGTTGCACAACAGGTTTATCAAATACTACCAAGCTAGAAGCTAAGGTAGATCGTATTCCAAGGGTCTTCTAATGATTGACTACTCAAATGTAAAGGCAAATCACTCAGGTTAAACACTTCGTGCGTGGTGTGAGTTCCATGACTTCTAATTCTAAGAAATGCACAAAATTAAAAATTAAAACTGAAAATAGATTGAAAGATTGGTTGGAAACAAAGATGACAGACAAGCTTAGACTTTGAATCCCCCTTCGTTCACCAGAGCATTGGCAATCAACCGATCAGCGGATTTCGATTCTCGTTCAATCAATTCTAAGACACCACCATAACTCCTGACCCTTAGGTTTAAGACTGGCGAACGTTCGCTCTATCCGATCTAGCTACCAAGATTAATTAGCCGCCCGGTATGGTCGCCTCTCGCAACGACTTAACTTAATTGGTGCAATTACTAACGATTTATAAGTTACTCTTGCAGTGGATTAACCCTAATTGGTTCCTACGAAAGGCACACTCCAATGATTTGGTTAATTGTTCGATTTGGTGTTTTAAAGTAAGGCGAGCGTTCGCTTCTATCCTTAGCTTAACCAGAATCTAATCTAGGTGATCAATCCAGACAAGAAACATGAACAATGAAGAACAAATCAAACATGAAAGAGGAACTGATTGAACTTTAAATCTAATCACCGCCGATCCGTGACCGCTTTAAAGCCCTGGATCACTTAGGGTTCATCTAGTCTAAGCTCTACGAGTTTAGCTACTCATGTTCATATCAAAGAAACAAAGATAGAAACAGAGTTCATCATACAGAGGAAGAACAGGTAAGAACTGTAAACCTAATTCTGATGACTCTGGCAAAACTTCAATCTCCGGTAATCTGCAATCCTAGCTCCGAGTCTCCGAGTTGAAGGGATGGCGTCACAATCTCTTCCTTGCTCTTGAACTCTAAACTCTACTTCCAGAACTCTCGAGAATCCTCGAAGTATTTCGGTATTATGAGATATGATGTGTCTCCTTTTGATTTAGGGCCGCCGGTTAAGTATTTATACTTAACCCTATAAACTACCGGTTTTGCCTAGGATTTTCACCGAAAATCTGATGGAATTTTCTGCGAAAATCTCTTTGTAAATGAGTTGACCGCCGGCTGTTTCCTCCTGTGTTTTCGCCGAAACTCTCCTTGGTTGACATCAGCCGATTTGTTCTTGAGTTTTCGCCGAAAACTCCAAGGGAATTTTCGCCGAAAACTTCTTTGTAAATGGGAGCAGGATTTGGTTTGACTTGAATGACTCCTTGGATCGATTCTGGTGCGATTCCTCGAGGTTCCAATGCCTTAGACACGTCTTTTTTGAGTAGATCCTTAGACACGTCCTTGGCTACTTTATTTAATGGCAAAAACCTGTGCTAACATGAAAACACTAGAAAACCATCAAATAGACCCGAAACGGGCCAAAGTAACACAAATGGCACGAGATAGAGTAGATGAGTGAATATTCTATTCTACCCTAAAAACCATGTCTTAAGCAAGGAAATGTCGCTTAAATGAGGCTGATAATCACGTCAAATCGAGTGTCATCAAAATACCCCACACTTAAGTTTTTGCTTGTCCTCAAGCAAACTGAATAGAAACGCTCATGTTCACAAATGATAAGATTTATTAAATTGGAGTTCAATCAAACACAATGAATTATTATACAGATAATTCCTAGAACAAGAAACCTAACATGCATACTGATCAGCGAAATAACCTGGTCTCACTAATAAACTGCACACGACGAGTAATCGCAACCAATTATGCACTAATTTGACCTGACCGACCAGACTCCTCACACAGGAAATATTTAGTAAATGGGGAATTCTCACTCTCTGTGTTTAAGGACGTGTTTCTGCTCTCAATCATTTTTTGTTACTGAATTCTGTCATAAGTTTACAATTGACCACATCTCCACCACTGTGACAACACGAGTAACTAGTCAAGAAGGACTTCCCTGCTAGGACTGTAACGAATTCTACACTACAAGGGTTTATGATGAGATGGATGATGGGAATGTATGATGATGGCTTTGGTGCGGTGTAGCTTTCGACTAACTTCCCTCGAATCTAGCCTATGGCTTCCTACCATCTAACCAGACACGGGTGGAATAGTGAACGTTCGTCCTATGATACCCTCAAGCAACCTAGCACTTTATTTTCTTTTATATTTTTTCTCTTTGAATTTTCTTTTGACTTCGTTCTTCCATTTGTAGGGAGAAGAACGTTTTATTGAACTAAACTTGAAACTTTTCTGATTTTTCTGCTTTTCTTCTTTTTTTTTCGAAATTTGCTACTTTTCTTTTTTTGTAATTTTTTTTATTTTGTACCGATTCTTTCTTTTAGTTGCTAGAGGGATTTACACGTCTGGACATAATAGCTAAGACCACCTATTTAATGGCTATAGGCAGGTTACCACAAACCGACTTCCGATAGGTCAATCTAGAACTACAAACATAGGGGATCAATGGGAATGAAAGAATGGGAAATGGCTGTAATGTATATCGAACAGGCCATGCTCAAGGGTTTAAACCTAATGGATTTATCGTTTGGTAGGCTATCTGGCTTAGTAGCTAATCTAGGTGCCCCTATCATTCTAGAACTCGTGTCATCGTGTGGTCTCGAGTAGGTCTCATGCAAATTCTAACTCATTCAAGCAAACAAAAAATCACTCAAAAAAGAATTGAAATTGCAAGTACGTGCAATGGATCAAAAGCTCACAGTTGGTTTGCTAGTCGGATTTGGTCATTTTCATGCAATCAAGGCTACAAACTACAAGTGTGATTTTAAAAATCTGTTCTGACCAGGCAATTTAGCATTAAAGTAAACACGTTGGTTCTCAAGTTCTAGGTTAAGCAGTCTAAGCATCATTATGAAAGTTTGAACAACAACTTAACATAAAAAATCAAGAACTGAGCCATTCTAATGCTAGAGAGACTAGACAGGAATCACGAGGCGCACAAAAACACAATCAAGGGCAATCAAGTTCATGCAAGGTTCTCTAGCATCCTACCCCACACTTAAATCGTACTGTGTCCTCACAAGACTAAATCTAGAGTTCAGAGTGAAGTAGAAGAACCTGGACCGAGATGGTTGGCGTAGGAGATGAGCACGGCTCCTCGGAGCAGAGGCAATCTACCAAAGCGAAGCAAAGGGAATCTCCCAACTGCCTGCAAAACAAAAACAAATGAAAGATAAAAAGGAAACCGGGACAAGTGTCCCGGATCCACACAGAAAAAAGTTGGATCGAGATCCGAAAAGAAGAAATAAAAAGAAAGGACAAGGAAAAGGACACCACCCGATCATAGCTGGTCAGGGGCGTCGGAGGGTGGAAGGTGTAGGGCGTCGCCGACCTGGCGTTGCCACGCCAGCTGTGCCTCATACCGCTCGTCAGAGCGGTGCATGTGTTGCTGCATAATAATCCATCTCGCCTCCTGAGCGGCGTTGTCAGTGATGCGCCACTCCTGGAGTCGCTCATACAGCTCTCCAACATCCGCGAGATGCGGTCGGTGCTGCGGGTGAGGCGCCTGATATGGATATGGAATGGGCGGCGGCGACTGGTGTGCATACCCTGCCTGATGATGTGGCGAGGGTGTATGATCATGAAACTCTGGCTCTGACTGGGGCCGCACGGCATCATCTTCTTCCTCTGACTCTTCCTCGTCCTGGAGAGGGGGAGGCGCCGGCACCTGTGGACTGAGGTCCAACTCAAGGTCGTACTCGATCGCTAAATCTCCACCTACGGTAGATACTCTGCGGCGTGGGATGTCTGGGCCATATTCATGGCTGATACCGAGGGAGATGATGAGTCGGCCCACAAAGTTGCCTCCAGGAGTGAGCTCGGTGGCCTCGGCTTCTGAGTCTTCAAGCGAAGTATGCGTGCAAGCACCCATCCGGGATGAAGAGGATAACTCTCCCAGATGGCGCGAAGAAGAGTGAGCTCCTTTCTGTTGATGTGGTGGCGGCTCTTACCTGGTGCAAACAAAAGAGAACGACGCCAAACCATGTGAATGAATCGATAGAGAGGGTGAGAGAGGGACTTAACTGAGTTATTGATATGATCCAAACAATGCTACCCTGATGCCAACCGGTACTCCTACACCCCACCAGGGTCACCAGGACGAGATAAGACCCTAGGACCTCACAAAAGGCATAAAGAGCCTAGGGCAGGCCATCTTCAAGCCCTAAAGCCAAGGTACGCTCTGAAATATCGACTAA
This sequence comes from Linum lewisii, assembly GCA_034768395.1. Taxonomy (NCBI): domain Eukaryota; kingdom Viridiplantae; phylum Streptophyta; class Magnoliopsida; order Malpighiales; family Linaceae; genus Linum; species Linum lewisii. The sequence goes on along the minus strand of CM068298.1, from coordinate 50,582,920 downwards.
GTCCTTCCCTTGCAGGTAGAAAGGCTCCACGAGATGGAATGCTGTTCCAGGCCATGCTGCTGGCCGAGGGTATAAGCCCTAGCACCGAAGAGAAGCTTCAACCTGCTCCTAGTCTGACCTCCAGGAGCCCTGAAGAAGAAGCCGGTTCTTTGAGTGACCCTCTGGAAGCATTTCTGGAGTACAGAAGGAAGAGAGTCCAAGAACCCTTGGCCCGAAGAGGAGAGCTTTCAAAGATTGACCTTGAGCCGAGCTATAAGAAGAATTGGAGTCCGAGGCCCCGAAGCATGACACTTGGACTGACCCCGGAGAGCTACGTCCGAAGCTACCTGGAGGCCTACCTAAAGCTTAGGAAGGAAGGCCCGAGCAGAAAAGGAAAGGAACCGAAGAAAGGCCCGACCCGAGCCTTAGACCGGCAGCCGGACCAATCCGAGGGATCCCATGTAGTCGGTCAAGAAGCCCGGTCACTGAACCAGCCCGAAGCACGAAGCCCGCGACTGCCACCCAAGTCAAGCCCGACGCTCAGCCGGTCAAGCCCACCGGGCTGCCACACGCGCCCAACGGCTTGAGCAGCCGTACACGGCCAGATTAGGGGTTTTGACCTAATTTAGGTCTTTAATTCTGCTTTAAAGACTACAACTATTATTTTATGTTTTATTCCTTTTTAGTAGGCTTATTTAGGGGTTTTAGGATCTTTTTAGGAATAGGACTCTTTATTTTATTATTATTTAGGAAGTAGTGTTTAGGGAGGAGAGCTTGTTCCCTCACCTATATAAGGAGGCCGCCAGGCCACCCTTGTTCTTAAGACTTTTATGAAATAAACCCCCTTTGATAGAACTCTATTCTTGAAACCTTATTGTATCTGCATGTTGCGATACTGAAGGCCCCGACTTATCATCAAGAGCATCCATCTCTTGGCATGGCGTCTACGACTTGATACTTCTGGTTCCCAACTGTTATATAGCTGACGGGTCAAAGTCCTCATCCGCCCCCGGTTCCCGACGGTTCTACCTCGTTGCACGTCTCAACTTGCGGTGTTCAAGGGTCGTCTGCCCACGGTTGCAGCGGTTCACATCAGTTATGCTTCGTGGTACGATCGTCTGGCACTCCTGTCATGTGGCTCCAGAGCGCGTCGTACTCCTCTTTGTCGTCGGAGTCGTTCTCCCAGCCGAGGTGATGTCTCTCGTAGTGCTCGTGGGGGATCCCGAGATGAGCAGCAAACTCATCATAGGTGAACGACTTGTACACCCCGCCAAGGTAGAAGGATACCACCTTCCCACGCTGCCTCCTCTTATGCTCGTCCTACTCGAACGTGGCCCAAACCCCGGAGAGCGACGTTTGGGAAGTCAACAGCTAGCATGGTCAGCTCCAGCAGTCCAGCATGCGTCAGTGCGGTGAGCACGTTCTGGTGCCAGTCCTCGTCGTGCTCGATGAGTGAGTCCATGGATAATGGATGAACGTTAGCTCCGGGAACACACTCGAGCCTCTGGTAGCGCTCGAAGTAGTACTGGGGCAGGCGGGCAGTGGGGTGGTACCCGACTCTGCCAGGAAAAGCTGGTGGAGGGCCGTGGACTGCGGTGTGAGGGAGCGTGAGCTCGGGAGCTGGAGGCGGTGTCAATTCTCTGCTTGGTCCTGCGCTCATGAGTTACATTCCTAAGCAAGAAAATAAACCAAATTAGTTAACTAAAAACCCACCCCACACTTAGTAGAAAAACTCAATTTCACAAAGAAATGAGAAAACCGAGTGGGGGTAAGCAAAGTAAGTAACCGGTAATCACAAACAATTAAAACACATGCTTAGGAACAGCCAGAATGGAATCATGACAATCAGAGTTCAGAAGTCAAACCGACATTCAAAAAGTCAACATCAAAGCACATGGAACCCTAATCATGGCAATTACTAGCTTATAGCGGAAATGACGGCATAATTATAACTCAGATGGCAAGCACAACAATAAGAACGTGAATGAACACACATGGCAGCCAAAAGAACATAAACAGTTCATGGTCAAACCGACATTCCTCAAAAGTCAACGCCACAAAGAATAGGTCTTTTTAGCATAGCAACACAAGATCATCGGCATAATAATTCAGCACAAGTCTCCCTACGCATGCTAGATTAGTCTAAGGCAATTAGCTAACCTAGTTCACACGAAATCAGTCGGCACGCGAATCAAGGTAACCGAAAAGTCAACCAAAAGTCAACCCCAATGAAATTAGCATTCAACATGTCAAAAGATTCGGAATAAAAAGTTCTACAACTTACCTTGAAGCCATGGGAGCTGAAAATGAACGGAGAGAGAGAAATCGGTGAAAAATCGGAAAAATTAGGGTTTGGCTGAACGGGAGCTCTAGAGCTCCGATTCGGACGATCTACGTCTCAAAATGATCGGAAGAGAGAGGGGCGAGGTGCGGCGATGGTCGGTGATGGCGACAACGGATGGTTTGGGCGGGGCGGCGAAAGTAGTATCGGCGGTGGCGGATTTTTAAAACAAAGGGGAGGTGTTTTCTGGCTATTTTCGAAAATGAAAGTGAGGGGAGAGAGAGTGTGTGACCGAGAATTAAAAGGAAAAATTTTTGATTTTCACTCAAGTTTTTGGCGAAAATGTGTGCAATTTTTCGCCGAAAACCAAGGCAAAACGGTCTGCCAGTTTTCAAATACATTTTCGCCCAAAACTTCATAGAGTTTTCACCGAAAAGTTTAGTTAAAATCGTCTAGAAAACACGGTGGGATTTTCAAAGGAGTTTTCGTCGAAAAATGGGTGAGTTTTCCCGAAAATTTTGACCTGTACGATTGAAAATATTTTCGCAATCCCGGCAAACTTCAGAAAATCACAATTAAATCGACAAAAATCGGAACAACCTCAAACAACTTGCGATTGAAACGATGACACGAAGACTACACACGAAAAATAGGAAATCAGGCAAACTGACTTTTTTGGCTCCCCCGAACTGACTCTAAAACACTAAGTCTGACACAAATGAAAAACTGACTCCAGCCGTGGGTTACCTCCCACGAAGCGCTCTTTTATTAACGTCCTTGAGCTGGACGATACCTGGATGGTATTAGGAGACATCCCAACTCAGGTTCTCCTTAATGCTAGCATCGGAGTTCATGAAGTAGAGCTTCGGGGTATCTCCGTTAAGCGTGAACTTCTTCCCGTTAGCATGAGTGAGCTTGGTACGTCCATCAGGAAGGTGATCAGTAACCTTGAATGGTCCGAACAGTTCTCTTGAGAGTTCATCCTTCATGAGTGTTACGATGGAAGGAAATGAGCACTTTTCGGCTTCATCCATAATCTTTGGAGCTTCTTTAGGAGATGTTTTTGGCTTCTCCTTCTTCTTCTGCTCACGCGCCAGTGGCGTGTCAGGAACTGGTGTCATGGCTGGCTCAGAACAATGGTGGCGGAACAACTGGTCTCTAGACCATTTGAGTCTTCGTTTTCTTCTGATTCCTTCTCCGCGACCTGCCAGGTTCCTTGCTCGGCGGTGAAGAAGAGGCTTTCAGTTCCTTCTTCTTTGGCGGCTTCTGAGAAGCAGATTTTGGTTTCTGCTTGGTAATCTGTCCAGCACTTGCAACAACAATTGATCTAGGAACACTAGAAGAGATGTCAGTAACGGAGTTGACCAGAGTCAACTCCACATTTCAACAGCTAGGCAATGAGATTCTTCATTGAAAGGGGTATATTTCATTCCGTCTTTAAAGCGGAACGTTATCGTGTCTTTACCAACCCTCAAAGTTAAAGAACCATTTGGAACGTTAATCTGCATTCCAGTTGTAGCCATGAAGGGTCGTCCTATGAGAATGGTATAATCATCCTTACTAGTATCAATCATCACATAGTCAGCTAAGAACGTAAAAGGACCACATTTAGTAACAACGTCTTTTATCTCTCCTCTTGGAGTTTTCAGTGATCTATCAGCAAAGACAAGTTGTATGCTAGTTGGTTCAAGTTTTCCTAGGTTCAATTTTTCAAATAAACTCATAGGCATAACATTGACAGAGGCGCCTAGGTCAACCAAACTACGTTCTATCTCAACATCATTAATAACTAGAGGAAGCGTGAAAGAACCAGGATTAGAACACTTAGCTGGGTATGGCGATGAAGGTTTCTTGCTACGAGCGGCAGGATATCCTTCTTTACCTCCCCACATGCCAGTCTCGATCCTTGCGTTCGGCAGCAATGCTCTTGGAAAAGGAGGCTTCACGTAGTACGGAGCAAGAGGAGGATCATACTCCTTAGGCGCCTCCTTCAGTACTTCCTTCTTCTCCGGAGTTTCAGGGATCTTGCATAAATCAGAAGAAGCATTAGTAGATGACTCAGTAAAATCTTGAACAGTTACCATCTTGGCTTGCTCCTTCCTCGGATTCGGCTCTGTCTGGCTCGGAAGTTGGCCAAATGGTCGACCAGATGCTAGCATGCTAGAGATGTGGTTCACTGCCTGCTCAATTCTTTGGCCGGATGCGATCTGTTCTTGGTTGAGAAGAGCTTGAGCCTTGAACTGACTGTCATGATCGTCAAGTCTGGTGATGATCTGACTAAGCTTCTTGTCCAGTTCACTGACATTGTTTTCCCTCTGATATTGCTGCCCTGTGTAGGTATTATTCAGATATTGATTCTGGTGATTGTCAGGAGCAGTTCCATAGCTACCCGGATTGCGGTGCGGCGGCTGGTAGATACCTCCGGCGGATGGTTCGGCTTCTAATCCTGAGCTGGACCAGCTGGGCGGCTATTCTGATTCCGGTTGTGGTTGGCGCCAGCATTGTAGGGAGGTCTGTCTTGATAATTCCCTCTTGCCTGAAATTGCGGTAGCCAGCATAACCATTCTGATTGTTGTTGAAGCCCTATTTAATGAAATTGACTTCTTCGGCAGACCAGACTTCTGTTTTACCAAAATTCTGGCATCGCCTCCATTATGTGCACAAGCTCCACACCACTCGCAATCGGCAACGTAGACAGCGGCTGTCGGCGGCTTGATTGGTGTGGAAGACTTCTTCAGATGCTTCTCTACTTCTGCCTTGATAGTAGCCTCGAGATCGATCTTGCCTCTTGACCCTTCAAATTGTCGTTCCCAGTTCCTCGACTTGGAAGCAAAGTTCGCGAAATGTAGAAGAGCAGCTTCAGGTGTAAGCGTAGTGCAATCCCCTTCAGCTGGGGAATGACCCACTTGGCAGATTCTTCTTGAAGACCTCGAGCAAAGATATCAGCTAACTGCCTCTGCTCGAATCCGTGATGCGGACAGTTGTAGAGAAGTTCTTGGAATTGATTCCATGTATCATATAAGCTCACTCCTTCCTTCTGAGAGAATCTGGCGCTGTTGTCCTTAAAGGCTGTTGTTCTGGCAGGAGGGAAGTACTCTTCGACGAAGTCCTGAGCAAGAGTATCCCAGTCGGTATAGTAGCCAGGTGGTTTGCCAGTAAGCCACCTCTTAGTTGCGCCTTTCAAAGCGAACGGGAAAGCTCTCATGCAAAGAGTGTTCTTGTAGAGATTTTCGTTCTTGAAAGTGCTGCAAAGATCAAGGAAATCCGCTAGATGTGTGCACGGATTGTCTAGTGGCCTGCCTTCAAACTGTAGATCCCTAGAGATCATAGTCAAGAATGGGATCTTGATCTCATAGTCAGGATCTCCTTCAATGCGCGGCACGGCAATGGAAGATCGAACGCTAGTCACGCTCGGCTTGTGTAGTTAGCTAGACTCTTCTGTGCAACTGGTGGTGGTGGTGGTAACTGATCATCCATGGTAGGAGATGGAGGAGGTGAAAGTGACTCGGTGTATGAAGCGGATGAAGATGACGGTGAACATGAAGATGAGGAACTCTCCTTCAGTTCCTCGATCTTGATCGGAGTGACGGATGGAAGTGGATTGGTTCTGCCTCTCTTCGGAATCTGTGATTGTCTTGGTGGAGTAGAACTGCCTCGTCTCTCTATACTCTTAGCCTTGTCGGTTTGAGAGCGAGTCCAAGGGCGGCGATGCATACACCTGTGAACAGCCTACAAATAACAAAAACAAACAAAAACCAGTGTAAAATCGAAGTGGATGGAAAGGTGAAAGATGGAAAGTAGAAGAATAAAATGCCATTGATGTGATGTTATTTGGTGCATTTTAAGCCTTTGATTATCCTAAGGATCTCCCATGTTTGATCTCATTTTTTCATGATTAATATGCTTTTATTGAAGTTTTATGCAAAGTGCTATTTTGTTGTCCAGTTGCCACTTTGCGGCCAATTCTATGTCTCTTGAGTTGTTTTCTTTGCATTTTCAGGTCTTGGCATTGAAGTACTCGTGACAAGGAGCACGTAGGATCAAACGGGAGGTCAATCGGAGCTAGGACGGAGGAGATATGGACGTTGCAAAATCGAAGAAAATACAACTTTCCTGAAGAAGTTTTCGGAACTTAGATTCTCGCCGAAAACTCTAAGCTTTTCACGGACAGGAGATTCCAGAAGATCAACTTTCGATTTATGAAGGAATTTTCAGCGAAAACCCTGGAGAGTTTTCGCCGAAAATATATGAAGGATTGTGCAACCGCTCGGGGTTTTCAAAGACATTTTCGGCGAAAATCTTACACAATTTTCGCCGAAAATTTAAGGTATTTCCGATGCAGTATAAAAAGGAGAGGGAGGCAAAAATTGAAGATAATTTTTCATTCTAATTTTTACAACACACTCGTAGCTACTCTCTCTCAATTTTCCTATCATCGCCGATCATCCTCCTCTCATCCAACCATCATCCTCCCTCAATTGTTGATCAACTTGAAGATCAAGGATCTAAGTGAAGTCCCCCATAGCTTAGATTGGAGCTTGAAGAGCCAAGTAGGAAGATCCTCCATGGAAGCAAGGATGGTCTCCTCTACTCAATTTCAGGTTTCTTCCATGGTTGTGCTAGGCTAAGCTTAGGTTTAGTTTAGTGGGGGATGGATCAAGCTAGGATAGGTGATTGATTGTGTGGATTGAGTTTCTCTTAGCCATTTGTGTAAGATGATGATCCTAGACCTTGTGCTTTGTAGCCATTAGAATGATTGATTGATGTTGATCTAAGGTTGTAGGATTGTAATTGGATGATTTGAGAGATTGGATTATACAATTGCAACCATTTTGAGCTTTTTTTCCTTGTTGTCATTTTATCAAACACTTGGTGTGCATTGAGTTTTCTTTCATTTGAAGGTTGAGAGACCCTTTTGATTGCTAGAACTAGTGTTTTATGATTGACATGAGAGTGTCTTGCATCATTTACCTTGTGCTAGATGAATGTTAGCATAGAATTCAAGTTTTTGGCATTTCATTGAGCAAGTTAAGGCACTCCATTACTTTGTTCACATAGCGAGACATGGTCATTTGGTCTAGGAGTAGAGAGTCAATTGTGCGAGAGTTCATTGATTCTACTTGAGTGAATTGCATGGTCATTAGTTTACACATCGTTTCTTGAGATTCAATCCAGCTTTCATGAACCTTGAGCTTGAAGAAACCCCTTGCTAAGCTAAACTCCCTTCTCTCTTGTTTGATCCTCAATTTCACTTGTTAGTCTTTCCTTGTTTGTTTATGCTTTTGATTTGTTCTCTTTCAAAACCAAAACTCAATTTTAAAATGTTTAGACCGTTCATGAACTTTGTGAGTATTAGCTTATGAGAGGACCTCGTGGAATACGACCTTGGTAAAATCTTTTTATCAAGTTTTTGGCGCCGTTGCCGGGGACTCTCTCATTCCTAAGAAAGCAATTATTAGTGAACCGATCTTTACACTTCCTTCCATTTTCCTTTTAGCGTCCTTGTTACTCTTTGTTTACTTTGTTATCCGCATTGTTGTATTACTCGGGTTTGTTCGTTGTGCTTGTTTGCAGGAGATTGGTGTTAGTGCATGAGGCGTTAGCTCGTCTTCAAGCACGACTCCAAGGACTAGAACAAGTGCTCGAACCACGGACTACTCTCCCACCTTTTACAGTTCAAGAACAAGAAGCTGACCGCATCTCACACCACACTATGTCTCATCACGAGGACGAGGATAACCATTCGGAACATTCACATCACACTAATGAAGATGATCAATCGCAAAGAGGTGCGAGGCGCACACTAGCTGATTATGGTCACCCAACCCTCGAAGGGCAGCCTCGAGTATTGTGCGAAGACCGTAAATGCAAGAAACTTCAAGTTGAAGCCTAATATGATTCAGATGGTACAGAACGGAGTGGTGTTCAACGGTATAGATGGAGAGTGCCCATCTAGACACTTGAAGGACTTCCTAGAGATATGCGATACGGTGAAGAACGATCAAGTTCACCCGGATTGTGTGCGACTCCGACTTTTCCCCTTCTCCCTCAAAGGTAGAGCCAAGTCTTGGTTGGAGAACCAACCTAGTAGAACATTCACTACATGGGAGGGACTAGCCGAAGCCTTCCTCGAGGAGTTCTTTCCCCCTTATATGACAGATGCAATCCGAGATCGTATCAACCACTTTACACAACACAAGGGAGAGCTCTTCCATGAGACTTGGAATAGGTTCCAAGCCCTTCTTCGTATCTTGTCCTCGTCACAACTTCGCTGAATGGAGCTTGGCGGATATCTTTTCTAGGTCCCTTGATTTTGAGAATACAAGGATGATCAACCAAGCCGCCGGAGGTGATCTAAGGATGCTCACTCCCGAAGATGCACTAGAACTCTTTGCGGAGATGGACAATAAGACAAGGAGTTGGCCTCGACAACAACCTCCAAGGTCCAAGTATGGGAGCGACACTCACTACGACTCTAGAGCTATAAGTGTTGATGCACCAAAGGATTCGTCTAGCTATGGGAAGAAGCCTAAGTTACCGGGGCACCGAGATGAAGATGACCCTATGTTTGCGCTCCTCATGTCGAAGATCGATGCCATGGCATCTCAGGTAAGTAACCTGAGTATGCCTAAGCATCCCTCTAAGGTTCCATCATCTCATGTGGGTAATCCCCCAGTGGCTTCAATATATGTTGTGAATGTTGTGGGGGTCAGGGTCACGACTTCAGTGCTTGCCCTTCCGCCACTCCTGACTTGGCCAAAACGATCACAATGAGGAGGTTAGCTTCGCACAAGGTCAAGGATTCCATGGTAATTTCAACCCCCAAGGTAACTATCAAGGTAACTATAACCGACTTGGAACCAAGGTGGTGGATACAACAAGTCTAACCAAGGGTACCAAGGCCAAGGGAGTCAGGGTAGTGGTTATAACAAGGGTTACAACCAATGGAAATCAAGGAGGATTCCAAGGTTATAGATGGTATCAAGGCAACCAATGGTCTCAAGGAAGTAACCAAAACCAAGGTAGTCAATGGACTCAAGGAGGTCCCCAAGGTCAAGGGAACCAAGGGGGAAATCAATGGAATCAAAGTGGACATCCAAATCAAGGTCCCCAAGGTCCTACTCCACCGGGAATGTAAAATCATAGAGGTGATGGACCACCCGAATTCAACAAGCCACCTCACAACAAAGAGGGCGGTTCTTCAATATAGCAAGAGGATACCAACGCGGCGATGATTCAACTTATAAAAAATCAACAGGCTTCAATTGCAAATTTGGAGAATCAAATGGGACACATTGCTAAGACACTCTCGGAGCGACCCGCGGGCACTTTACCTTCCAATACCGAGGTCAACCCCAAAGCTCGGGAGCATTGCAAGGTAGTGACATTGAGAAGTGGAAAACCTTTGCAAGATGCAACCTCTTCTCCAATTGACTCTCAAAAGGTACAAGATCCTAATCTAATGGTTGATGATGATGATATCAAGGATCCTTCGATGAAGTTGAGGTTGAAGTCGAACCTCCTACGGGTATTGTGAGTACTAAGGTTGCCAAGGAACCTAGTAAGGCTACATCGAGTACACCACCGGTCTCTCCTCCCACCGGTTGTACCTCTATACAAGCCTAAGCTTCCATACCCCTCTCGAGTGAAGAAGGATGGCCTTGAGAAGGTTTTTAAGACGTTTGTTGAGCGGCTTAGTCAAATGCAATTCTCTCTTCCGTTTCCCGAAGCTATGACTATGATGCCTCAATATGCTAAGTTCATGAAGGAACTCTACACCAACAAGAGGAAACTACCAGAGACATCTCTAGTTCACCTCAATGAGGAATGCTCTGCCGTTCTCTTCAAGAGTCCACCGGAAAAGCTTAAGGATCCAGGTACTTTTACTATCCCTTGTGCTATAGGTAATACCTTTTTGGCTAATGGTCTTGCGGATCTAGGTGCTAGTATCAATGTCATGCCTTATTGCATATTTGAGAAACTAGGGTTATCTACATCTTCGTCCTACTCGTATGTACATTCAACTGGCGGACAAGTTGACCAAGAGTCCATAGGGGGATTGTTGATGATGTGCTAGTTAAAGTTGGTCCTTTTGTGTTCCTAGTCGATTTTGCGGTCATTGATACCGATGATGTGGATGTCTCATTGATATTTGGTAGACCATTTCTTGCTACTTCTCGTGCTTTAATTGATGTGCATAATGGGAAATTGACATTGAGAGTAGGACAAGAGAGTGTCACATTTTGCATAGTCGATGGCATGAAATTTGCTCACGCACAAGATGATTTAGAGTACTCGTGTGATACTATTGCTTCGGCTAGTGTGTGTAGTATTTCTAATTCGTGTGTCGAGATTCTTTGGATGTTTGCCTTAGAATGAATGTGCAGGAACATTTAGACACCCCAGAGTTAAAAGCTCAGGTGGCTTACCTTGATGAAGGGAGAGACAAGTTGGAGAGTGAAACAGTTTTTGTTGCTCTTCCGAAGGTGGAAAGGGTGAAGACCTCTTATGAAGAACCACCTACTCTTGAGCTCAAGCCTCTTCCCACACATTTGGAGTATGCTTTTCTCATGCCAAATTCTAAGCTACCGGTCATCATCAATTCTAAGCTCCTACCCGAGCAAAAGGACCGTTTAGTGGAGCTCCTCAAGAAGTACATGAGAGCTATTGCGTGGAGCATCTCGGATATTCGAGGTATAAGTCCCACATTTTGCTCACATCGGATCCTCATGGAGGAAGATTTCAAGCCGTTGTGCAACCTCAAAGAAGATTGAATCCTAACATGAAAGAGGTTGTGAAGAAAGAGGTTATTAAGCTTATGGATGCGGGGATTATCTTTCCTATCTCGGATAGTCCTTAGGTTAGCCCCGTGCAAGTTGTTCCCAAGAAAGGAGGGATCACGGTGGTAGCTATTGACAAGAATGAGCTCATCCCGACAAGGACGATCACCGGGTGGCGTGTTTGCATAGATTATCGCCGACTCAATGAGGCCACTAGGAAGGATCATTTTCCTCTACCTTTCATGGATCAAATGCTCGAGCGTCTCTCTGGTCACGAGTACTATTGTTTCTTGGATGGCATGTCTGGATACTTCCAAATACCGATTGCTCCGGAGGACATTGAGAAGACCACATTCACATGCCCCTTTGGTACGCTTGCTTATCTCCGAATTCCATTTGGATTGTGCAATGCTCCCGCTACCTTCCAACGATGTATGCTTGCCATCTTTGATGATTTTGTGGAAGATATCATGGAAGTGTTCATGGATGATTTCTCGGTCTTTGGGGATTCATTTGATCTTTGTTTGAGGAACCTTGAGAAGGTTTTGCATCGTTGTGAAGAGACCAATCTCGCGCTAAATTGGGAGAAGTGCCATTTCATGGTCAATGAGGGGATTGTTCTTGGTCACAAGATCTCTCGAAGAGGCATTGAGGTTGATAAGGCAAAGCTAGAGACCATCTCTCAACTTCCTCCACTGTCATCCGTGAAAGCCGTTAGAAGTTTCTTGGGGCATGCCGTTTTTATAGGCGCTTCATCAAAGACTTCTCCAAGATAACTACTCCTATGACTCGGCTTCTCGAGAAGGATGTAGCCCTTTCCACTTTGATGATGAATGATGCGAGCCTTTGAACTCCTAAAGGGTAAACTCACAAATGCTCCTATAATCATTGCTCCGGATTGGTCGAAGTCATTTGAGTTGATGTGTGATGCTAGTGATTACGCTATTGGAGCGTTCTAGGCCAACGAATTGACAAGAGATTCCATCCAATATACTATGCAAGTAAGACTCTCAATAAAGCTCAAAGGAATTATACAACTACAGAGAAGGAGCTCTTGGCTATAGTGTTTGCTTTTGATAAGTTTAGGTCCTACTTGGTGCTTTCTCACATATTGTCTTCACGGACCACCAAGCTTTGAGGTACCTTCTATCTAAGACCGATGCTAAACCAAGACTGATTCGATGGGTTCTTTTGTTGCAAGAGTTTGACATTGAAATTCGAGATAAGAAGGGATCCGAGAATGTAGCCGCCGATCACTTGTCTCATTTGAAAGAAGCTGAAATGGTACACAACGGTAATGAAGAAATCAATGACGACTTCCCCGATGAGCTATTATTCCGTTAGCAACTTTGGAGTTCAAGGAACCTTGGTTCGCGGATTTAGCTAACTATCTTGCTAGTGGATACTTGAAGGAGGGCCTCTCCACTCAAGACAAAAGGAAGTTCTTTGCGGATTTGAAGCATTACTATTGGGACGATCCTTTTGTGTTCCGAGTTGGCTCCGATGGGATGATTAGAAGATGTGTTACCCATGGAGAAGCGAAGGACATCATACTTCATTGCCACTCCGGTCCTATGGGTGGACATCATGGGGCAAATCGCACGGCTCGCAAGGTACTTAAGTCCGGATTCTTTTGGCCTTCGATCTTTCGAGATTGTCAAGACTTTGTCAAGTCTTGCGATGCATGTCAAAGTTCAGGTAACATCTCTTCCCGTAATGAAATGCCTCAACATGTCTCGTTGAGTGGTCAAATAATTGATATATGGGGTATTGATTTCATGGGACCGTTTCCTACTTCGCATGGTAACAAGTATATATTAGTTGCGGTTGATTATGTGTCTAAATGGGCGGAGGCACAAGCTTTGTCTACTAATGATGCCCGTGTTGTAGGGAAGTTTCTTGTTAAGTTGTTCACCCGTTTTGGTGCTCCTCGTGCTATTATTAGTGATCGAGGTACTCATTTTCAAGAGCAATTCGATAGGGTGTGCCGACTGTTCGGTGTCACTCATCGGATGTCTACCTCGTACCACCCTCAAACTAGTGGCCAAGCCGAGGTGACAAATAGGGAACTTAAGAGAATTTTGGAGAAAACGGTCGATCAATCACGAAAAGATTGGTCGACGAAGCTTGATGATGCTCTATGGGCCTACCGTACGGCTTATAAGACCCCTATAGGCACTACTCCTTATAGGATGGTCTATGGTAAAGCTTGCCATTTGCCGGTAGAGCTTGAGCACTGATCTCTTTGGGCGTTGAAATTTCTAAACCTTGATTTGAGTCTCGCAGGAGAAGAGCGTAAGTTTCAGGTACATGAGCTCGAAGAGTATCGCCATCATGCTTATGAGAGTGCCAAGCTATACAAGGAGAGGACGAAGCTCATTCATGACTCCCGATTGAAGCCGGGCAAGGATTTCCGAGTTGGTGACCAAGTCCTCCTATACAACTCTCGGCTCAAACTCTTTCACGGGAAGTTGAGATCTCGTTGGTCCGGACCATTCATGGTAACTCAAGTTTTTCCTTATGGCACCGTCGAGGTAATCTTTCCATCCCAAACCGAGCCTTTTAAGGTGAATGGCCATCGACTTAAACATTATGTGGTTAATGATACTATTGGTGCGGTTGAGGTTTTATCCTTGGTTATGCCTTCAGTGTTCTTGGTTTTGTCTAGCTAGAGACGTTAAAGAAGCGCTTCATGGGAGGCAACCCATGTTATCCTTACCTTTTCGCTTTTATGTTTTTGTGTTGTTTTAGTTCGTTGAATAAGATGTTGGCAAGCACTTAGGCGGATCACTCTTCACAATGTGCGTCATGGGACTCTTCCTCCACTTTGGCGTCCTATGCTCCTCTCTACCAACGCGGTAACTTCGTTCCACCTTACCCTCTCTCTCTTGTTCATTGAGGACAATGCTCATTTTAGTCGTAGGGGAGTTTGAGGTTTGGTGTGATTATTTGTGGTAGAGATCTAAGGCTATGCTTTGATGAGTTGCATGATCTTGATTGAATGTCAAATTCCTCTATTTGTAGAATCATTCGGTTCTTGACTTTTGGTGTTTAGTTGGCTTCAAGCTTTCACAATGACGTTTAGACTGTTCCACTTAGAACCTATAACCAGCATGTTAGCACTGATGTCAAATGAGTCTAGGCCAGAACAGAGATTTTATCACTCTTGTATGTTGGTTGATTGGTTTGATACGTGTTTTTGTACCACTCGATAACACCGGTCTAAGATGATGAAGGCAATCAGAATTTTCACCCCTTTTCCATGTTTTTCTTCACCTTTTTGATCCCTTGTGATTGTGGCTTGAGATTAGATGGAATCCAATTCGAAATCTTGTGTTAAAGTTGTAAGGGGCTAAGGGTCAAGTGGCTAATTTGGAAAGAAAATGCTCAAAAGAAAAGAAAAGCTAGGCAAGCTCGGCACCTAAGTGAAGTGTCAGGTTGAGCACTAGCAAAGGCAAAAGCTGTGAGCTAGGCAGGTTCAACACCTAAGTGAAGTGTTGGATCGAGCACTAGTATGCAGTAAGAAAAAAAAGAAGGAAAAAATGAATGAAAATGGAAAGAAAAGAGAAAAAAAGAGTTCTCAAATGTAGCCCTTGATCCTACGCCCGAGTTTGTAAGTGCGGATCTAGAAGCAGATGAAGTCGAGTCGATAGCCACATTATGATCACTCATCACTCTCAAAAATTCTCTTACCCCCTCCGTATCCTTTCCATCTCCCGAGTTCAAGTCCTTCTAATTAGAGTTGGTGTTATCGTGGTCGGTTTTTCTGTATCCCAATTAACCACTACTTGAAGTGTGCAGATATTAGTGAGGTTTAGACTTGTTTGGTTTACGTTCTGGCATGTGTAGGTTAAGTTTGTTCGTGGAAAGTTTAAGCCAAATTGCTATCGTTTGAATCTCAACGGGACCGATCTTGTCATTTGTGAACTTGGATGCTTTTTAATTCATTTGCTTGAGGACAAGCAAAGCTTAGTCGTAGGGGAATTTGATGTGATGTTATTTGGTGCATTTTAAGCCTTTGATTAGCCTAAGGATCTCCCATGTTTGATCTCATTTTGCCATGATTAATATGCTTTTATTGAAGTTTTATGCAAAGTGCTATTTTGTTGTCTGGTTGCCACTTTGAGGCCAATTCTATGTCTATTGGAATTGTTTTCTTTGCATTTTCAGGTCTTGGCATTGAAGTACTGGTGACAAGGAGCACTTAGGACGTAGGATCAAACGGGAGGTCAATCGGAGCTAGGACGGAGGAGATATGGACGTTGCAAAATCGAAGAAAATACAACTTTCCTGAAGAAGTTTTCGGCGAGAACTTAGAGTTATCGCGAAAACTCTAAGCTTTTTGCAGACAGGAGATTCCAAAAGATCAACTTTCGATTTATGAAGGAATTTTTGGCGAAAACCCTGGAGAGTTTTCGCCGAAAATATATGAAGGATTGTGCAGCCGTTCGGGGTTTTCAAAGACATTTTCGGGAAAATCTTACACAATTTTCGCCGAAAATTTAAGGTATTTCCGGTGCAGTATAAAAAGGAGAGGGAGGCGAAAATTGAAGATAATTTTTCGTTCTAATTTTTACAACACACTCGTAGCTACTCTCTCTCAATTTTCCTATCATCGCCGGTCATCCTCCTCTCATCCAACCATCATCCTCCCTCAATTGTTGATCAACTTGAAGATCAAGGATCTAAGTGAAGTCCCCCATAGCTTGGATTGGAGCTTGAAGAGCCAAGTAGGAAGATCCTCCATGGAAGCAAGGATGGTCTCCTCTACTCAATTTCAGGTTTCTTCCATGGTTGTGCTAGGCTAAGCTTAGGTTTAGTTTAGTGGGGGATGGATCAAGCTAGGATAGGTGATTGATTGTATGGATTGAGTTTCTCTTAGCCATTTGTGTAAGATGATGATCCTAGACCTTGTGCTTGTTGTTCTTGGGACTTAACTTGGTCCTTTGATATTTTGTTTATGTCTTTCAATACATGAGAATGATTGATTGATGTTGATCTAAGGTTGTAGGATTGTAATTGGATGATTTGAGAGATTGGATTATACAATTGCAACCATTTTGAGCTTGTTTTCCTTGTTGTCATTTTATCAAACACTTGGTGTGCATTTGGTTTTCTTTCATTTGAAGGTTGAAAGACCCTTTTGATTGCTAGACTAGTGTTTTATGATTGACATGAGAGTGTCTTGCATCATTTACCTTGTGCTAGATGAATGTTAGCATAGAATTCAAGTTTTTGGCATTTCATTGAGCAAGTTAAGGCACTCCATTACATTTGTTCACATAGCGAGAACATGGTCCATTTGTTCTAGGAGTAGAGAGTCAATTGTGCGAGAGTTCGTAGATTCTACTTGAGTGAATTGCATGGTCATTAGTTTACACATCGTTGCTTGAGATTCAATCCAGCTTTCATGAACCTTGAGCTTGAAGAAACCCCTTGCTAAGCTAAACTCCCTTCTCTCTTGTTTGATCCTCAATTTCACTTGTTAGTCTTTCCTTGTTTGTTTATGCTTTTGATTTGTTCTCTTTCAAAACGAAAACTCAATTTTAAAATGTTTAGACCGTTCATGAACTTTGTGAGTATTAGCTTATGAGAGGACCTCGTGGAATACGACCTTGGTAAAATCTTTTTATCACCAGTTCTTCTTTCGAACAATCAAAAGAAGTCCCCGGCAACGGCGTCAATTTGATGAACGATGCAGAACAGGTTTATCAAATACTATCTTCTAATGATTGACTACTCAAATGTAAAGGCAAATCACTCAGGTTAAACACTTCGTGCGTGGTGTGACTTCCACGACTTCTAATTCTAAAAAATGCACGGAAATTAAAAATTAAAACTGAAAACAGATTGAAAGATTGGTTGGAAACAAAGATGACAGACAAGCTTAGACTTTGAATCCCCCTTCGTTCACCAGAGCATTGGCAATCAACAGATCAGCGGATTTCGATTCTCGTTCAATCAATTCTAAGACACCACCATAACTCTGACCCTTAGGTTTAAGACTGGCGAACATTCGCTCTATCCGATCTAGCTACCAAGATTAATTAGTCGCCCGGGTACGGTCACCTCTCGCAATGACTTAACTTAACTGGTGCAATTACTAATGATTTATGAGTTACCCTTGCAGTGGTTTAACCCTAATTGGTTCCTACGAAAGGCACACTCCAATGATTAGGTTAATTGTTTGATTTGATGTTTTAAAGTAAGGCGAGCATTCGCTTCTATCCTTAGCTTAACTAGAATCTAATCTAGGTGATCAATCTAGACAAGAAACATGAACAATGAGGAACAAATCAAACATGAAAGAGGAACTGATTGAACTTTGAATCTAATCACCACCGATCCATGACCGCTTTAAAGCCCTGGATCACTTAGGGTTCATCTAGTCTAAGCTCTACGAGTTTAGCTACTCATGTTCATATCAGAAGAAACAAAGACAGAAATAGAGTTCATCATATAGAGGAAGAACAAGTAAGAACTGTAAAATCTAATTCTGATGACTCTGGCAAAACTTTGATCTGCGGTAATCTGCAATCCTAGCTCCGAGTCTCCGAGGTGAAGGGATGGCGTCACGATCTCTTCCTGGCTCTCGAACTCTAAACTCTACTCCAGAACTCTTGAGAATCCTTGAAGTATTTCGGTATTATGGGATATGATGTGTCTCCTCTTGATTTAGGGCCGCCGGTTAAGTATTTATACTTAACCCTAAAAACTGCCGGTTTTGCCTAGGATTTTCGCCGAAAATCTGATGGAATTTTGGCGAAAATCTCTTTGTGAATGAGTTGACCGCCGGCTGTTTCCTCCTGTGTTTTTTGGGTGCCGAGTTCTCGGCGAAAACTTGGAGTTTTCACCGAAAACTCTCCTTGGTTGACATCGGCGATTTGTTCTTGAGTTTTCGCTGAAAACTCCAAGGGATTTCGCCGAAAACTTCTTTGTAAATGGGGGCAGGATTTGGTTCAACTTGAATGACTCCTTGGATCGATTCTGGTGTGATTCCTCGAGGTTCCAACACCTTAGACACGTCCTTGGCTACTTTATTTGATGGCAAAAACCTGTGTTAACATGAAAACACTAGAAAACCATCAAATAGACCCGAAACGGGCCAAAGTAACACAAATGGCACGAGATAGAGTAGATGAGTGAATATTCGCTATTCTACCCTAAAAACCATGTCTTAAGCAAGGAAATGTCGCTTAAATGAGGCTGATAATCACGTCAAATCGAGTGTCATCAACGAGCGAAGGGTCATTGGTCCTGGGTACTTTCCCTCGGGCACCGCTCAGAGAATTGCCCGAGTTCTGCCCTTGTCTATGCTTCCTCCGTCTTGGAAATTCGCTGTGGCATCTCGGCTCTCCACTATTGGCAACTGTCCTCCTGGATGGCATGGCATATGGACCGAGGCGTTCACCAACGGTCTTTTCCTTCCACCATCTCCGTTTGTAGCGTCGCTTCTCGAGTGTTTCGGCGCGTCCCTTGGAGCTTTCAACGTGGGATGTTGGGCGACTGATGTTGCAGTTTTAGCGGTATCAAATAACTAATCTACCAAGGCAGACTAGATCGTATTCTACTCGAGGTCTCTTCTTCTTGTCTACTCAAATATGTTGGCAAATTACTCGATTTAAACAAGTTGTGCGTGGTGTGAGTTCCACGACTTCTAATATAATAAACAAAGGAAAAATAAAAGACAGAAAAAGTAAAAAGGTTGACTAACAGGACGATAGACGAGCTTAGACTTCGAATCCCCCTTAGATCACCAAGGCAACGACAATCACAAGACCAGCGGTTTTCAATTCTCATTCAATCGGTTTCTATACACCACCATAACTCCTGACCCTTAGGTTTAAGACCGGCGAACGTTCGCTCTATCCGTTCTAGCTACCAAGATTAATTAGCCGCCTGGGTACGGTCGCCTCTCGCAACGACTTAACTTAACTGGTGGAATTACTAACGATTTATGAATTACTCTTGTAGTGGATTAACCCTAATCGGTTCCTACGAAAGGCACACTCCAATTATAAGGTTAATTGTTCAATTTGATGTTTTGAAGTAAGGCGAGCGTTCGCTTCTATCCTTAGCTTTAACAAGAATCTAATCTAGATGATCAATCCAGACAAGAAACATGAACGATGAAGAACAAATCAAACATGAAAGAGAACTGATTGAACTTTGAATCTAATCACCGCCGATCCTGTGATTGCCGTTGCCTTGGTGATCTAAGGGGGATTCGAAGTCTAAGCTCGTCTATCGTCCTGTTAGTCAACCTTTTTACTTTTTCTGTCTTTTATTTTTCCTTTGTTTATTAGATTAGAAGTCGTGGAACTCACACCACGCACAACTTGTTTAAATCGAGTAATTTGCCAACATATTTGAGTAGACAAGAAGAAGAGACCTCGAGTAGAATACGATCTAGTCTACCTTGGTAGATTAGTTATTTGATACCGCTAAAACTGCAGCATCAAATTGGCGCCGTTGCCGGGGACTCTTCTAATTGTTTGAAAGAAGAGTTGGCAAATTATTCTTCTACCTTTCCGCCTTACCATTTATTTTCCTCCATATTTTCATGATTTACCTGGGTAGTGTTTTTGAGTTTTAATTATGCAGGATTACAGGTGGGATGACCGGTACCAAAGAGTGGTACAAAGCACCATATCTTGAAGACTCCCAAAAGATGGATTTACACACTTATGAGCATCAACAATGTATGGCAAGCACCCAAGCCGCGATCGACAACCTCCAGTCAATGGACGATGCTGTTGATGCATTGAACGCCGCGCTCAAGCGACTAGTGCAATCGAAGGGAGAAGATGCTCATGAGCATCTCGAAGAAGAGCCAGAAGCTACACACCACCAACAAAATCGCCAAGATATGTATATACCGGCTCATCAGCATCGACAACAGACGGCAAGAGTAGAATCCGCCTTGGATGATCTCCTTTCGAAGCTACAAGCTCGTAACATGGTGGATGTCGAGCTCGAGCAACCAAATCCACTAATGGAAGAAGATGCTCAAGAGTCGTACGAAGATGAACATGACAATCTCAACCATAACTATTGCGAGCTAGAAGCATCTGATGAAGAATCCTTGGCGGTGGCGGTTGATGAAGACATAGAGACAATCCATCTTAAAGTTGAAGCTGAAGAGGAGCACAAACAAATCGAGGAGATATCCTCAATTGAGCTTCTGCCAAGCCAACCTATAGATCAAGCCAGAGACGAGCACGTGGGAATCGAAGACGTCAAGTATTTGGAAGTATACACACTCGATCCCGAGAGACATCTGGATGATCATCAGGTAAGAAGATGGAGCTTATTGATCATGCCGCGCCGTACTACCTCTTTCCTCCTCCAGAAGGAGAATTCAAGAAGAACTGGTCATCCAACCAGAACCGCAATCTACTGGAGCACTACCGGTTACATCACCCTTCTGGAGTGCTACATGGCACTCAACCGCTGGCCTTGAAGAAGACGATTGACTTCAAGGAACTCCTAAGTTGGGGTCCCTAACAGGTACCGTCCGGCTCAAGGACGTTAAAAGAGAGCGCTTCGTGGGAGGCAACCCACGGCTAGAGTCAGTTATTTTCATTTTGAGTCGTTTTTTTTAAAACCCCTTTTGAAAAAAAAAACAAAGCCGCCGTTTTCAAATAGATTATCGGCGAAAATGTACCATTATTTTCCCGAAAATCCCTGTTTAAAACCGACCTGTTTCTCCTGTCCCAACTTTTCGAACCGAGACTACCATTTTTTCGCCGAAACGGTTTTTGATTTCAACTACAATTTTCGCCGAAAATGTTCCTTATTTTCGCCGAAAAATTTTGTGTTTGAGAATCCTATTTAAGCCGGTTTCAACTCATGATTTTTGCACCCCCATCGAAAATTTCATCCCCTTTCACAGCAACTCTCTCCCGTTTTGACCACCTCCGCCCCGCCCTCGGAACAGTGATCAGGTTGTTTCTATCCTTTTCCTTTCTTTCCTTTATTCTTTTCGGATCTCGATCCAATTTTATTCTGTGTGGATCTGGGACACTTGTCCCGGTATCCTTTTGATCTTTTTGTTGTTTTTGTTTTTGTAGGAACTTAGTAGCTACTCCGCTCCATTCCGGACTCTCGTGCTCATCCGCTACACCGACCATCACCTTCCAGGTTCTTCGTATCTCTCTACTCTAGATTAGTTCTGTGAGGACACAAAACCGTTTAAGTGTGGGGTAGGAGTCTAGGATTATGCATGATCTTGCTTGCTATCTATGATTCTGTGGTTCAAATTTGAAATTTCTCTAGCATAGAATTGCTCAATTCTTGACTTTTGATGTTAAATTGACTTCAATTTTGAACAATGACGTCTAGACTGTTCCACTTAGAACCTGTAACCAACGTGTCGAAACTGATATTAAATGAGTCTAGGTCATAACAGATCACAAATCACTTCGGTAGTTGAAACTTGAATTAATTGAATTGATTGACTTGTTAATAACAAAGCTCGATAACACCGTTCTAAGATGATAAATGCTAGCTTCTCCCATATTTTTCCACTACATATTTGTTCACCTGTGATTGTGGCTTGAGATTAGGCGGAAATCCAATTCGAAATCTTTTGTAAAAAGTTATAACTAGCTAGGATCAAATGGCTAAATTGTAAAATCAAGTAATAAAGTTGGGCAAATCATTGTAAAGTTCTTTAAAGTGCTGAAACTAAAGCTAGGCAAGCCCGACACCTATGTGAAGTGTTCGGGTTGAGCACTAGCATAAGCACAAATACTGTGAGCTAGGCAGGTCCAACACCTAAGTGAAGTGTTTGGTATCGAGCACTAGTATGCAGTAAATAAATTGAAGGAAGAAGTTGAACTTGAAATAAATCATTGTTTAAATCGGTCCTAGCTAGAACATGTAACGTACAGATCTAGAAACGGATGAAGTCGAGTCGATAGCCACGTCACTTTTCCTACCTCCGCATCCACATCATGGCTAGAGCTTAGAGTCTTTTTTATTAGAATTGGTGTTATCGTAGTCGGTTAATCATGATTAACTGTTTTCCCTTGAAACGAGCTTTATTGAAACTACTACTTGAAGTGTGCAGAAAACAGTAAGATCGAAACTTGTTGGGTTGATGTTCTTGCATGTGTAGGTCACTTTTTCTACGTGGAACAGTCTAAACCAAATTGTTAGAATTGAATCTCGGTTTAATCTCGTGTCATTTGTGAATTTGAGTGTGTTCTAGTTCAGTTTGCTTGAGGACAAGCAAAAGCTTAAATGTGGGGTATTGATGACACTCGATTTGACGTGATTATCAGCCTCATTTAAGCGACATTTCCTTGCTTGAAACGTGGTTTTAGGGGTAAAATAGCGAATATTCACTCAACTACCTTATTTCCTACCGATTTGGTTACTTTGGCCCTTTTTGGGTATATTTGATGGTTTTCTAGTGTTTTTGTGAAAGCACAGGTTTTTGCCATCATTTATGTAGCCACGGACGTGTTCAAGACCTCAAGAGTGAACCAGAATCAAACCAGAATCGAACCAGAGTCAGAACGATGATCAACTGCCCAGCACAATTTTCGCCGAAAGACATGAGATTTCGGCGAAAATACTTCAAAACTCACAGGCAACGTCAGCTAAATTAACACTGAAGTTTTCGGCGAAAACTTCCTTAAGTTTTCGCCGAAAATCATTGAAGAAATCAAACAAGGGATTTTAACTAAAGTTTTCGGCGAAAATTATCTTATATTTTCGCCGAAAATATCTTCCAAATCCGGCGCTGTATTGGAAACCCTAAGCGTACCTATTTAAAGAGAAGCAGCCGGCAGCCAAAGGGGGCGATCAACAATTATTCATATTTTCACAAATCAGACTTTCGAGAGTCAGCCGACTCTAGGGTCGATAGATAGAGTTTAGAGAGTTCGAAGATCCGTGGAGAGATCGTGACGCCATCCTTCCACCTCGGAGAGCTCGGAGCTTAAAGTTGAAGATCCAGGAGATCGAAGCTTCGCTGGAGTCGTCAGAATTAGGTTTTTCAGTTCTTATCTGTTCTTCCTCTGTATGATGATTTCCTTTGTTGCCTTTGATTCTTCTGTTATCGTTATGAGTAGCTAAACTTGTAGAGCTTAGATTAGATGAACCCTAAGTGATCCAGGGCTTTAAAGCGGTCACGGATTGGCGGTAATTAGATTCGAAGTTCAATCAGTTTCTATTTGCATGGTTGTCTTGTTCTTCATTGTTTATGTTTCTTTTCTGGTTGGTCGCCTAGATTAGGTTTTTGCAAGCTAGGGTTAGTCGCCAGACGTAGTCACTAGACGTAGTCGTTAGACAGTTCCCTGCTTTGGCGCTTAAACTTGTCTTCCTTGATCACCTAGTTTAGATTCTTGTTAAGTTAAGGATAGAAGCGAACGCTCGCCTCTCTTTAAAACATCAATTCAACCAGTTAACCTTATAATTGGAGTGTGCCTTTCGTAGGAACCGGTTAGGGTTAATCCACTGCAAGAGTAACTCATAAATCACTAGTAATCGCACCAGTTAATTAAGTCGCTGCGAGAGGCGACCGTACCCGGGCGGCTAGTTAATCTTGGTAGTTAGAACGGATAGAGCGAACGTTCGCCGGTCTTAAACCTAAGGGTAAGGAGTTATGGTGGTGTATAGAAACCGATTGAATTAGAATTGAAAACCGCTGATCTTGTGATTGTCGTTGCTCTGGTGATCTAAGGGGGATTCGAAATCTAAGTTCGTTGTAGTATAGTGGTAAGTATTCCCGCCTGTCACGCGGGTGACCCGAGTTTGATCCCCGGCAACGGCGCCAATTTGATGAGCTGCAGAATAGCGGTCGATCAAATAACTAACCTACCAAAGTAGACTAGATCGTATTCCACAGGGTTTCTACTAATTGACTACTCAAAGAAGCTGGTAATTTATCCAAGTTTGAACACTTTGTGCGTGTGTGAGTTCCACGACTTCTAATCTAATGAACAAAGGAAAATAAAAGACAGAAAAGTAAAAGGTTGACTAACGAGAAGATAGACGAACTTAGATTTCGAATCCCCCTTAGATCACCAGAGCAACGGCAATCACAAGATCAGCGGTTTTCAATTCTAATTCAATCGGTTTCTATACACCACCATAACTCCTTACCCTTAGGTTTAAGACCGGCGAACGTTCGCTCTATCTGTTCTAACTACCAAGATTAACTAGCCGCCCGGGTACGGTCGCCTCTCGCAATGACTTAATTAACTGGTGCGATTACTAGTGATTTATGAGTTACTCTTGCAGTGGATTAACCCTAACCGGTTCCTACGAAAGGCACACTCCAATTATAAGGTTAACTGGTTGAATTGATGTTTTAAAGAGAGGTGAGCGTTCGCTTCTATCCTCAACTTAACAAGAATCTAAACTAGGTGATCAAGGAAGACAAGTTTAAGCGCCAAAGTAGGGAACTGTCTAACGACTACGTCTAGTGACTACGTCTAGCGACTAACCCTAGCTTGCAAAAACCTAATCTAGGCGACCAACCAGAAAAGAAACATAAACAATGAAGAACAAGACAACCATGCAAAGAGAAACTGATTGAACTTCGAATCTAATTACCGCCAATCCGTGACCGCTTTAAAGCCATGGATCACTTAGGGTTCATCTAATCTAAGCTCTACAAGTTTAGCTACTCATAACGATAACAGAAGAATCAAAGGCAACAAAGGAAATCATCATACAGAGGAAGAACAGATAAGAACTGAAAAACCTAATTCTGACGACTCCGGCGAAGCTTCGATCTCCTGGATCTTCAACTTTAAGCTCCGAGCTCTCCGAGGTGGAAGGATGGCGTCACCATCTCTCCACGGATCTTCAAACTCTCTAAACTCTATCTATCGACCCTAGAGTCGGCTGACTCTCAAAAGTCTGATTTGTAAAAATATGAATAATTGTTGATCGCCCCCTTTGGCTGCCGACTGCTTCTCTTTAAATAGGTACGCTTAGGGTTTCCAATACAGCGCCGGATTTGGAAGATATTTTCGGTGAAAATATAAGATAATTTTCACCGAAAACTTTTGTTAAAATCCCCTGTTTGATTTCTTCTATGATTTTCGGCGAAAACTTAAGGAAGTTTTCGCCGAAAACTTCAGTGTAAATCAGCTGACATTGCCTGTGAGTTTTGAAGGTATTTTCGCCGAAATCCTCATAGTCTTTTCGGCGAAAAAATTGTGCTGGGCAGTTGGATCTTCGGTTCTGACTCTGGTTCGATTTCTGGTTCGATTCTGGTTCACTCCTTGAGGTCTTGAACACGTCCGTGGCTACATAAATGATGGCAAAAACCTGTGCTTTCACAAAAACACTAGAAAACCATCAAATATACCCAAAAAGGGCCAAAGTAACCAAATCGGTAGGAAATAAGGTAGTTGAGTGAATATTCGCTATTTTACCCCTAAAACCACGTTTCAAGCAAGGAAATGTCGCTTAAATGAGGCTGATAATCATGTCAAATCGAGTGTCATCAGCGACCACGTCGGCCTTTGAGTGTTCTTGTCCGGCGAAAGCTATCGCCCCGACCCTTCGCCTCTTCCAGCTTATCCATTACGCCAAGATGACTATGAATGGTATAAGCTTTTGTCGCCGCCCTGAGTTCACTGAGAAAGGAACCTACTCTTCCCCTAAACCTCGCCCCACCTGGTACCACTCCTTCTTTTGCTTCCAAACCAGCGACTCAGATAGCCCTTGGACCAACCTTCTTCCCCCCTCATGGTCCACCGGCGACATAAGTCGCTTCAATGACGATCTTGATCCTACTCTCGCCGAGGTCCTTGCTCGGAGTCAAGTTCTTCGTGACTGTCACCATTTGTCGACTCAAGCGGGGCTACAGGCTTCTCAGGGAGGAATTCGCGGAGGTATAACTATCATATGCTCAAGGATTGTTACTCTCCTACTCCAGGCTTTTAAGGAGAAACTATTTTCTACTCTTCTTCTTCTCACTCTTTTTTTTTTTTGAAAAACTGCCCCACTCTTAGGGTTTATTGTCGCCATTGTTTAATGACTGTTAGTGCCTCACTCCTTTCTTTTGCAGGTTTTACCAATCTTGTTGGGTGCCTCATTAGCACTACCGCTCGCAGCCCTGTTGGTGAGACTTGCCCGGAGGTTTCCCGCGCCAACCCTCATGTCCCTCCTCCTCCTATTGCCTCGCATTCCGCGCCTTCTCGCTCAGCTGGAAAGGACAAAGGTAAGAGGAAGGTGACTGAAGGTGACGAGGAGCCTGCTCCCGCCAAGAAAAAGAAGCTTGGGGCTTCTAAACCCAAGAAAAAGGTTGGAGAGTCGTCGGGCCATCAGCCCAGGCCCAGCCAGCCTGGGTCGAGTTGTTAGGTCAACAACCCCTGGCCCGGTAATCCCCTATCGACTTAGACAAAGAGGAGGGTGAGCCTCTGATTCGCCGCTCCCGCCGTGCTTCCCTTCAGCACGAGAACCAGCCATTTCCCCAAGAGGCCATACAACAAGGGGTCGAGGGTGACTCGGTTCCTGCCGCTATCGCCGTCGATAGCCTTGGTGCTATGCCAAACACTTCTCCACATGCCTCCAACCTTGCTGCTGACGAGTCGGAGTCATAGCCCACCCTCATCCCAGGGAAGAGCCTCGGGATCAATCTCGGCCGCCCTCCATTGCTACTGATCGTCCCCGCCGCGTTTCGTGGTCTAAGCGGGCGAATACTATTTTGACCAACCCACCCCCCAGGGCGACGGGAGGAGGAGGGACCCTTCTGCTTGCCTTACTTCGCCATCGTCCACCCCATGAC
Source organism: Linum lewisii (assembly GCA_034768395.1). NCBI lineage: Eukaryota > Viridiplantae > Streptophyta > Magnoliopsida > Malpighiales > Linaceae > Linum > Linum lewisii. The sequence goes on along the minus strand of CM068298.1, from coordinate 50,556,123 downwards.
TTCCCATATATCACCCAGGATGGCGAGTGATATCGCGAAGGATTTTTCCCGCCGAGTCCATCAAGGTGTGACCGATCCTGGGGTGAGCTCGGAAATGACAGATCTCCACGGGGCGGCATCGATCTGAATGCTGCAGGTGAGCAAACCCATAACTACCCCTAATATATATTGAACATAACACTGCGGCGTTGTCTGACTGGGGAATGTGTAAATCTTGTAACCAGGCGTTTGCTGTGCTCGGCGATTTGTCATTCGCCTGCAAGAGTCTCCAAGAGGAGAACTCGAAGTTGAAGGAAGATGTTGAAAATCTTCGTTCGCTTCGTATGAGCCTTACCCAGCTTCATAATGAGGAGACGGTACGGGTCTCTGCCTTATTGGTGTGCTTATCATAGCGGTATATCGCTGATTAACGGTTGTTGTGTGTTAGTTTGTTTTTTCTTACATAGCGTCATGCCAACGTGGCGAGTATCGCTCTCTGCAACCTGAAGGGGAGTCTATATGACCAAAACCGCCCAAGTTGCCCGTCTTGAAGCTCAGCAACAAGCTATACAGGAGGAGTCTGATCGCCTGAAAGAGAGCCTGGAAGCCTCCCGCGAACAACTCTCCCGTCTTGAAACTAAGCTAAAGGAGGCACAAGAGAAGGCCGCCAGTGTAGATGCGATTACCGAGGAGCGCGATAACGCGAAGGAGTTGTTACATGAGTCCCTGGCGGCCCAAGCAGCGACTGATTCCGAGCTTGCTGCCCAGAAGGCACAGTACACTAAATCCGTTGAGTACTTCACCCAAACTCTTGGTGAGAGTATTCGCGTGGTTATGCGGAGCTGCCGGAACGAATTTTTCAGAGTTTTTCCATCCAAGAGCTGGCCTAGCCGCAGGATGGTTCGCGCCGTGTTGAAGGGTCTCAATCGCTACAACGCTGGAGTGCCTGACCCTGTCGATAATGATGAGGAGATCGCCTTTCGGGACGCCAGTCACCTGGAGCGGGAGGTGTCTGCTGAGGATGCAGAGTATATAGCGACTGAACGCCGAAAGCGCGGCCTTCCTGCCTTGAACCCTGACGGTTCAGAAGTTCAGCCCCAAACTTTTGAGGCGGTGCCATCCTCCAGCGAACCAGGCTCTAGTTCCCAGCTCGCCAAACCTGCGGACAAGGGGAAAGGGGATGCCCCTTGAAGATGTTATTTTACTATTGTTATCATCTGTCGTTTTTTTCCTTAAAACGTTATATCTTTGTCGGGCCTTACGAACGACTGTTTCCTTCCCTACTTCTTGCTGTTTGTGGTGATTGTTTCCTTGCGTGCTACTCTTTTAACTTTCTTGGATAGTTTATTTCTTGCGGTTAATACCTCTTCCTTTGGTGATCATAATGCCCCTGGATCTGTCCTAACGATTTCAATGCCCTTGGGTCTTATATGATGGCTTCGATGCCCGTAGGTCTTACACGGCGACTTCTAATGCATGTAGGTCTTACATTGATGGCTTCGATGCCCGTAGGTCTTACACGGTGACTTTTAATGCCCGTAGGTCTTACATTGATGGCTTCGATGCCTGTAGGTCTTACACGGCAACTTTTAATGCCCGTAGGTCTTACATTGATGGCTTCGATGCCCGTAGGTCTTACACGGCGACTTTTAATGCCCGTAGGTCTTACATTGATGGCTTCGATGCCCGTAGGTCTTACATGGCGACTTTTAATGCCCGTAGGTCTTATATTGATGGCTTCGAATTATGCAACATAACCTTGAGATTTAAATATTTAGACACTTTGATGTGAACCGCTGCAATCGTGGGCAGACGAACCCTTAAACACTATAAGTTGAGACCGTGCAACGAGGTAGAACCGTCGGGAACCGGGGGCGGATAAGTACTTTAACCCGTCGGCTGTATATAGCTGGGAACCAGAAGTGTCCAGTCGATGACGCCACGCCAAGAGATGGATGCTCTTGATGATAAGTCGGGGCCTTCAGTATCGCAACATGCAGATACAATAAGGTTTCAGAAAAAAGTTCTTTCAAAGGGGGTTTATTTCATAAAAGTTGTGTCTACAAGGGTGGCCGGCGTCCTCCTTAAATAGGTGAGGGAACAAGCTCTCCTCCCTAATCACTACTTCTAAATAATAATAAAATAAAGAGTTTATTCCTAAATAGTCTCCTAAAACCCCTAAACAAGTCCTACTAAAAAGGAAAACAATTAAATAGTCTTTAAATCCAAGAATCCAACTCAAAATAGGAATAAAACTCTTAAAACCCTAAACTGGCAGTTTTAGGGTTTCCTAGTCCGAGTGGGACTAGGACTCGGCAGGCAGCCGGGCCTTTGCTCGGCTCCGGGCTTCTTCTTCTTCAAAGGCGGCCTTCGTCGGGCCTTGGGGCCTGATGCTCCGGGCTGGTCCAAGGGCTAGGGCCTTGCCAAAAGGCTTGGTCCACACGGCGTCCATTCCCAAAAATATTCCCGATCGGCCCGACTCTCGGTCTAGGGCTCGGGGTGGGGCCGGTTTTGGAACTTCTTCATTTCTGCTCGGGGCTTCCTCTCTTAGCTTCGGGCATCGCCTCATATAGCTCCATACGTGACTCTCATGGGTAGGGTCGGGTCAGGGGTGGTGCCTTGGAACCGGGTGCTCCAATTCTCCTCAGGACTTGGCTCCGGGTCGGTCTTGGGTAGCCATCCCTTCTTGGCCAGGTACTCTTGGGCTCTTTGCTCCTATACTCCAGGAATGCCTCCAGAGGGTCTCTGGAGTGTGCTTCATCTTCAGGGTCCTTGGAGATGAGGTCAGGATCCGGCCGGGGCTTACCTTCAGCTCTAGGGTTTCTACACTCGGCCAGCAGCATGGCTTGGAGTGGCATTTCTTCCTCCTGAGCTTTCCTACCTGTAGGGGGAGGCCTGAGCCTGTATCTTATCTCATACCTGGCTTGGGGTCTTGTAGGTGGCCTTCCCTTGGCTCTATACGCTTCTTGTATGGCCCTAAGGTTCTTCCTTGGACGGGTGACCCTGGTGGAGTGTATGAGTACTTACGGATGCTTGGGCAGTCGGGCTGGGTCATATCATCTCCCTCTTCTTGCCTTGGATTTGTCCCCAAATCCATCTCGGGTTCTCTTCTAGCATTCATCACTCTCTTCCAAACTTCAGGAATCTTGTCGGCCACGGTCGGGGAAGATTCAGCTTCATCTTTAGACCTAGGAGTGTCATTGGAATCAGTAACGGACCAAGGCTGGGTCCTTCAGGCTTTCTCCATCGGTCTCCATAGCTCCCTCCCCTGAAAAACTATCAACAATAATGTTAAGGCTCGGGGAGGTGGCTGGGTGAGACTTCCTCATTTATTTCTACATCCCGGTCAGCATCCGGATCTTCTTCACTGGGGCAGCTCTCAAAACTCGTCGGGAGATGATCTCCCATTGAATCTTGGGTGCATAGGGAACCGTCGGTGAAGTTTTCGGGTCGGTGGCACGGGGGTGTCGGGGGTGCTGGAGGTGATCCAGGGCACGTCGGGCAGGATGGCGGCGCCGGGTAGTGGGGAGGCATGTCGGGCAGAGGCAAAGTGGCGGCGACCAGGAAAAGCTGGTGCGGTGTCGGGCAGTGACGCGTTGGACAGTGGCAAGCAGCGGCGGCGGAGTGATCGTGGGCGGGGAAGGCGGTAGCGGGCAGTAGGAAGCCGGCGGCGGGCAGTGGAGAGCCGGTGGCGGCGGCCAGGTCGGTGGCTCGGGCATCGTCACGTCGGGGCAGCCGGGGTCGGGTAGGACCGGGGCTAAAGCGTCGGGCAGGGACGCGCCGAACTCGTGGTCGGGGGACACGTCGGGTGGTGACGCGCGGGGAGCCTTGGGTAGTGACAGGTTGGGGCCGGGTGCTAGGGAGGCATGGGCCTGGTCGGACAGGGTAGCGTCAGGTGCTGGGGCGCTAGGACTGAGCGGGTAGCGCCAGTCGGGGCCGAGCGCTGGGGTCGCCCGCGGGCTGGGCCGGGTGGCGTGCGCCAATCGGGGCCGGGCGCTAGGGCGCGGGGCTGGTCGGGCAGCGCTGGGGCGGGGGTCGTGCGCTGGATCGCGGGGCCTGGTTGGGCAGCGCCGGGGCTGGGGCCGAGCATTAAGGTGTTGGGGCCTAGTAGGGCAACACCGGTGCCGGGTGCTGGGTCGCCGAGGCTGGGCGGGTAGCGCCAGTCGGGGCCGGGCGCTGGGGCGCCAGGGCTGGTCAAGTAGTGCCGGCTGGGGCTGGGGCCGTGCGTTGGAGTGCTAGGACCTGGGGCGAGACTGCAAGCGGCGGGCCTGGGGCAGCGCCGAGTGGGGCGACGTGGGGCCTAGGGGCAGCGCCGAGGCTGGGCCGAGCGCTGGGGCGCTAGGGCCTGGGGCAGCGCCGAGGCTGGGGCCGAGCGCTGGGGCGCTAGGACCTGGGGCAGCGCCGAGGCTGGGGTCGAGCGCTGGGGCGCTGGGGCCTGGCTGGACAGTGCCGGGGCTAGGTACTGGTGCCGGGGTCAGGGCCGGGGCTGGTGCCGGGGCTGAGGCCGGCGGGCCGCGGCGGGGGTGCTAGGGTTTTTGAAGTGAACCCTGCAAACTTTTCAAGCCTTCTCGGCTTCACTTGCTCTCCTTCATCTGAATTCTTCTTCTTCTTTCTTCTCGTTCTCCTCATCGTCTGTCTCGATTTCTCTTTCTCTTATCACCATCGTTTGTTGATTAGGGCAGTCCCTTGAGATACGTCCCCTTCCTTGACATTTGACCATACAATTCCACTGGGTCGTGGGTTAGAGCTTTGAAACTTATAAGTAGATGGTGCAAGTGTTACCGGAGATGCTGAATCCCTAGGGTTAGGGTTTGGCCGTGAGCTGAGGGCTCGGGTCTGTTCGGGCTTCCATGGAGCTTGGCTTGTACTCGGATCTCCTCTCCATGGGGCATGGGCGGGTCTTCTGGTGTAGCCGTCTCGGCCTCGTCCTCTTCCAAGCTGGGTTAGGGTTTCTTGGATGTGGACCAGGGTAGCTCCAAGATTCTGAAGGGTGTTTTCCATTTTGGCTAATCTCTCGTCTGCCATGGTTCAGTACTAGCAAACGGAAGCAAATTTTCTGTCCCCTCTTCTTAGAAATAAACTAACAACGAAAGGAAATAACGTGGCAAGGTGGCCTTGCTTTCTTTTCTTTTTCTTAACTCGAAATTGAAACAATAATTGAAATAGAAGGGAATTTTGAAGCTATTTTTCTAAAGAAAGCAGTAAAAGGATATGAATCCAGGTGAACCTGGAGACTGGGATAGATTGTGGTCCGTGAGCTGAACCGTGCTCTGATACCAACTGATGTGAACCGCTGAACCGTGGGCAGACGACCCTTAAACACCGTAAGTTGAGACCGTGCAACGAGGTAGAACCGTCGGGAACCGGGGGCGGATAAGTACTTTGACCCGTCGGCTGTATATAGCCGGAACCAGAAGTGTCCAGTCGATGACGCCACGCCAAGAGATGGATGCTCTTATGATAAGTCGGGGCCTTCAGTATCGCATCATGCAGATACAATAAGGTTCCAGAACAAAGTTCTTTCAAAGGGGGTTTATTTCATAAAAGTTGTGTCTACAAGGGTGGCCGGCGGCCTCCTTAAATAGGTGAGGGAACAAGCTCTCCTCCCTAATCACTACTTCTAAATAATAATAAAATAAAGAGTCTATTCTAAATAGTCTCCTAAAACCCCTAAACAAGTCCTACTAAAAAGGAAAACAATTAAATAGTCTTTAAATCCAAGAATCCAACTCAAAATAGGAATAAAACTCTTAAAACCCTAAACCGGCGGTTTTAAGGTTTCCTAGTCCGAGTGGGACTAGGACTCGGCGGGCAGCCGGTCTTCGGGCCGGGCCTTTGCTCGGCTCCAGGCTTCTTCTTCTTCAATGGCAGGCCTTCGTTGGGCCTTGGGGCTTGATGCTCCGGGCTGGTCCAAGGGCTAGGGCCTTGCCAAAAGGCTTGGTCAACACGCGTCCATTCCCATAAAATATTCCCGATCGGCCCGGCTCTCGGTCTAGGGCTCGGGGCGGGGCCGGTTTGGGAACTTCTTCATTTCTGCTCGGGGCTTCCTCTCCTAGCTTCGGGCATCGCCTCAGATAGCTCCATACGTGACTCTCATGGGCTAGGGTCGGGTCAGGGGTGGTGCCTTGGAACCGGGTGCTCCAATTCTCCTCAGGACTTGGCGCTGGGTCAGTCTTGGGTAGCCATCCCTTCTTAGCCAGGTACTCTTGGGCTCTCTTGCTCCTATACTCCAGGAATGCCTCCAGAGGGTCTCTGGAGTGTGCTTCATCTTCAGGGTCCTTGGAGATGAGGTCAGGATCCGGCCGGGGCTTACCTTCAGCTCTAGGGTTTCTACACTCGGCCAGCAGCATGGCTTGGAGTGGCATTTCTTCCTCCTGAGCTTTCCTACCTGTAGGGGGAGGCCTGAGCCTGTATCTTATCTCATACCTGGCTTGGGGTCTTGTAGGTGGCCTTCCCTTGGCTCTATACGCTTCTTGTAGGGCCCTAAGGTTCTTCCTTGGACGGGTGACCCTGGTGGAGTGTATGAGTACTTACGGATGCTTGGGCAGTCGGGCTGGGTCATATCACACTTGGTCATTTCATTGAAACTAGCATCGCTTACAGGGCCTTTTTAATCATAATACCGCCTAAGATTCATAGAGTTCCATGTTTTGGGGATCTTTGTACCGTCTAACTCTGCCAGTTTGAAGGTATTAGCCCCCACCACTCGCCGCACTCTATATGGGCCTTCCCAACCGGGATTGAGCTTGGCTGCCCTGATCACTGGCCTGAAGATTTTTCGCAGCACTAAATCATTGAGCGTGATATGATGCGGCCGGAGCTTCAGATTGTACCGCCTAGCCAGCTGTTCTTTCTCCGCGATTAGTCGCATTTGCGCCTTTTCTCTTCTTTCCTCGATCATGTCTACATTGAGCAATAACTCTTGTTCATTTACTTCGTCCCTGTATTCTTGGATTCGTATAGACGGGATCAAAATTTCCACCGGGAGGACCGCCTCGGTCCCGTATGTCAATGTATAGGGAGTCTCGCCCGTCGCCATTTTGTAAACCGTTCGGTGAGCCCATAGCACGTGGTCAGGCTCTTCGACCCATACACCTTTACATTCATCCACTCTTCTCTTTAATCCTTGTAAGATAAGTTTGTTGGCCGCTTCTGCCTGTCCATTGGCTTGTGGGTAAGCAACAGAGGCGAATCTTAAATTGATTTTTAGGTCGTCACAAATTCTTTAAAGACCTGTGAGTCAAACTGAGTACCATGATCGCAGATGATACTTTCTGGTATTCCGAATCTGGTGACGATACTTTTGAACGCGAACTTTTGTATCTATTTAGCAGTGATACTTGCCACCGCCTCGGCCTCAACCCACTTGGTAAAGTAATCCACTGCCACGATGAGGAACTTCCTTTTCCATGAGGCTTCTGGAAACGGGACTAGGATGTCCATTCCCCATCTTGCGAAAGGCCATGGGCTGACGTTTGCCTGGAGCGCCGTTGCTGGCAACTTGTGGTAGCTTGCAAACTCCTGGCACTTGTGGCACTTTTTCACCAAGTCGCCTGCTTCCCTTCTCATCGTTGGCCAATAGAAACCTTGGTATATTAAGTTCCTTTCTAGGCTTCTCGGCCCCAAGTAAAGTGCCACACACCCCTGAATGTACTTCATCTAGAGCCCAAGTTGCATCATCTTCTCCCAAGCACCGTAGGTATGGGCCCATAGCTGATTTTTGGTACAGCTCACCCCCTATTATGGTGCACCTCCCTGCCTTTCGGCGAAGTTTGGTCCTTCTAACGGGTCGCTTGGTACCGTGTCATTATCCAAATAATGGATAATAGGTGTTCACCAGTCGCTTTTTCCCACTCCTTGACCATATGGAAGCATTGCTTCATCTTTGTTTCTTTCTCCACAGTGACCATTCGTCCCTCTTCAAAATCTGTCGCTGTTGCTAGCTTTGATAGCGCATCTGCATGGGAGTTCTCCTCTCTAGCGATTTGTGATATGGCCACCTTCCTAAACTCCTGACATAAGAAGCTTCACTTCATCGAAATAAGGGAGGAGCGACTCTTCTTTTACCTCAAAACTTCCGTTAATTTGGTTGACCACTATCGCCGAATCTGAGAAAACTTTAATGTTGGTAACTCCCATACTCTTAGTGATTCGTAAACCAGCTTCCAATGCCCCATACTCTGCTACGTTATTGGTCCGATTAGCTGCAAATCGCAGTGCTACCTCATGGAGGACACCTCTGGGCGACTTTAGAACTATTCCAGCGCCAGATCCTCCCTTACTCGAGGCGCCATCTGTAAATAATATCCACTCATCGCCTCCCTCAACATCCTCTTGTACCGCACCTTCCACCACAAAATCTGCCAGGATTGGGCTTTGATCGATGTTCTTGGCTGGTATGGTATGTTGTATTCGCTTAACTCAATCGCCCATTTAGCTAACCGCCCCGCTACACTCATAGATCTCAATGCGTTTTTTATCGGAAGGTTGGTGAGCACATGTATTGTATGCGCCTGAAAGTATGGTCGCAACTTCCTGGCCGCGCAAACCACAGCATACGCCATTTTTTCTATCGACGGATACCTTGTTTCGGCATCAACCAAAGTCTTACTCGTGTAAAAAACAGGATGTTCGGTTTTGTCTTCTCTTCGAACCAAGACCGCGCTAACAGCTTTTAAAGAGATTGGATATAGAGGAATAGAGCTTCATTTAACTTTGGAGATGCAAGTACAGGAGGAGTAATTAAAAATTGCTTCAGCTCTTCAAAAGCCTTGTTACATTTGTCGTTCCATGCAAACTTCGATGCATTCTTTAAAGTTGTAAAAAACGGGGCACAGCGATCGGCGATCCTGGGGATGAACCGGTTGATCACCGTTAATCTTCCAGACAAAACTTGCACTTTTTCACGGTCTTTGGAGGTGCCATGGATGTAATCGCTACGATCTGTGTGGGGTTGGCCTCTATTCCTCGCCTGGTTATAAGATACCCAAGAAACTTTCCTGATGTTGCTCCGAACACACACTTCAAAGGGTTTAACCTGAGCGAGTACTCCTGTAGTGTGTTGAAAGTTTCTCGTAAGTCATCTAGATGATCGTCGGACTTCTTACTTTTGACCAAGAGGTCATCCACGTATGCTTCCAAGTTTCGGCCGATTTGCTTATCGAAAAACCGTATCGATCATTCTTTGGAATGTCGCACCAGCGTTCTTGAGTCGAACGGCATTACCCGGTAGCAGTAGTTCACCGTTGGTGTCATAAAAGCTGTCTTCTCTTGGTCCTGCTCATTCAAAGGTATCTGATGGTATCCTGAGAACATATCCAAAAAGGATAACATTTCATTGTTCGTCGTTGCATCCACCAGCTGCTCTATATTGGGCAAGGGGTACGGGTCCTTGGCGCAGGCATCATTCAGGCTAGTGAAGTCAATGCACATTCGCCATGCTCCTGGCGATTTCTTTACAAGAACAACATTAGCCAACCACTCAGGGTACTGTACCTCCCTGATAAATCCTGCCTTCAAGAGTTTTTCTACTCTATCGCCACAGCCTGCTGCCTTTCCCTACAGATGTTCCGTCTTTTTTGTTGGACTGGACGACTTCCAGGCTCAATTGCTAGAGAGTGTTTGATGATGTCTGGAGCGATTCCTGGCATGTCGCTTGGCGACCACGCGAATAGGTGTGAAAACTCTCGAAGTAACTTAACCAACTCTTGTTTCTCCTTGTCGCCTAGGTAGGACGATACTCGAACTGTCTTGCTTTCATCTTCTTCGAAAAGTGGTACTGGGATGTCCGACTCTGCTGGTACCACTCTTTCTCCACCATTTTCCGACTCCAAGCTTATGGTCAGGCAAGTGCTTTTAGTCGCCGCCCTGTAGCACCTTCTGGCAATGTCTGGGTGCCCCAGGTGAACCCTATTCCTTCCTCAGTAGCAAACTTTAACACTTGGTGCACCGGAGATGAGATTGCTTGGAAAGCGGCAAGCGCCGGTCGCCCAAGGATCATGTTGTACGTAGACTGACAATCCATGACATGGAAGTCAATGGATCGGGTCACCTGCAAGTCTCCGTCCCCGATAGTTATCTCCATTGTGGCGATTCCCTTGATGGGGATCGTGTGTCCCAAAAATCCCGAAATGGTCATCTTCGTCTGTCTGAGTAAGCTGGTCGGCAGGTCCATTTTTTTGTACAGCTCCCAGAAAATGATATCTGCCTGCTGCATTTGCATGGCGATCTGAAAGGCTTGTAGATGCTCATCCGGGTCGCTCATTCCCACGTACCTGTCCAGGTTAGGTGGTACTAGACCTTTGGGCAGTGGTTCGGCCAGGATCGCCCTGGACAAAGGCTGGCGTACTGCCAACTGTGCGGGGGAGATTTGAGTAGCTAGGAGGAATTGCTGTAATACCTCAAGATGAGAGTCCTGCGGCGATGGCCTGACCTGAGTGTTGGCCCCGTGATGGTGAGCTTGCTGAGCGATCACTGTTTTCAGCATCTGGGTAAGCTCAGCGTTCTGTTGCTCGAGGGACTGGAATCGCTGCTCAGTAGTTCATAGGCATCGTCGGCAGGGATAGTACTTCGAGACTCGGTGGTGGTGGTGGTGGTAATTGATCAGACAGGTAGGAGATGGAGGAGGTGAAAGTGACTCGGTGTATGAAACGGATGTAGGTGACGGTAACGGTGAAGATGAGGGACTCTTCTTCAGTTCCTCAATCTTAATCGGAGTGACGGGTGGAGGTGGATTGGTTTTGCTTCTCCTTGGAATCTGTGATTGTCGAGGTGGAGCAGAACTGCTTAGTCTCTCTATACTCTTAGCCTTGTCGGTTTGAGAGCGAGTCCAAGGGCGGCGATGCATACACCTGTGAACAATCTACAAATAACAAAAACAACAAAATCAGTGTAAAATCAAAGTGGGTGGAAAAGTGAAAGATGGAAAATAGAAGAATAAATTTGTCAGTTCTTCTTTCAAACAATCAAAAGAAGTCCCCGGCAACGGCGCCAATTATGTGAACCTCAGATCGTTGTTCGGGTTCAAACAAATAACTAACAAAGCTAACAAGCTAGGGTATATCGTATTCCACGGGTCTTCTATGATCGACTACTCAAATAAGCTGGCAAATTACTCAAATTTAAACACTTCGTGCGTGGTGTGAGTTCCACGACTTCTAATCAAAGAAATGCAGAGAAAATCAAAAAATTGAAACTAAGAACAGAATGGAAATTGGTTGATTAAAACAGAGATGACAGACGAACTTAGACTTTGAATCCCCCTTCGTTCCTCAGAGCATTGGCAATCAACAGATCAGCGGATTTCGATTCTCATTCAATCAATTCTAAGACACCACTATAACTCCTTACCCTTAGGTTTAAGACCGGCGAACGTTCGCTCTATCCGTTCTAGCTACCAAGATTAATTAGTCGCCCGGGTACGGTCGCCTCTCGCAATGACTTAACTTAACTGGTGGAATTACTAGCGATTTATGAGTTACTCTTGCAGTGGATTAACCCTAACCGGTTCCAACGAAAGGCACGCTCCAATTATAAGGTTAATTTTTCAATTTGATGTTCTAAAGTAAGGCGAGCGTTCGCTTCTATCCTTAGCTTAACAAGAATCTAATCTAGGTGATCAATCCAGACAAGAAACATGAACAATGAAGAACAAATCAAACATGAAAGACAAATTGATTGAACTTCGAATCTAATCACCGCCGATCCGTGACCGCTTTAAAGCCCTGGGTCACTTAGGGTTCATCTAGTCTAAGCTCTAAGAGTTTAGCTACACATATTCATCATCAAAGACAAAGAAGGAGTTCATCATACAAAGGAAGAACAGAAAGGAATCTGAAAAACCTAATTAAGAAGACTCCGACAGAACTTCGATCTTCCCGTAGACTGCAATCCTAGCTCCGAGTCCTCGAGATGGAAGGGATGGTGTCACGATCTCTTTCCGGCTCTTTGAACTCTAAACTCTCTGCTCCAGAACTTGAGAGAATTCTGAAGTTTGGTAATTATATTATTATTCGGTATATCAGGTATCTGGGCCGCCGGTTAAGTATTTATACTTAACACTAATTCAGCCGGATTTTGACTAATATTTTCGCCGAAAATATTGAAGAATTTTCGGCGAAAATCCCTTTGTAATTGGATGGTCCCCGGCTGATTTCTCCTGTAAATTTCGGTCCAATAGTTTTCGGTCGAAAACTTAACATTTTCGCCGAAAACTTCCTTCAGTCGGCATCATGATTTTTGCTGATATTTTCGCCGAAAATGCTAGGGTATTTTCGGCGAAAATTCCTTTGTAAACCGGGCAGGAATTGTTTCGACTTGATTGTCTCCTTGGATCGATTCCGGTGCAATTCCTTGAGGTTCCAACGCCTTAAACATGTCCTTGGCTACTTTATTTGACGGCAAAAACCTGTGCTAACATAAAAACACTAGAAAACCATCAAATAGACCTGAAACGGGCCAAGGTAACACAAATGGCACGAGATAGGGCAATTGATTGAATATTCGTTATTCTACCCTAAAAACCATGTCTTAAGCAAGGAAATGTCGTTAAATGAGGCTGATAATCACGTCAAATCGAGTGTTATCAAAATACCCCACACTTAAGCTTTTGCTTGTCCTCAAGCAAACTGAATAGAAACGCTCATGTTCACAAATGATAAGATCGATTAAATTGGAGTTCAATCAAACACAATGAATTATTAAACAAATAGATCCTAGAACAAGAAACCTAACATGCATACTGATCAGCCAAACAACCTGGTCTCACTAATAAACTGCAAACGACAAGTAGTAGCAATCAATTATGCACGAATTTGACCTGACCGACCAGACTCCTCACACAGGAAATATTTAGTACAATGGGAACTCTCACTCTCTGTGTTTAAGGACGTGTTTCTGCTCTCAGTCATTTTCTGTTACTGAATTCTGTCATAAGTTTGCAATTCAACCACATCTCCACCACTGTGACAACACGAGTATCCAGTCAAGAAGGACTTCCCTGCTAGGACTGTAACGAATTCTACACTACTTGGGCTTATGATGCGATGGATGATGGGAATGTATGATGATGGCTTTGTGCGGTGTAGCTCTCGACTAACTTCCCTCGAATCTAGCCTATGGCTTCCTACCGTCTAACCAGACCCGGGTGGAATAATGAACGCTCGTCCTATGATACCCTCAAGCAACCTAGCACTTATTATTTTTTCTTTTACACAATTTTTTTTCTGACTTTTCTTTTGACTCCGTTCTTCCATTTGTAGGGAGAAGAACGTTTTATTGAACTAAAAACTTTAAACCTTTTTGGTTTTTCTGATTTTTCTTCTTTTCATTTTTTCGAAACTTGCTTCTTTTCTTCTTCTTTCTATTTTTTTCTTTTGTGCCGATTTTTTTCTTTTAGTTGCTAGAGGGGTTTACACGTCTGGACATAATAGCTAAAACCACCTGTTTAATGGATATAGGCAGATTACCACAAACGACTTTTGGTAGGTCAATCTAGAACTACAACCACAAGGGATCAAATGGGAATGAAAGAATGGGAAATGGTTGTAATGTATAATCGAACCGAAAGAACAGGCCAAGCTCAAGGGTCTACACCTAATGGATTTTATCGTTAGGTAGGCTATCTGGCTTAGTAGCTGAATCTAGGTGCCCCTATCATTCTAGAACTCGTGTCATCGTGTGGTCTCGAGTAGGTCTCATGCAAATTCTAACTCATTCAAGCAAATAGAAAACCACTCAAAAAGAATTAAAATTGCAAGTTACGTGCAATGGATCAAAAGCTCACAATTGGTTTGCTAGTCGGATTCATCATTTTCATGCAATCAAGGCTACAAACTACAGGTGTGATTTTAAAATTCTGTTCTGACCAGACAATTTAGCATCAAAGTATACAAGTTGGTTCTCAAGTTCTAGGTTAAGTAGTCTAAGCATCATTGTGAAAGTTGAACAACAATTAACATCAAAAATCAAGAATTGAGCCATTCTAATGGTAGAGAGACTGGAATGGAATCACGATGCACACAGAAAACAAAATCAAGGGCAATCAAGTTCATGCAAGGTTCTCTAGTATCCTACCCCACACTTAAATCGGACTGTGTCCTCACAGGACTTAATTCTAGAGTCAGAGTGAAGTAGAATAACCTGGACCGAGATGCTTGGCGTAGGGGATGAGCACGGGTCCTCGGAGCGGAGGGAATCTACCGAAGCGAAGCAAAGGGAATCTCCCTACTGCCTACAAAACAAAAACAAATGAAACATAAAAAGGAAACCGGGAAAAGTGACCCGGATCCACACAGAAAAAAGTTGGATCGAAATCTGAGAAGAATAAATAAAAAGAAGGGACAAGAAAGAAGATACAACCCGGTCACTGCTGGTCAGTCGCGCCGGGAGGTGGAAAGTGGAGGAAATCGCCGAGCTGACGTTGCCACTCCATCTGTGCCTCATACTGCCTATCAGCGCGGTGCATATGCTGCTGCATAATAGTCCATCTCGCCTCTTGAGTGGCGTTGTCGGTGATGGCCACTTCTGAGTCGCTCATACAGCTCACCAATGTCTGCGGGGTGCGGTCGGTGCTGAGGGTGAGGCGCCTGGTATGGATCTGGAATGTGCGGTAGGCGACTGGTGTGCGTACCCTGCCTGATGATGTGGTGAGGGTATATGGTCATGAAACTCTGGCTGCGGCTGGGGCTGCTGCTCAGAATCATCATCTTCTTCCTCCGACTCGTCCTTGTCTTCGAGAGGAGGATCCGCTGCTACCAGGGGGCTGATGTCCAGATCGAGGTTGTACTTGACCGCCAAATCGCCTCCAACGGTGCGTACTCTGCGGCGTGGGATGTTCGGGCCGGCTGAGGCCGAAGGAGATGATGAGTCGGCCCACAAAGTTGCCTCCCAGGAGTGCGCGGGGGCGACCTGATCTCTGAGTCTTCTTGTGGAGTAGGCGAGCAAGCACCCATCCGGATGAAGGGATATCCTCCGGATGGCACGAAGAAGAAGAAGCTCGTCCTTGCTGATATGGTGGCGGTCCTTCTCTGGAGCATATAATAGCGATCTACGCCAAACCATATGAATGTATTTAAAGAAAGGGTGAGAGAGCGACTTAACTGAGTTATGGTCCCCGAGGCGATCACCGGGCACTCCAGTCATTGGCTCCATAGCGCATGGTACTCCTCTCCGTCGTCATCGTCGTCCTCCCAGCCGAAGTGATGACCGTGGTAATGCTCGAAGGGGATGCCTAGATGAGCAGCAAACTCATCATATGTGAGTTCCCTGTGCACCCCGCCCAGGTAGAAGGTAACAACCTTCCTGTGCTGCCTCCTAATGTGCTCGTCCAACTCGAATGTCGCCCAAAACTCCTGGAGAGCGATGTCTGCGGAAGTCGCGGTGAGCGTGGTCAGCTCCAGCAAGGCCGGCATGGGTCAGTGCATCGAGCACATTCCGGTACCAGTCATCATCTTGCTCTGAGAGTGACGTCATGGAAAGAGGGCGAACATCAGCTCCAGGGGTGTTCTCAAATCGCTAGCGTGCAAAGTAGTGCGGGGGAAGGCGAGCAACGGTGCGGTGGTACCCAGCACGGTCAGGGAATGCTGGTGGAGGGCCCTGAAACGCGGGTGTGACGGGAGCGGTAACTCGGGAGCTCGAGGCGCCATCAAGTCGTGCCTTGGTCCTGCGCTCATAAGTGGTGTTCCTAAGCAAGAAAACAAACCAGATTAGTCAAACTAAAACCCTACCCCACACTTAGTCGAAAAACTCAATTTCACAAAGAAATGAGGAAAACCGAGTGGGGGTAAGCAAAGCAGATTTAACCGGTAATCACGAACAATAAAATACATGCTTAGGAACAGCTTGAATGAAATTAGCACAATCAGAGTTCAGAAGTCAAACCTACATTCAAAAAGTCAACATAATAGTACATTGAACCCTAATCATGGCAAGACTATCACAAATCAGAGAATGACGGTATAATATGGTCTCAGATGGCAAACACAATAATCAGAACGAGAATGAGGAGCACATAAGGCAGCCAAATGATCAAAAACAGTTCATGGTCAAACCGACATTTCTCAAAAGTCAACCTCACAAGGAATAGGACTTAGGCATAGCAACACATGATCAAACGATATGACAATTAAGCACGATACTCCCTAAGCATGCTAGAACAGTTCAACAAGTTCAGCTAACCTAGTTCACACGAAATCAGTCGGCACGCAAAACGAGGCAAACGAAAAAGTTAACCGAAAGTCAATCCCCGACGAAATTCAGCAATCAACATGTCAAAAGATTCTAATGAAAAGTTCTACAACTTACCTTGAAGCCATGGATGCTAAAAATGAACGGATGGGGAGAAATCGGTGAAAAATCGCAAGTTTTAGGGTTTGGTGAACTAGAGCTGTAGAGCTCCGATTCGGCTGTTCTAGGGCTTAAAATGATCGAAATAGGAGGGGAAGGGAGCGGCGGCGGTCGGCGACGGCGGGCGGCGACCGAGGGTAAGGTGGCGGCGGTCGGGTTTGAGTGAAAACAGAGGGGGAGGTTTTTGGGAAAATTTTCGAAAATAGAAAGTGGGAAGAGAAGAGAGGGCTGAAACCGGATTTTAAAGTGAATAGTTGGTTGATTTTCAAAGACATTTTCGGCGAAAATAAGTGCAAGTTTTCGCCGAAAATGTTAGTTAAAAAGTACTGTCAGTTTTCAAAAGAAATTTTCGCCGAAAACAGTAATACATTTTCGCCAAAAATGTGAAACATGAACGTTTGGAAAACTCTGTGGGATTTCAAAGAGAATTTTCGCCGAAAATATGGGTTATTTTCGCCGAAAATACTGAACTCTACGATTGAAAATATTTTCGCAATCCCGGCAAACTTCAGAAAATCACAGTTAAATCCACAAAAATAGGAAAGACCTCAAACGACTTACAATTGACACTATGACACACAGACTACAAACAAAAAATAAGAAAACAAAAAAATTGACACTTTTGGCTCCCCCGAACCGACTCTAAAACAGTTAAAAATGAAAAACGGACTCCAGCCGTGGGTTGCCTCCCACGAAGCGCTCTTTTATTAACGACCTTGAGCTGGACGATACCTGGACGGTATTAGGAGACATCCCAACTCAGATTCTCCTTAATGCTAGCATCGGAGTTCATAAAGTAAGCATCGGGGCTTCTCCGGTGAGCATGAATTTCTTCCCGTTCGCGTGTAAGAGCTTGGTACGTCCGTCGGGAAGGTGGTCAGCGATTGTGAATGGTCCGAACAGTTCTGTCAAGGGATCATCTTCCACAAGGAAGATAGTGGACGGAATGAGAACGATCGGCTTCTTCTTTTCTTTAACCTCCGGCTTGATATCACCAGGATCGGTGATCGTCAGTATTTCCTTAGGAGATGCTTTTGGCTTCTCCTTCCATACTTGTTCTGGCGCCGGTAGCTTGGAACGAATTGGTGGTGCAGCTGGCTCAGTAGAAAGTGGTGGCACAACTGGTCTCCAGACCATGTGAGTCTTCGTCTTTTGTTCTTTCCCCGAGGTCTGCTAGGTTTTAGTGCTCGGTGGCTTAGAAGAGGCTTTCAGTTCCTTCTTCTTTGACGGCTTTTGAGGAGTGGATTTTGGTTCCTGCTTGGTAATCTATCCAGCACCTGCAACAGTAATTGATCTAGGCACACTAGAAGAGATATCAGTACCGGAGTTGACCGGAGTCAACTCCACAGTTTCAACAGCTAAACAATGAAATTCTTCATTCTTAGGATTATATTTCATTCCGTATTTAAGGCGGAACGTGACTATTTCTTTACCAACTCTCAAAGTTAAAGAACCATTTGGAACATTAATTTTCATTCCAGTAGTAGCCATGAAAGGTCGTCCTATGAGAATGGTAGAATCATCCTTACTAGTGTCAATGATAACAAAGTCAGCTAAGAACGTGAAAGGACCACATTTAGTAACAACGTCTTTGATTTCTCCCCTAGGAGTTTTAAGTGATCTATCAGCAAAGATAAGTTGCATACTAGGCGGTTCAAGTTCTCCTAGGTTCAATTTTTCATATAGACTCATAGGCATAACATTAACAGAAGCGCCAAGATCAACAAAACAACGTTCTATCTCAACATCATTAATGACAAGAGGTAGAGTGAAAGAACCAGGATCAGAGCACTTAGCTGGATATGGAGAGGACGGTTTCTTGATACGAGCATCAGGATATCCTTCTTTATCCCCCTTCATGCCAGTTTCGATCCTTGCATTTGGCAGCAATGCTCTTGGAAAAGGAGGCTTCACGACGTATGGTGCAAGAGGAGGATCTTCCTCCTTAGGCGCCACTTCTAGTGCTTCCTTCTTCTCTGAAGTTTCAGCGATCTTGCGTAAAACAGAACAAGCATCAACAGATAAGCTTGTAAATTTTTTAACAGTTACCATCTTGGCTTGCTCCTTTCTCGGATTCGGCTCTGTCTGGCTTGGAAGTTGGCCAAATGGTCGACCAGATGCTAGCATGCTCGAGATGTTGTTCACAACTTGCTCAATTCTTTGACCGGCTACTATCTGTTCTTGATTGAGAAGATCTTGAGCTTTAAACTGACTGTCATGATTGTTGAGTCTGGTGATGATCTGACTAAGCTTCTTGTCCAGGTCACTGACGTTGTGTTCCTTCTGGTACTGCTGCCCTGGATAGGTATTATTCAAATATTGATTCTGGCGATTGCCAAGAGCAGTTCCATAGTTACCCGATTATGGTGCGGCGGCTGATAGACACCTGCCGGCGGATGGTTAGGCTTCTGATCCTGAGCTGGACCAGCCGGGCGGTTATTCTGGTTCTGGTTATGGTTGGCGCCAGCATTGTAGGGAGGTCTGTCTTGATAGTTCCCTTGCTGTCTGAAGTTGCGGTAGCCAGCATAACCATTCTGATTATTAACGAAGCCTTGTTGAACGAAATTTACCTCTTCAGCGGACCAGACTTCTGTCTTACCAAAATTTGGCATCGGCCTCCGTTATGTGCGCAAGCTCCACACCACTCGCAATCGGCAATATAGACAGAAGCTGTCGGCGGTTTGACTAGTGTGGTAGACTTCTTCAAATGCTTCTCTACTTCTGCCTTGAGAGCTGCTTCAAGATCGAGCTTGCTCCTTGATCCTTCAGATTGTCGTTCCCAGTTCCTTGACTTGGAAGCACAGTTTGCGAAGTGAAGAAGAGCAGCTTCGGGTGTGAGTGTAGTGCAATCCCCTTCAGCTAGAGAATTGACCCACTTGGCAGATTCTTCTCGAAGACCTCGAGCAAAGATTTCAGCTAACTGCCTCTGCTCGAATCCATGATGAGGGCAGTTGTAGAAAAGTTCTTGGAATCGATTCCAAGTATCGTATAAGCTTTCTCCTTCTTTCTGGGAGAATCTGGGGATGCTGTCCTTGATGGCTGTTGTTCTGGCAGGAGGAAAGTATTCTTCAACGAAGTCCTGAGCCAGAGTATCCCAATTAGTGTAATATCCAAATGGTTTGCCAGTAAGCCACCTCTTAGCAGCGCCTTTCAGAGAGAACGGGAAAGCTCTCAAACAAAGAGTATTCTTGTCGAGGTTTCCGTTCTTAAAAGTGCTGCAGAGATCAAGGAAGTCTGCAAGATGAGTGCACAGATTGTCTAGGGGCCTGCCTTCGAACTGTAGATCCCTAGAGATCATAGTCAAGAATGGAATCTTGATCTCATAGTCAGGATCTCATTCAATGCGCGGTACGGCAATTGCAGATCGAACGCTAGTCGCGCTCGGCTTATTGTAATCAGCTAGACTTTTCTGTGCAGGCGGCGGTGGTGGATTTCCGCCTGGTGGTGGTGGTGGTGGTGGTGGTAATTGATCAGCCATGGTAGGAGATGGAGGAGGTGAAAGTGACTCGGTGTATGAAATGGATGTAGGTGACGGTAACAATGAAGATGAGGGACTCTCCTTCAGTTCCTCAATCTTAATCGGAGTGACGGGTGGAGGTGGATTGGTTCTGCTTCTCCTTGGAATCTATGATTATCGAGGTGGAGCAGAACTGCTTGGTCTCTCTATACTCTTAGCCTTGTCGGTTTGAGAGCGAGTCCAAGGGCGGCGATGCATACACCTGTGAACAATCTACAAATAACAAAAACAACAAAACCAGTGTAAAATCAAAGTGGGTGGAAAAGTGAAATATGGAAAATAGAAGAATAAATTTTCCAGTTCTTCTTTCAAACAATCAAAAGAAGTCCCCGGCAACGGCGCCAATTTGGTGAACCTCAGATCGTTGTTCGGGTTCAAACAAATAACTAACAAAGCTAACAAGCTAGGGTAGATCGTATTCCACGGGTCTTCTATGATCGACTACTCAAATAAGCTGGCAAATTACTCGAATTTAAACACTTCGTGCGTGGTGTGAGTTCCACGACTTCTAAATCTAAGAAATGCAGAGAAAATCAAAGAATTGAAACTAAGAACAGAATGGAAATTGGTTGATTAAAACAGAGATGACAGACGAACTTAGACTTTGAATCCCCCTTCGTTCCCCAGAGCATTGGCAATCAACAGATCAGCGGATTTCGATTCTCATTCAATCAATTCTAAGACACCACCATAACCCCTTACCCTTAGGTTTAAGACCAGCGAACGTTCGCTCTATCCGTTCTAGCTACCAAGATTAATTAGTCGCCCGGGTACGGTCGCCTCTCGCAACGAATTAACTTAACTGGTGGAATTACTAACGATTTATGAGTTACTCTTGCAGTGGATTAACCCTAACCGGTTCCTATGAAAGGCACGCTCCAATTATAAGGTTAATTTTTCAATTTGATGTTCTAAAGTAAGGCGAGCGTTCGCTTCTATCCTTAGCTTAACAAGAATCTAATCTAGGTGATCAATCCAGACAAGAAACATGAACAATGAAGAACAAATCAAACATGAAAGAGAAATTGATTGAACTTCGAATCTAATCACCGCCGATCCGTGACCGCTTTAAAGCCCTGGGTCACTTAGGGTTCATCTAGTCTAAGCTCTAAGAGTTTAGCTACACATATTCATCACAAAAGAATCAAAGACAAAGAAGGAGTTCATCATACAAAGGAAGAACAGAAAGGAATCTGAAAAACCTAATTAAGAGGACTACGACAGAACTTCGATCTTCCGGTAGACTGCAATCCTAGCTCCGAGTCCTCGAGATGGAAGGGATGGCATCACGATCTCTTTCCGGCTCTTCGAACTCTAAACTCTCTGCTCCAGAACTTGAGAGAATTCTGAAGTTTGGTTATTATTATTATTCGGTATATCAAGTATCTGGGCCGCCGGTTAAGTATTTGTACTTAACCCTAATTCAGTCGAGTTTTGACTAATATTTTCGCCAAAAATATTAAAGAATTTTCGGCGAAAATCCCTTTGTAATTGGATGGTCTGTCGGCTGATTTCTCCTGTAAATTTCGGTCCAATAGTTTTCGGTCGAAAACTTAACATTTTTGCCGAAAACTTCCTTCAGTCGGCATCAGTGATTTTGTGCTGATATTTTCACCGAAAAAGCTAGGGTATTTTCGGCGAAAATTCCTTTGTAAACCGGGCAGGAATTGTTTCGACTTGATTGGCTCCTTGGATCGATTCCGGTGCAATTCCTCGAGGTTCCAACGCCTTAGACACGTCCTTGGCTACTTTATTTGACGGCAAAAACCTGTGCTAACATAAAAACACTAGAAAACCATCAAATAGACCCGAAACGGGTCAAGGTAACACAAATGGCACGAGATAGGGCAATTGATTGAATATTTGTTATTCTACCCTAAAAACCATGTCTTAAGCAAGGAAATGTCGCTTAAATGAGGCTGATAATCACGTCAAATCGAGTGTCATCAAAATACCCCACACTTAAGCTTTTGCTTGTCCTCAAGCAAACTGAATAGAAACGCTCATGTTCACACATGATAAGATCGATTAAATTGGAGTTCAATCAAACACAATGAATTATTAAACAGATAGATCCTAGAACAAGAATCCTAACATGCATACTGATCAGCCAAACAACCTGGTCTCACTAATAAACTGCACACGACAAGTAGTAGCAATCAATTATGCACGAATTTGACCTGACCGACCAGACTCCTCACACAGGAAATATTTAGTACAGTGGGAACTCTCACTCTCTGTGTTTAAGGACGTGTTTCTGCTCTCAATCATTTTCTGTTACTGAATTCTGTCATAAGTTTGCAATTCAACCACATCTCCACCACTGTGACAACACGAGTATCCAGTCAAGAAGGACTTCCCTGCTAGGACTTTAACGAATTCTACACTACTTGGGTTTATGATGCGATGGATGATGGGAATGTATGATGATGGCTTTGTGCGGTGTAGCTTTCGACTAACTTCCCTCGAATCTAGCCTATGGCTTCCTACCGTCTAACCAGACACGAGTGGAATAATGAACGCTCGTCCTATGATACCCTCAAGCAACCTAACACTTATTATTTTTTCTTTTACACAATTTTTTTTCTGACTTTTCTTTTGACTCTGTTCTTCCATTTGTAGGGTGAAGAACGTTTTATTGAACTAAAAACTTTAAACCTTTTGGTTTTTCTGATTTTTCTTCTTTTCATTTTTTCGAAACTTGCTTCTTTTCTTCTTCTTTCTTTTTTTTTTCTTTTGTGCCGATTTTTTTCTTTTAGTTGCTAAAGGGGTTTACACGTCTGGACATAATAGCTAAGACCACCTGTTTAATGGCTATAGGCAGGTTACCACAAACCGACTTCTAGGTCAATCTAGAACTACAACCACAGGGGATCAACTGGGAATGAAAGAATGGGAAATGGCTGTAATGTATAATCGAACCGAAAGAATAGGCCAAGCTCAAGGGTCTACACCTAATGGATTTTATCGTTAGGTAGGCTATCTGGCTTAGTAGCTGAATCTAGGTGCCCCTATCATTCTAGAACTCGTGTCATCGTGTGGTCTCGAGTAGGTCTCATGCAAATTCTAACTCATTCAAGCAAATAGAAAACCACTCAAAAAGAATTAAAATTGCGAGTTATGTGCAATGGATCAAAAGCTCACAGTTGGTTTGCTAGTGGGATTCGGTCATTTTCATGCAATCAAGGCTACAAACTACAAGTGTGATTTTAAAATTCTGTTCTGACCAGACAATTTAGCATCAAAGTATACAAGTTGGTTCTCAAGTTCTAGGTTAAGCAGCCTAAGCATCATTGTGAAAGTTTGAACAACAACTTAACGTCAAAAATCAAGAATTGAGCCATTCTAATGCTAGAGAGACTGGAATGGAATCACGAGGCACACAGAAAACAAAATCAAGGGCAATCAAGTTCATGCAAGGTTCTCTAGCATCCTACCCCACACTTAAATCGGACTGTGTCCTCACAGGACTTAATTCTAGACTCAGAGTGAAGTAGAAGAACCTGGACCGAGATGGTTGACATAGGGGATGAGCACGGGTCCTCGGAGCGGAGGGAATCTATCGAAGCAAAGCAAAGGGAATCTCCCTACTGCCTACAAAACAAAAACAAATGAAACATAAAAAGGAAACCGGGACAAGTGTCCCGGATCCACACAGGAAAAAGTTGGATCGAAATCCGAAAAGAATAAATAAAAAGAAGGGACAAGAAAGAAGATACAACCCGGTCACTGCTGGTCAGGCGCGCCGGGAGGTGGAAAGTGGAGGAAATCGCCGAGCTGACGTTGCCACTCCATCTGTGCCTCATATTGCCTATCAGCGCGGTGCATATGCTGCTGCATAATAGTCCATCTCGCCTCTTGAGTGGCGTTGTCGGTGATGCGCCACTTTTGCAGTCGCTCATACAGCTCACCAATGTCCGCGGGGTGCGGTCGGTGTGAGGGTGAGGCGCCTGGTATGGATCTGGAATGTGCGACGGTGACTGGTGTGCATACCCTACCTGATGATGTGGCGAGGGTATATGGTCATGAAACTCTGGCTGCGGCTGGGGCTGCTGCTCAGAATCATCATCTTCTTCCTCTGACTCGTCCTTGTCTTCGAGAGGAGGATCCGCTGCTACCAGGGGGCTGATGTCAAGATCGAGGTTGTACTCGACCGCCAAATCACCTCCAACGGTGCGTACTCTGCGGCGTGGGATGTTCGGGCCATATTCTTGGCTGAGGCCGAAGGAGATGATGAGTCGGCCCATAAAGTTGCCTCCCAGGAGTGCGCGGGTGCGACCTGATCTCTGAGTCTTCTTGCGGAGTAGGCGAGCAAGCACCCATCCGGGATGAAGGGGATATCTCTCCCGGATGGCGCGAAGAAGAAGAAGCTCGTCCTTGCTGATATGGTAAAGGTCCTTCTCTGGAGCATATAATAGCGATCTACGCCAAACCATATGAATGTATTTAAAGAAAGGGTGAGAGAGCGACTTAACTGAGTTATGGTCCCTGAGGCGATTGCCGGGCACTCCAGTCATGTGGCTCCATAGCGCATGGTACTCCTCTCCGTCGTCATCGTTGTCCTCCCAGCCGAAGTGATGACCGTGGTAATGCTCGAAGGGGATACCTAGATGAGCAGCAAACTCATCATATGTGAGTTCCCTGTGCACCCCGCCCAGGTAGAAGGTAACAACCTTCCTTTGCTGCCTCCTCTTGTGCTCGTCCAGCTCGAATGTCGCCCAAAACTCCTGGAGAGCGATGTCTGGGAAGTCGGCGGCGAGCGTGGTCAGCTCCAGCAGGTCGGCATGGGTCAGTGCATCGAGCACGTTCCGGTACCAGTCATCATCGTGCTCTGAGAGTGACGTCATGGAAAGAGGGCGAACATCAGCTCCAGGGGTGTTCTCAAATCGCTGGTAGCGTGCAAAGTAGTGCGGGGGAAGGCGAGCAACGGTGTGGTGGTACCCAGCACGGTCAGGGAATGCTGGTGGAGGGCCCTGAACGGCGGGTGTGACGGGAGCGGTAACTCAGGAGCTCGAGGCGCCATCAAGTCGTGTCTTGGTCCTGCACTCATAAGTGGTGTTCCTAAGCAAGAAAACAAACCAGATTAGTCAAATTAAAACCCTACCCCACACTTAGTCGAAAAACTCAATTTCACAAAGAAATGAGGAAAACCGAGTGGGGGTAAGCAAAGCAGATTTAACCGGTAATCACGAACAATAAAATACATGCTTAGGAACAGCCAGAATGGAATTAGCACAATCAGAGTTCAGAAGTCAAACCGACATTCAAAAAATCAACATAATAGTACATTGAATCCTAATCATGGCAAGACTATCACAAATCGGAGAATGACGGTATAATATGGTCTCAGATGGCAAACACAATAATCGGAACGAGAATGAGCACATAAGGCAGCCAAATGATCAAAAACAGTTCATGGTCAAACTGACATTTCTCAAAAGTCAACCTCACAAGGAATAGGACTTAGGCATAGCAACACATGATCAAACGATATGACAATTAAGCACGATACTTTCTAAGCATGCTAGAACAGTTCAACAAGTTCAGCTAACCTAGTTCACACGAAATCAGTCGGCAGGCAAAACGAGGCAAACCAAAAAGTCAACTGAAAAGTCAACCCGACGAAATTCAGCAATCAACATGTCAAAAGATTCGTAATGAAAAGTTCTACAACTTACCTTGAAGCCATGGATGCTAAAAATGAACGGATGGGGAGAAATCGGTGAAAAATCGCAAGTTTTAGGGTTTGGGTGAACTAGAGCTGTAGAGCTCCGATTCGGCTGTTCTAGGGCTTAAAATGATCGGAAATAGGAGGGGAAGGGAGCGGCAGCGGTCGGCGATGGCGGCGGCGGCGGCAACGGGCGGTGGCAACGAGGGTAAGGTGGCGGCGGTTGGGTTTGAGTGAAATATAGGGGGAGGTTTTTAGGAAATTTTTCGAAAATAGAAAGTGGGAAGAGAGAGAGGGCTGAAACCGGATTTTAAAGTGAATAGTTGGTTGATTTTCAAAGACATTTTCGGCGAAAATAAGTGCAAGTTTTCGCCGAAAATGTTAGTTAAAAAGTACTGTCAGTTTTCAAAAGAAATTTTCGCCGAAAACAGTAATACATTTTCGTGAAAATGTGAAACAGGAACGTTTGGAAAACTCTGTGGGATTTCAAAGAGAATTTTCGCCGAAAATATGGGTTATTTTCGCCGAAAATACTGAACTCTACGATTGAAAATATTTTCGCAATCCGGCAAACTTCAGAAAATCACAGTTAAATCCACAAAAATCGAAAAGACCTCAAATGACTTACAATTGACACTATGACACACAGACTACAAACGAAAAATAAGAAAACAAAAAAGCTGACACTTTTGGCTCCCCCGAACCGACTCTAAAACACTAAGGTTGACACAAATGAAAAACGGACTCCAGCCGTGGGTTGCCTCCCACGAAGCGCTCTTTTATTAACGTCCTTGAGCTGGACGATACCTGGACGGTATTAGCAGACATCCCAACTCAGATTCTCCTTAATGCTAGCATCGGAGTTCATAAAGTAGAGCTTCAGGGCTTCTCCGGTGAGCATGAATTTCTTCCCGTTCGCGTGTAAGAGCTTGGTACGTCCGTCGGGAAGGTGGTCAGCGATTGTGAATGGTCCGAACAGTTCCGTCAAGGGATCATCTTCCACAAGGAAGACATGGACGGATTGAGAACGATCGGCTCCTTCTTTTCTTTAACCTCCGGCTTGATATCACCAGGATCGGTGATCGTCAGTATTTCCTTAAGAGATGCTTTTGGCTTCTCCTTCCATACTTGTTCCAGCGCCGGTAGCTTGGAACGAATTGGTGGTGCAGCTGGCTCGGTAGAAAGTGGCGGCACAACTGGTCTCCAGAACATGTGAGTCTTTGTCTTCTTGTTCTTTCCCCGAGGTCTGCTAGGTTTTGTGCTCGGTGGCTTAGAAGAGGCTTTCAGTTCCTTCTTCTTTGACGGCTTTTGAGGAGTGGATTTTGGTTCCTGCTTGGTAAACTGTCCAACACCTGCAACAGCAATTGATCTAGGCACACTAGAAGAGATATCAGTACCGAGTTGACCGGAGTCAACTCCACAGTTTCAACAGCTAAACAATGAAATTCTTCATTCTTAGGATTATATTTCATTCCGTCTTTAAGGCGGAATGTGACCGTTTCTTTACCAACTCTCAAAGTTAAAGAACCATTTGGAACGTTAATTTGCATTCCAGTAGTAGCCATAAAAGGTCGTCCTATGAGAATGGTAGAATCATCCTTACTAGTGTCAATGATAACAAAGTCAGCTAAGAACGTGAAAGGACCACATTTAGTAACAACGTCTTTGATTTCTCCCCTAGGAGTTTTAAGTGATCTATCAGCAAAGATAAGTTGCATACTAGGCGGTTCAAGTTCTCCTAGGTTCAATTTTTCATATAGACTCATAGGCATAACATTAACAGACGTGCCAAGATCAACCAAACAACGTTCTATCTCAACATCATTAATGACAAGAGGTAGAGTGAAAGAACCAGGATCAGAGCACTTAGCTGGATATGGAGAGGATGGTTTCTTGATACGAGCATCAGGATATCCTTCTTTATTCCCCTTCATGCCAGTCTCGATCCTTGCATTTGGCAGCAATGCTCTTGGAAAAGGAGGCTTCACGGCGTATGGTGCAAGAGGAGGATCTTCCTCCTTAGGCGCCACTTCTAGTGCTTCCTTCTTTCTGAAGTTTCAGCGATCCTGCGTAAAACAGAACAAGCATCAACAGATAAGCTTGTAAATTTTTTAACAGTTACCATCTTGGCTTGCTCCTTTCTCGGATTCGGCTCTGTCTGGCTTGGAAGTTGGCCAAATGGTCGACCAGATGCTAGCATGCTCGAGATGTTGTTCACAGCTTGCTCAATTCTTTGACCGGCTACTATCTGTTCTTGATTGAGAAGAGCTTGAGCTTTAAACTGACTGTCATGATCGTCGAGTCTGGTGATGATCTGACTAAGCTTCTTGTCCAGGTCACTGACGTTGTGTTCCTTTTGGTACTGCTGCCCTGGATAGGTATTATTCAAATATTGATTCTGGCGATTGCTAGGAGCAGTTCTATAGTTACCCGGATTACGGTGCGGCGGCTGATAGACACCTGCCGGCGGATGGTTAGGCTTCTGATCCTGAGCTGGACCAGCCGGGCGGTTATTCTGGTTCTGGTTATGGTTGGCGCCAGCATTGTAGGGAGGTCTGTCTTGATAGTTCCCTTGCTGCCTGAAGTTGCGGTAGCCAGCATAACCATTCTGATTATTAACGAAGCCTTGTTGAACGAAATTTACCTCTTCGGCGGACAAGGACTTCTGTCTTACCAAAATTCTGGCATCGGCCTCCGTTATATGCGCAAGCTCCACACCACTCGCAATCGGCAACATAGACAGAAGCTGCCGGCGGTTTGACTAGTGTGGTAGACTTCTTCAAATGCTTCTCTACTTCTGCCTTGAGAGCTGCTTTGAGATCAAGCTTGCTCCTTGATCCTTCAGATTGTCGTTCCCAGTTCCTTGACTTGGAAGCACAGTTTGCGAAGTGAAGAAGAGCAGCTTCGGGTGTGAGTGTAGTGCAATCCCCTTCAGCTAGAGAATTGACCCACTTGGCAGATTCTTCTCGAAGACCTCGAGCAAAGATTTCAGCTAACTGCCTCTGCTCGAATCCATGATGAGGGCAGTTGTAGAAAAGTTCTTGGAATCGATTCCAAGTATCGTATAAGCTTTCTCCTTCTTTCTGGGAGAATCTGGGGATGCTGTCCTTGATGGCTGTTGTTCTGGCAAGAGGAAAGTATTCTTCAACGAAGTCCTGAGCCAGAGTATCCCAATTAGTGTAATATCCAGGTGGTTTGCCAGTAAGCCACCTCTTAGCAGCGCCTTTCAGAGAGAACGGGAAAGCTCTCAAACAAAGAGTATTTTGTCGAGGTTTTCCGTTCTTAAAAGTGTTGCAGAGATCAAGGAAGTCTGCAAGATGAGTGCAAGGATTGTCTAGGAGCCTGCCTTCGAACTGTAGATCCCTAGAGATCATAGTCAAGAATGGAATCTTGATCTCATAGTCAGGATCTCCTTCAATGCGCGGTACGGCAATTGCAGATCGAACGCTAGTCGCGCTCAGCTTGTTGTAATCAGCTAGACTTTTCTGTGCAGGCGGCGGTGGCGGATTTCCGCTTGATGGTGGTGGTGGTGGTAATTGATCAGCCATGGTAGGAGATGGAGGAGGTGAAAGTGACTCGGTGTATGAAACGGATATAGGTGACGGTAACGATGAAGATGAGGGACTCTCCTTCAGTTCCTCAATCTTAATCAGAGTGACGGTGGAGGTGGATTGGTTCTGCTTCTCCTTGGAATCTGTGATTGTTGAGGTGCAGCAGATTGCTTGGTCTCTCTATACTCTTAGCCTTGTCGGTTTGAGAGCGAGTCCAAGGGTGGCGATGCATACACCTGTGAACAATCTACAAATAACAAAAACAACAAACCAGTGTAAAATCAAAGTGGGTGGAAAAGTGAAAGATGGAAAATAGAAGAATAAATTTGCCAGTTCTTCTTTCAAACAATCAAAAGAAGTCCCTGGCAACGGCGCCAATTTGGTGAACCTCAGATCGTTGTTCGGGTTCAAACAAATAACTAACAAAGCTAACAAGCTAGGGTAGATCTTATTCCACGGGTCTTCTATGATCGACTACTCAAATAAGCTGGCAAATTAATTGAATTTAAACACTTCGTGCGTGGTGTGAGTTCCACGACTTCTAAATCTAAGAAATGCAGAGAAAATCAAAAAATTAAAACTAAGAACAGAATGGAAATTGGTTGATTAAAACAGAGATGACAGACGAACTTAGACTTTGAATCCCCCTTCGTTCCCCAGAGCATTGGCAATCAACAGATCAGCGGATTTCGATTCTCATTCAATCAATTCTAAGACACCACCATAACTCCTTACCCTTAGGTTTAAGACCGGCGAACGTTCGCTCTATCCGTTCTAGCTACCAAGATTAATTAGTCGCCCGGGTACGGTCGCCACTCGCAATGACTTAACTTAACTGGTGGAATTACTTACGATTTATGAGTTACTCTTGCAGTGGATTAACCCTAACCGGTTCCTACGAAAGGCACGCTCCAATTATAAGGTTAATTGTTCAATTTGATGTTCTAAAGTAAGGTGAGCGTTCGCTTCTATCCTTAGCTTAACAAGAATCTAATCTAGGTGATCAATCCAGACAAGAAACATGAACAATGAAGAACAAATCAAACATGAAAGAGAAACTGATTGAACTTCGAATCTAATCACCGCCGATCTGTGACCGCTTTAAAGCCCTGGGTCACTTCGGGTTCATCTAGTCTAAGCTCTAAGAGTTTAGCTACACATATTCATCACAAAAGAATCAAAGACAAAGAAGGAGTTCATCATACAAAGGAAGAACAGAAAAGAATCTGAAAAAACCTAATTAAGACGACTCCGGCAGAACTTCGATCTTCCGGTAGACTGCAATCCTAGCTCCGAGTCCTCGAGATGGAAGGGATGGCGTCACGATCTCTTTCCGGCTCTTCGAACTCTAAACTCTCTGCTCCAGAACTTGAGAGAATTCTGAAGTTTGGTAATTATTATTATTATTCGGTATATCAGGTATCTGGGCTGCCGGTTAAGTATTTATACTTAACCCTAATTCAGCCGGATTTTCACTAATATTTTCGCCGAAAATATTGAAGAATTTTCGGCAAAAATCCTTTGTAATTGGATGGTCCGCGGCTGATTTCTCCAATAAATTTCGGTCCAATAGTTTTCGGTCGAAAACTTAACATTTTCGTCGAAAACTTCCTTCAGTCGGCATCAGTGATTTTGTGCTGATATTTTCGCCGAAAATGCTAGGGTATTTTCGGCGAAAATTCCTTTGTAAACCGGGCAGGATTTGTTTCGACTTGATTGGCTCCTTGGATCGATTTCGGTGCAATTCCTCGAGGTTCCAACGCCTTAGACACGCCCTTGGCTACTTTATTTGACGGCAAAAACCTGTGCTAACATAAAAACACTAGAAAACCATCAAATAGACTCGAAACGGGCCAAGGTAACACAAATGGCACGAGATAGGGCAATTGATTGAATATTCGTTATTCTACCCTAAAAACCATGTCTTAAGCAAGGAAATGTTGCTTAAATGAGGCTGATAATCACGTCAAATCGAGTGTCATCAGTCGCCAAGGTTGAATCCTGGCCACTCGTTTGTAGACTCCATAGGATGTTGACAGTGTTCACTTTGTCTTGGAACCCTAAAAGCCGCCGGACTGGGCTGTCGCTTTGGGCCTCCTTCTTCTTCTTGGGCTTGTTTGCTTGATCCGCCCGGGCTGTCGCCTAGGTCCAAATCCATCAGTGTCGACTGCTGCGTGTGGGCCGCCGCTTGGGCCCTCAGGATGCTGGCGGGCCGGGCCCATCACTTTTCAAAGTAGAGGGTGTTAAATCAGTTAGAAAATAGTAAAGGGGCATGTTTGTTAACTTTGCATAGTACAGGGGCAAAAATGTGTATTAACCCTAAAATATAATGTAAAATATATTATTAATTAATTAAATAAGACATTATAGTTCGCAATATTTATAATCATATTAGATCAATGAATCCATTAGAGTTCATAAATAACCTATGCATGATACCATCAATGCATCTATAAAAATAATGTAATCTTCGCCTTCTGGTCATATCAAATCTACACAACTCACTTATCTCTATCATCACAAAATTTCTTCCTTACAAAATTTCGACTTATATTGGAAGGCGATCATAACACATTCAATTGTCATAACAATGACGAAGAAGATAAAATTGTTGATCATCAATCTGCTAAATTTGGTGGTTGCTCATTGATTGGTACACTCGATTTAAACGGTTGCCCATGGAGATTGCTCAGTGAACTCATCCACAAATTATTGCAAACCTATTGGAGTCATTGTTGCTCAGCATGACTGAAACAAACTCGAATAGTAGTTTCAAGCAACGGGGCATAATGACTCCATCTCTCTCGTTGCAGAGATATGAGCCATAATTTAAAATTCATTTTTATTAAAATCCCAAGTTTAGATAAATGTTTAATATAGAAACGGCGACAGCAGATTATGAATAATAATGAACAAAATTTAAATTTTACCCATAATAAATGAAGGAATAATGTAAATATTATTATATACTTTCTTTATGAAAAAAATTGGTGGAGCGTTTTCTCTGTGTATAAAAATAATAGAAGAGTTTTGAGTGTTGTTTGTTTGTTTGTTTGTTCGGTATTCTCTGTTTTCTTTGCCCGCACTTTCTGCTTTGCTTTTCCGCCCAAACTTTCATTTCTTCTTCTTCTTCTTCTTCTTTATTCTAAGCTCACCATTCTGCTCTGCTATTGCTTCTCCACACCCAAAAACAATGGTGTCATCAAAGCATCAGCAGCTCTTACTTGTGCTTTGTTTCTTCACTTCATTTACCATTTCAGTTGGTTTTGCTGATCTCACCGCCGGATCTGATTCTCTCACTTACGACATCTCAACCTCCGCCGCTTTTCTAAGCTCAGCTCAACCAAAACCTGTAATGGTTCCCATTTCTCTTATCCCCGGAGCTGATTCCAAAGGAGCTGGTTCGTATACCCTTCCTTTACAATGAAAATGATTAATAATTATTATTATAGTACTGGATTTTCTTTTATTCATTTATTTAATTCACTCTTGTGTGCTTCATTGCTAATCAGTATTTGTTTGTTCTAAGTGTGATATCGAATCGATGTGTCTGGCTGGCACTCTGGCCTCTGGGGTTTAGCTTTAAACGGACATTTCGATATCAGGACACCTAAGTCAAAGTTGGTCCTTTTTTGTCTTGTTGAATGTGAATGATGACG
Organism: Linum lewisii; assembly: GCA_034768395.1. Taxonomy (NCBI): domain Eukaryota; kingdom Viridiplantae; phylum Streptophyta; class Magnoliopsida; order Malpighiales; family Linaceae; genus Linum; species Linum lewisii. Next base: position 50,523,405 of record CM068298.1, on the reverse strand, counting down.
ATATAGTCCATAGACAGTCAAAACTTATGTTACTAGTCATGAATCCCTTTCTCATGGATCTTATTAACAATGGCAGTTTGCTTGGATGGGACACTTCCTGCTTACCATTTCCAGCGTGGTTCTGGACTCGGTTCCAACAGTTGGCTCATTCAGTTGGAGGTATATATATATATATACACATCTGTAGCTTTCTTTGTAAACACTGTTCCAACCAACAACAACCAACCAACCAACCAACCAACCAAAAATGGGTAAATCCAAATTAACAAACGTGGGTCTTAATCGGATGTCAGGGAGGAGGATGGTGTAACTCCATTAGGACTTGTCTTTATAGAAGAAACTCACGCCATGGTTCCTCCAAATACATGGAGAAGTTTATACCATTCACTGGTATACTCAGTGATCAAGCTGAGCTAAATCCTGGTTTTGTTTCCTAAACCCTTTGGAACTAATTTCTTATTTTGTCTTCTGTCTTGGCTTGGTCGGATGATGGGGCCTCTAACACTGTTTTCTGTTTCTCAGATTTCTACAACTGGAATAGGATCAAACTCCTTTATTGCGATGGGGCGTCTTTCACTGGTGATAGTCAAAATGAGGTTTGTATCAACTGTATTCAGGGGAATTTACAAACATGATTCCATATGTCTAGTTCAGCTGCATTGTGCTATTTAGTCTTCCAAAGCATGTTAGTTGTAAAGAATTTAGCATGGATATTTGTCACAGAAGCTCTATTAGAATGAACATTTTTTCTAGTTTCTGTCTTGTGTTATGGTTGGAACTAAAGAATGGATCTGTCTGCATAAAACCTTTTCAACTTATTGCAACTGATGACTGATCATCCCACAACTAGGCTGCAAAACTTTACTACAGAGGGCAGCGTATCTGGTCAGCAGCCATGGAACACTTCATGGCCCTAGGGATGAAGTCTGCTAACCAGGTTCCTTTTTCTTTTTTCCCCTTTTCACATTCAATTAGTAGTCTCTTTTAACACTATCAATCAGTTATGTTTTTAATGCATGGTGGTTTGCATAGGCTCTTCTTTCTGGTTGCTCCGCTGGAGGTCTGGCATCCATAATACACTGTGATGAGTTCAGAGCCTTATTTCCTCTATCTACTAAAATCAAATGTTTGAGTGATGCTGGAATGTTTCTCGATGCGTAAGCATCTAGCCATCAATCAGTTCAATCTTATAGTTTCAAGTAACTGAGATGTGTGTGAATGTGTAGTAATAACTCATCTCATATTTCCTCTCTTCAGAAAGGATGTTTCTGGTGGGCACACCATGAGGAACTTTTACAGTGGAGTGATTAACATTCTGGTAAAGCTAACATACTATTGAAGAATTTTTTTTTTTGTAGAAAAATAAAATTAAAACCGTACTATTAAACATCTCTTTGGAAATTTCTGCAGCAACCGCAGAAGGACCTGCCATCTACTTGCACCAACCATCTGGATTCGACTTCGGTAGATACTCTGCCATTTACATGAAATTTTTTTGATGAATATTAACTGGATGGAAGATGATTTATCATTGTTTATTGTCAATTTGTGTAGTGCTTCTTTCCCCAGAACTTGATTGGCAACATAAAGACACCGATGTTTCTGCTGAATACAGCGTATGATGCATGGCAGGTAAAGTAGTCATACTGTGTAGATGAGAGGTGAGAAATGACAATGATTTTGACATTAGGATGAACAAGTAGATTTTTTTTTTGTGTTGTGAATCAGATTAAAGAAAGTTTAGTTCCACGAACTGCTGATCCACATGGGTATTGGAATGCCTGCAAAAATAATCATGCCGCGTGTAACACATCACAGATCAACTTCTTTCAAGGTAAGCCAAACCTGTTTGAAAGTAAATTATATATTAGAGTTTTTTCGTTCTTGAATTAGTTTGGTTTAGTAGTATTATTGATATGATTGTGAAACTGAAACAGACTTCAGGATGCAAATGCTGAATGCAGTAAAGAGGTTTGCAATGTCGAAACAGAATGGGGTATTCATAAACTCTTGTTTTGCACACTGCCAGACTGAAAGACAAGACACTTGGTTTGCCGATGATTCTCCAGTCTTGCATAAAAAGGTATGTCTTTGTTTTTTCTTTATACATACATAAGAAGGAAATTGAGAAGCAAAAACTTGTTCTAATGAATAGAGTTGTGAAAAATATGCAGCCGATAGCACAATCAGTAGGAGACTGGTTCTTTGAAAGAGCAGCTGTGAAAGCTATTGATTGTCCATATCCGTGTGACAACAGCTGCCATAATCTTGTTTTCAAGTGAAAGTGTGTGATTGATAGGTGTGGAAATTGGGAGGGAATTATTCTCACATCCCCAAATTCCCAATTCTCAAATTAGGGTTCCCATTCCCAATCCCGAATTTAATTTAGAAATTTTTATTCGGGAATGAGAATTTTGATTTGGGAATCAGGATCCCAAATTCCCAAATTCAAATTAACATATGAAATCTTATTTGAAAGAATTTTATCCAATTATCCAAATAACTAATAAGTCATTTTATTGGATGTGGAAATTCACATTTCATTCATGAGCAAGATTTGATCTCCGTGGTTATTGGAACTCCGCCCAATCACACTATCACAATTATTATACGATCATGTCGATGTCACCGAATTTCAGTGATTGTCGCCGGATTTTCATCGACATCGTTGGAATTCTGCCACCATCATCAAATATATGTCGCCAAACTTCCGTCGACGAATTTTCATCTACGTCGTCGGAATTTCTTCGCCGCCGGATTACTGTCACCATCGCCAAACTTTTTTCAACAGATTTCTATTGTTGTACTTTCCAAACTGTCGCAAAAACTTATGTCGCCGGATTTTCATCAACACCGCTAAACTTTCACCGCCGAATTTTTGTCGTTAAACATTCGCAGATTCCATCGAACTTCCGACGCCAAATTTTCATGAATGTATTGTAGCTTAAATTTCGCCGCCAAATTTCCATTAATGTCGCCAGACTTTCTCCGCCGCCATATTTCCGGCACCACCGCCAAAATTTCGCTGCTGAATTTCCTTCGTTAGAATTTCGCAATGTCTCCTAACATCTGCCGTCGGATTTCTATTGACGTCACTGGATTTTTTCCATTGGAATTTTGTCACTGCCGCCAAACTTTTGCAGTAGATTTTTGTCGTTAGACTTCCGCAGATGACGCAGAAATTTTCCTGACAAATTTTCATAGACGTCTCCGAAATTTTGCCGCCAAATTTTCATTGATGTCGCCTGAATTTCTCCCCCGCCATATTTTCGTCACCCTCGCCAAACTTCCGCAAATGTCGTCGAACTTTCGCCGAATAATTTTCATCGATGTCGCCGGAATTTCGTCGTCAAATTCCATCTACGTTGCCGGACTTTCTCTGCCGCTAGATTTTTGTCGTCGGACTTTCACAGATGTCGCCGAACTTCCACCGTCGAATTTCCATCTATGTCACCAAAATTTCGCCGCCAAATTTTCATCGACGTCACCAGAATTTCAATTGTAAAATTTAGCGATAAAACCCTAAACCCTAATTGGTGAAATTCAATAGCAAAATTTTGACGGCAGAATCCCAAATCTTAAAATGATTTTTATTCAAACTTTACTAGCAAAAACTTGTATCTGATCCGATCCGATAAAAATTAACGGGTTAAGTTCTAAACAAATTGTTCTTATGGGTCAAACCCTGTTTGATGGGTTAGTTTGGTATTTGGGCTTTCCTATACCTAAACTTAATTTCTCATTTTCATTCTTTAAACCCAATTTTTAATTTTAATTTTGGTACATGAGTTCTCAATTCTCTAAATAATTTGAGAATTTAAATTTGGGAAGAGGAATTCCCCAATCTTAGTCCCAAATTTTGTCAGACCAAAAATCGCCACTTATAGTGGCGATTTTCATGCTAGAAATCGCCACTATAAGTGGCGATTTTTGGAATGAAAAGTGAGGCCAAAAATCGCCACTTATAATGGCGATTTTTATGCTGAATGGCGATTTTTGGTTCTATTGTGTCAGATGGTGAAAATCGGCATTTATTTTGGCGATAAACAATGATCGCCAATTATTTTGGCGACATACATGTCCAGTCAGCAAACACAAGCCCATTTTGGGAATTGATCATACATGGAGCCTATTTTAGGAATTGATTTTTGGACCAAGCCTATTTCCGGAAAAAATCCAACAAACTTCCACTCTCTAGTAATTGATTCAGATTCAGGTGAGAGTTTTATAGGCAATTTTTTGATGATTATTCATTTAGTGCCAACCCAACAAAAAAAGGGACAAGTCTTTTTTGTTTTCTTTTCTTTACCCATTTTGATTCATTTCGGCAAAATATAGATTTTATCAATTGTCATGTTCCTTAAAGTCAATTGTTGTAACGTTCTTCTTTTTTATTTTTTTTGCGAAAGTTATATGATGAATCAAAACTTTTTTGTTTTTAACACCTTTTGATCATTGTCATTCATAAAAGAGTAGTTACTATAGTTATGTCATCACAAAGAACAGAATTATGCGATCATTAATACCATCTTGGCGGACTAATTTCTAAACCCTCATGGAACTCTCAATATTACGTCCAAATAACTCAAGTTGTTATATTGGCGCTACCAAGATTTTATGCCAAGATCTTTCGGTTATCAAAGACTCTGATATCATGTCAAGAACTGTTGCATCTCAATAACTTGAGTTGTTGGGAAAGGGTTCTGGATCTTATGGTGTTTACTAACATTTGGATCGCTGTTTTTTCGATCATAACAATCTCATGACATATTGTGTGTGGTATATCCTCCTATTGTAAATTCTCATTTGAGGTGCGTCGAACTCTTAGTGAAGGTTAGAAACTTCCAATTCTTGCAATCAACCATTATATCATATTTGACTTTTTTGACCGATTAAATGATCTAGATTGTTATACACATAATTTAATTATTATATTTAAATTAAAAACTTAAATATTTTCAGATGACTGGTCGGTGAGTCTCCGGCGACTGGCCGCCGATCTATGACAACTACAACTTTTCTCGCGAGACTTAGATGAATTTTTTTGGCGACCGACCAAACTACTGCGATGACTAGTTAATATATTTTTTCCGATAATTAGTTAACATGATATTTTTACTGATATCTAGTTAACAGAGTTTTTTTACTGATATCTGGTTAACAAGTTTTAAGTTGATAACTAATTAATAAGTTATTTTGTGATAACTTGCTAATGAATTATCATTGATTAGTTCACTTGATTTTTTGTTAACAAGTTATTTAACTAGTTATGTTGTTCGTAACTAGTTAACAAACTCAGATGAAAACTTCTTATTAAATTAGTTAATGTTATGAATAATATTGTAGTGAATGTCCATTATTCCATAGGATACTACATTCACATAGGATGCTACCTTCAGATAGGATGCTTCCTTAACATTGATCACAAGAATCAATGTCTTCCATGACCCATTCTTCTCCCCATTCATGACTCATTTGTGTTTTTACCAACACAGAAAAAACACTTATGTTGGAGCAAATGTAGTTGGCATAATAGATATTTTTTTATGTCACTATATTCGGGTCGTTAAAATGTCTGGCAGTTGATCAACTCAACTCTGTTAATGAATTATCCTTGTGAACGTCAAGTTCATATTGTTTAGTACAAGGATCAAAATGATAATTCATTCCAACGAATCTCTTTGTCCAACCTTTGATTTTCTCCCCCCTAATGTTGGGAAATTTGAATCACAAAATGATGTGATCATCTAAACGAGTCATCTATAAATCTCCTGACAATAGTGTAAATATTTGATTATCAACGAAGACTCAAACCCAACATATATAATTTACCAATCTCTATTGAGATTTGAATTAATGAATTATGGTGGAGCAATTGGGATGTATATATCACATCATAATATTCTTACATGGGAAATATGAGGTTTTGACCCAAAACCAATTATAACGGGGGAACTCATTATAACTCGTTGGAATGATGCGAATTCATGTTCTTCATCTAAAGATACATGCATATAGGATAATATTCTTAATGATGTATTTCACTCATTGGATAATCATTAAAATATGCTCATAATCAAGATAATTGAGCTAATAATCTCGCGAATTGGATGTTGCGAGTATATACTCTAGACACATGTGAATATCTAGTTGATGCATCAATTAAAATATCTAGATGAATCATATGTTGGGTGTATCTTATGAATCCAAATATCACATTTATTCTTAATGTAAGTGATTCATTGGTTACTTATGTCAATGATTATCCAACCACCAACTTAGTGTGAGAATAAGCAACCAAAATTTTTTATATGTGTGTGGAATCTTTCAAAATTAACCACGTATATTCTCAGTTCGCATAATTGTAGAACCGGGATGGTCTAACCGGTTATGCCAACTAATTTTGTCCGGAGAATTAAACTTTTGGTTTACATTTGTAAGAGCTTCAATGAGATGACAAATTATAATACTTTCAATATTTTTGTCATCATAATCTATATATGTGAATATGATGAATATATATTCATTATTCTTATCTTTGTTTTTGCAATATGATATACATTAATGTGATATTTTATAACTTAATATATCCATACACAATTTTGTAGAATATAATGCACCATTAATAAGGAATCTCTTTCCTCTATGTAACAACTTTTGAGGATGTAATAGATTATAAATTTCATCAATATGAAAAATTTTCATCCATTGAATAATACATGAGCTCTTTCTAGTATTAGTTTTGGCTTCTTTCTTTGTCATATTATAAAAGGAGTATTTCTCCTTTATTGATGATATATGTCGATACATCATCCATATTACTTGATGTTGATAGTGCTTAGTAGAGAATCTATATCGCAATTCTCTTTTTTCAATTATCGATATCACAAATAAGTGGCGGTTATTTTCTTCACACTCAATAAATATGATATTTTGTGAATAATTGATAGTAATCTGATCCACCATTTGTAATTGTACAATTGATACGATGTAAGAATAATTCTTATCATTATAAACATTATATACTCCTTACTAGATGTTGGACTTTATCACTTTATTCATCAAGAATTTTCAACTTCCATTTGGTTCTAACCGGCCTCCTGACTGGTCATACCAGTTCACGTGTAATTTTCGCCAGGGTTTTGGGTGAATTCGCCTAATATCTGTGCGGAAATTACTATTTTGTACATAGTTTGAAAACATATTTATTTGTGTAAATTATTTAATTAATTTATTTATTTAGGTGAAAAGGTCAGTTATTTTGTTATTAACTAGTTAACTAGTTAAAATTAGTGAACTATGATTAAATAACTAGTTAACAATTGTATTTAGCTCATAACTAGTTATCAAAATTAGTTAATTAGTTATTAACTAATTAACTTATCGAGTTAACTAATTAACATCATGATCAGGAAACTGGTTAACGAGATTAATAGTTATCAAAACTAGTAAAGTAATTAACACGTTATTCCATAAACAAAAAACATATATAATTAATTATAGAGTTATTTTAATAATGTTTCTCGTCCTTGCTCCAAGATATTCAAAATTTTACAAAATAGGCCAAAATTTTCAAACTGTCAAATAACATGAAATTAGTGACTGAAAATGTCAACATTCAAAGGTACTAAACAATATACAGAGTTTTTTAAAATTGTAAACCAGTCGCTTAACTTATGTAATTCACAAAACAATCATTCTTCTTTAACCTATTCTTTTTATTGGCCCGTTGCTGCTCTGACGGCTGTCGCCGCTGTTCCGCCGGCCACCAAACTTGTATACAAATGATTCGAGTTCAGCTGAGCAGTGTGATTGGCAACGTCGAAGGGTTCCATTCATGATCTGGATGTCTCCATCAACTCAATAGTAAAAAAGACTGCCAGTGGGTAATCAAAGCTGGTGATGAGCATCAAGATCCACTTTAGTGTTGAAATCCAGGGCAGCACTCTGGCTGAGGCAGAGGGGCATATGATATGGCTATGAACAATTAAACTCTTAAATATGTTTAGATAGACTATATAGATGCCTAACATTCAGGAAATCAAAGGATGAAATGTGATAGTGAAAGGGTTGGTTTGGTTGTGTGAGTAGTACAAGAACAAGACAAAGTTGTTCCGAAATTGAGCTTACAAAGTAAAGTATCATATTAATTTGGTAACAAATACGTTCAACTTCTTACAAACAAGTATGATAGAAATTGAGCTCTGTATTCGAAATTGAGATCTGTGTTTATTTAGTAGTGGTTGGTGCAGACGCCATAGCCACCGCATGTGCCCACTCTTTGAGGCGTTCCTTTACATCTCGAGGATCATCCCCTAATTCCAAAATATCACCCATTTGTTTAATTCAATTTACCACTCAGAAAAACTCAAATTTAATTGACACAGAAGGAATGAATCATTTGCTTACCGGGATTGGAAATCCGGCAATTGGAAACAGGGGAATCGCTGCCGCTGCTCGTTCCGGATACCGGACCCGGAAGCTCAACCATCCGTTCATGTTCCAGCTCAAACCCTAGATCCCTACAAGCCTTCACTTCCCCCATATCCATACACAGAGATCTCCTACCTCCTCTCGGCCTCGTTATCACAACCATCCCTCCGCCATTCTCTCTATTTATACTAAAACTCCGTCTCCTCGTTTTCTGCCTCGTAACTGCCTCACTCCCTACTTCATTCTCGCTACCGTACTCCTTTCTCACCAAAACCTCCGTCGCCGCGCCCCTCAGCATCCCTCCACCGCGATTCCTCCACATCGGCGGGGTCGCCGGAGCGAGTAACATCCCTGGTCTTTCTCGGAGTCGTCATCGGACGAGCAGACCAAGTCTAGAGTGGGTCCGAGGTTAGAATTCTGGCCTGGGGGTTTGATGTCCTCGTCGGCGTGGTAACTGTCAATGGACAATCGGGAGACGGAGGTGGTGCATACGGAGAGCCTGGAGAGGTTGTTGTGGGAGTTAAGGTGAGAGTGGAAATCATAGGCGTCGTCGGTGTTAGGGTCGTCGTCGTCGTCGTCGTGGGCAGAGAGCATGGGTACGCTTTCAGCGGACGCCATGGGAGAACTGAAGTAGTGGAGTAGATAAGCTAACTTTCAACTTTCATCACTTTACCAACTTTGGTTATATATATAAGCATAATGTTGCCGACTAGCCTACTTGTACCTTGGAGAGTGGTAATTACCATCAAAGAGTCTCATTCGTTTGAAATTTCTACCTTTTTTGAAAGGAAAAATTTTATTTCATTGACCAATGAGGTGAAAGAACAAGTACAATCAACACTAGTGAACATCATTCAAGATCCTAAGTCAATCCTCAGGTAGTGACTTCTTTCTGGTTATTTTTGCCAGCCAGTCTGCCTTCGTATTAAGCTCTCGTGGAATAAAATCCACTAAAATCCATGGACACTAAGAAAGGATCAGTACCATCTCAGCGATAAGGCGGCACATTCTCAAGGCCAAGGGAGCAGGGAATTGTTGAGCGTGTTCACCAAGGACAGGCTGTCTGAGAGGATAGTCGCTGAAACCCGACGAGAGGATGCTAGTTTAATAGCTTCTAAGATTGCACTTGCTTCTGCCACCAGGGCCGACGAGCAGAAAATGTTACCACTCATACCATCACACACCTGACCATGACTGTTTGTCATGACAACGCCATAAGCCGCCTCCTGTGAATCCTTTACGAAGGATCCATCACAGTGAATTACCAAAGATGGTATTCTCAGCGGTGGAAAGGAGTGTGAATGGGGTCAAAGATAGTGGTTTAACTGGGGTACCACCTGATCTAGAGGAGCTGGACTAGGGAAATGGGAGGAGAGAAAGAGTCATGCCACTGACTGATATCCTGATTGATCTTCCAAATTGAAGCAAAGGTAGAGGGCGTGATGTCTCTGAAGACAACCTCATTCCGAGCTTTCCAAATATTCCACATAATCGCTGCAATTCTTATCATCGTCATTCTGCCTGCAAAAGTGAAACGTGGAAATAGCCAATGATCAACTGTGATTCCAACATATGGGAGATCTTGGGAAGGAAAGAAATCAATTCACACTTCCCTAGCGTGTGCGCAGTTAAAGAGGCAATGAATGGTAGACACTACAAGAAAATCCGTCTTTTTGTCGCGAAAAAGTTGTCACGGATAGCTTCCGCGACTAAGTTTGTCGCGGATAAAATATAATATTCGTGAAAAGTGCTTCCGCGACAAACCCGTCGCGATTGTTTAATATATATCCGCGACTAGTTTAACCGCGACAAACTCGTCGCGGTTATTTAATATATATCCGCGACTAATTTAACCGCGACAAACTCGTTGCGGTTATTTAACCATCATCCGCGACAAACCCTGACCAAACCAAGCTTGTACCGTATAAATCAAACCAAAGCTGAATCGAAAACAAACCAAAGCTGAATCGAACCTATATTTATCGCGGATGTCTTAATTTATCCGTGACAAACCCTGAAAAAAATACCCTTTTCCCCATCCTCACAGTCGAGATTTTCTCATCGGACACTCTCCTTCTCTCCTCCATTGACGCGCGATTGAAGAAGCAGTGCGACGGTAAGTCTTCTTCTCTTCTTTCTTCTTCTCTTCCCTTTCCTTCCTCCTCTCATAGTTATCTCCCCTTCTCTAGGTCTTCTGACAACACCAGCTAAAACAAACCGATGACTACGACGACGACGACGAAGCCTCCGTCGATCCTCAGATTATACTGGACGAGGATATCCTCGTCGAGGATGAAGATGAGGAAGCAGAGGATCTCTTCCACGAAACTTTCATGGAGTGAGTAGTTCGTTCTCTTACTGATTAAGTTTGACCTAATTTTTTGCCGTTTCAGTTTACTCATGCTCCGATTCGATTGATCAGTGATTACCGGAGAATGGACGAGCAAGACCAGTATGAGACTGTTGGATTGGACGATTCGTTGGAGGATGAACGGGATTTGGATCAGATTGTGCAGGATCGGAGAGCTGCTGAGCTTGAGCTTGATGCTCGTGAAGGCCGTGCGAGAGCTTGAGCTTGAGCGGGATTTGGAAAAATAGATGCATGGTTTGTCGCAGATGTTTAAGAGTTAGTCGCGGATAGGGTTGTTACAGTTTGTCGCGGATATTCTTCCTGTTAGTCGCGAATATTATTTAATTGAACCAAAATCTGACTCGAAACTTCGGACGAACCAGTGACTGATTCAAGAGAGTTTGTCGCGGATATATCCGCGACAAACCCTCCGCGAGGCGTCCTGTTTGTCGCGGAAAGCCATTTCCGCGATAAGCGCTGGTTGTATGGGCCGAGTTGGTCGCGGAAGTCACATCCGCGAGTGATATGGTTTGTCGCGGTTATAACCGCGACAAACAGTGAATTTATCCGCGACAAAAAGACGGATTTTCTTGTAGTGAGACTCCTCAGTCGTGAGGCAAACTGGACAGAGATCATCCGTGGAACAATTTCGCCTAAACAAGTTAGTCTTGGTAGCTAGAGCCCCCCTTACACATCTCCATAGAAAGAATTTGATCTTAGGAGGGAGGGATAGGTTCCAAAGCCATTTCCAGATCTTATCATTCTCCCTCGGGTCCACTTTCTGGGAACGAAAGCGAAGATCGGTTCTTCGAGCATGGTAGGCGGACCTAACAGTGAAGTTCCCATCCTTGGAGAAGCTCCACTTCCAATCATCATTCATTCCTTCTGGACCGATCGGGATAGCCAGAATTTTCTTAGTGACCTCAGGGGAGAAGAATCTTTCCATCAAAGTAGCATCCCACTCCCGGGAATCTGCCCGTATCCATTCCGACACAAAATGTGCAGAACATCCATTGAAGGGAGTCATAAACTTTGGGAGGGTAAGAATCCATGGGTCATGATTGATCTCAATTGAACTCCCATCCCCGACACTCTTGAAGGCTCCCAGAGCGACCACGTCCCTTGCTTTGAAGAGACTCGACCAGATCAAGGACGTCCGAGTTCCCCGAGGTGCAGCCAGAAACTCACAATTTGGAAAATAGATACTCTTGAGAAGCCGGAACCATACCGCATCCGGATAATTCAACAGACGCCAGCCTTGTTTTGCCAACATAGCAAGATTAAAGTCTAGAAAACTCTTGAACCCGAGACCGCCCCTAGACTTCGCCTCGCAAAGCGTTTCTCCATTACACCAGTGTATAGATCTCTTGTTCATATCCCCAGACCAAAAGAAATTCCGAAGAATCATATCCATTTTCTTTGTCAGGGAGGCCGACAGAAAGAAGACACTCATCAAATAGGTGGGAATAGCCTGTATCACTGCTTTGATTAGAGTTTCCTTTCCGCTTGAGACAATAAACGACCCTTCCACGATTGCCCCTGCTTTTCCATTCTCTATAGAAGGAAAGAGAAAGTTTCCTTGTGAGACCTTCCCACTCTGTTGGTACTTCGAGGTATTTAGCATGATAGGCCAGAGAAGTAAAACCAACTTTGAAGACAATCGCGTCCTTGAGATCTTGTGGGACATTTGCACTGAAGAAGATAAAAGATTTTTCTTTGTTTATCTCTTGACCTGTACAGTTGCTGTAAGCTGTTAGGATATCCATAATACCCATTGCCTCTGAAATTGTCGCTTGACCGAACACCACAGTATCATCGGCAAAGAGGCAGTGGGTGAGGAGGGGGGATCTCTTACGAATTCTTATACCATGAATCACACTAGTAGCTATCTTTTGGTCAATCAGGAAGGACAAAGCGTTGGACATGAGGATGAACAAAACGGGGAAAGAGGGTCTCCTGTCGGATATCCCTAGAAGGGGCAAAATTCTTTGAAGGGTGCCCATTAAAAAGGATTGAGAAGCGAACTGACCTGATGCAGGCACTAATCCATGAGACCCAGGTAGGAGAGAACCTGTAAGCATGAAGAATATTCACCAAACAATCCCAATCCACCAAGTCATAAGCTTTCCTTATGTCTAGCTTTGACACCATATCAAACCGCCTCCCTTTTTCTGGATTTTGAACTAATGAAGGACTTCGTGTACAATAACAACATTATCTTGAATCATTCTCCCACCTATAAAAGCCGCTTCCATTTTCGATACTAGGGAGGGGATCCATCTCTTTAGCCTAGACGCCATGATCTTTGAAATGACTTTTGATTTCAAGTTACAACAGCTTATCGGTCTGAACTGCCCCATTGAGGACGGATTCGGCACCTTTGGTATCATCACAATGTGCGTATCATTCCACCCGGTTTCATAGAAGCCGAGAGAAGAAAAGTTCCACCTCAGAGCACAAGTCATCCCAATAGTATCCCAAAATTTTTGGTAGAAGTGAACAGAGAACCCATCAGGACCCGACGATTTACCTGGGCCGAGGGAGAAGACGACATTGTATATCTCATCCCCGGTGACAGGCTGACAAAGAGCACTATTCATATCATCTGAAACAACAGACGAGAAATCATTCAATATATCTGCCACTGAGGGAGGTGCTCTGGTCGTAAACAGATCGGTGAAGAAATCTGTTGCCATTTTCTTGAGCAAAGTCGGCTCCGTAATCCACATCCCACTATCATCTTGGAGTTTTGTTATCCGGTTTTTCTGACTTCGATACCGGATTGCCGAATGGAAAAAACGTGTATTTCTATCTCCTTGCATAAGCCAATTTACCTTCGCCCTTTGACTCCATAACGCCTCTTCTTCCTTCCAAATACCATCCAATTCAGACAAGAGGGAAGCCTCCTCCGCTTTTACTTCCGGAGACTGAATTAAACCTTTAAGATAACCTAACTTGCATTTAATCTCATCTTCCCACTCATGCATTTGTGCATAAAACCGGCGAGCCCAATCTTGTAGAGTAACCTGACATTGCTCAAGCTGTACCGAGGTATCTGACGTGTGAATTTCAATTCACAACATTCAAGGTCGTATTCCACGAGGCTCTCTCAATGGCTACTACTCACATTCCTCATGGATGGTCTATTCATTTGAAAAGAGATTGGTTTGAAATAGAAATAAAAAAACATAAAGGAAACTAAACAAGAAAGAAAAACAAAGCGGTGCAAATCAAAGATAAAGGAGGTTCACTTGGAAAGATAGCTTCATCATGCTCAAGAGGAACAATGAACAAACAAGCCAAACATGATCGAGGATCCAATCGAATGACCATGAAAATCACTTTTGTAGACTCAATGCACTCTCGTAGCACTAAATCCCTATCCTAAGACTACTCAACTTAGGCTCTCGCTCTCAAGCTAAGTGACTAAGGATGCACTAAAGGTGTTTGATGAAATGCCAAGCTACAAAACGATCTCCTATAACTCTATGACCACAAGGCTAGACATCACACTTCATGTCAATGTCATAACACTAAGAGAATCATCAAAAGACTAATCAAAGTTCCATTGAGTGAAAAACTAAGTGCACACCAAGTGTTCGATAAAATGTACAAGAGAGAAATCATGCAACTATGGTTGAATTGAGATGATCTAATCTCTTAGAACATACTCTCTTCAATCCCTAGACCTACAAACCATGTAATATAAGCACTCTCATGCATTACATTACAAAGAATAGACCAAATGAAGCAAACATGGCAATCAATGGAATTAACAAGAAGTCTAGAGATCATCTTCTTACATCCAAGATCAATCATAGAATGTTTACACAATCAACCTCTATCATAGCACAACTATCTATCAATCCAAGAAGAACCTAGGAAATCAGCCACACATGGCCAAGGAAATGAAGAAAAGAGAGATGATCACCAAGAATACCATGGCTTGGATCCTTGGACAATCTTCAATCCTCCACTTCTAGCTTCTCCTCCAAGGTTGTGGACTTCAATCCAAGCTCCAATTAGCTCCAGAAATGAGTCTTAGGGTTTATGGGGTCGTAGGTATGTGTTTGGGGTTCAAGGGAGATGAAAGAAAAGTGATAGATCCCCCTTTTAGCTCCACAAATCGTCAATATATAGAAATCTGCTGGGCATACACGTCGTGTACCCTAAAATCTACACAAACCGTAATTTTGATTTGCTCGTTTCTCCCTCATCCGAGCTCCGATTTGGCCTCCATTTGGTCCTATGGAGTCCTTGTCATCTCTACTACAACGTCCTGGCCTGAAATGTACACAAAAGAGACTACAAAGTACGTCAAATGGGGCCACAAGTGACCCCCGGGCAACAATAACTCAACTTGTGCAAAAGGGCTCGAAATGGATGCAAACTAGGACGGATGAGGATCAAAACACGGGGAAACCAAGGCAATAACGTAGGATAAACATGTATCCAATAAGGTCACATCAGTATCCCCGGGCCCTTTCCAACAATTTTTTACTATATCGCTACATTCTTGATGCTTTAGCCACCGAGAATCAAACTGGAACGACGTATCTTTCTTCCTCGCATCTGGTAGAAGATCGACCACCAGGGGGCATGATCAGATCCAATAGGAAGCTCATGAGTCACAAGGGTGCTTTCAAAAAGACCATTCCACGTTGTGTTGCAAAGAGCTCTATCGAGTCTTTCCTTCACTTCCTTACTGCCACCTTGGTTATTAGACCACGTAAACGGGTCCCCTTTGCACCCAAGGTCTATGAGTGCATTCTGGTCGATGAAGTCCTTGAAAGGGTGCACTGAGTCGTAGCGAAGAGGACCTCCTCCAACTTTTTCATAACTATAAAGTAAATCGTTACAATCTTCTACAAAAAGCCAAGGCTCACTACAATTAGTCCTAAGACTATTACAATACCCCCAAAAGTTGCTCCTCTCCCAACAACCGAAGGAGCATGGACAAAAATAGCATAAAACCCGTCCCCATAACCTATGATGACATCTATATGGTTCTTGCTAGCACTAATAATTCGTACATCTAACCCCGACACCCACCACAAACACAACCCTCCGGCTAAGCCTATAGACTCAACATAATAACTACCCGCAAAGTTAAATCGACTTCTTCTAGATTCCAAGAAACCTTAGTTTTGCTTCGTTTCCATGAAGAAGACGATGGAAGGGCGCCAAAAATTAATCATCTTTCGGAGATGATTTCCCGTTAGAGGGAGCCCAGCCCCTCTAACGTTCCAACATAGCAGCTTCATGGGTCATTGGGTGGCTTTTGGGTGCCAGCCAAACCCTCTTCTACCCTCTTTAACGTTCCGCCCTCATCTTGTTCCCTTGCTTCTTCAGTTGCCTTAGTGGATGGCTTTTTCTCACCCAGATTCTTGTTCTTTCCCTTTACAGTTTTCTTCTTTTCCAAAGTCGACTCATACTTTCCTTTCCCAAAACTCAGTCTACTTCCAACCACCTCAGCCTGCTCTTCTTCCTCAGCTGCTCTTTCTTCCCACAATCTCCTTCCACTTTCCTCTTTTTTTGGGTAATTAACTGACCCGGGGCTAAAATAAATCCAACCTGGACTTATGGAGCTATTTTGCAGACCTTGGGACTAAATGGGCCAACTTGGTTGGGGGAGCCCGCCAGAGCTCATAGTAGGAGGATAGGGTAACGGGCTAAAGCCTGAAGGAAATGGGAGAGATAGATTAGGCCCAAAGCTCGGAGAGAAGAGGAGCCTACCAACATTCAGATCTTCCTTTGAGCTCCACTCCATACTCCCTTCCCCTAACTCAGCGACTAAATTCCTAGGAGAGATAACCCCAACTGCCTTTTTGATTCCCTTTGAATTGTACGACGTCGTCCCCCAGGACTGTGACCCTTGTCAGAAACGTGGGTAGAAGGAGAGGTCCTCTCTACCACAACTTTCGTACGAGAAGAGGCCGTTGGAGGAAAGTGTGCAACGGATCTCTTGAGTTCTTGGGAATCGCGCTCAGAAGTTCTTGCAGGGAGAGAGAATGTGCTGAAGCTGAAGTCGAATGGATGGAGGGAGCAATCTCAGGGGAAGAATGAATCCTCATCGGAGCTAGTAGGCTGCCGTGGTGCGTCCCTCCTGGACTTCGAAGATAACCAGCTGGAGTGCCTTCTGCTGGACTCCCAGGATTCTCCTGCCAATTGTAACCAGTGTGACCTATTTTCTGACACGCATCACACCTCTCCTTGACCTTCTCGTACACAAAAACGACCTTATCTCTAGCATTCCCAGAGGGGATGAAAAAATAGTCTGCCAACAGTTCTTGGAGATCAACTTCGACAAAAACCCTCACGAACCTGTTCCAGGTACCAGGTTGGAGTCCAACTCTATCTACTTCTATGAGTTTGAAGTAGCTGTTCGCCACCTGTTTCACATTATCCATCGACTTGAACCTTGCAGGAAGATTATGCATCTGAACCCAAATGTCCATGCTCTCAAAGGACACATCATCTGGTTTGCCCATATCATCAAACTTCTTGATAGCTAACAGGTGGTCAGCTATTACCCAAGGTCTTTTTGACCAGACGATGTCCCTGTTAGCCTCAGAAGAAAAAGTGAAGACCAAAGTGTTTTCGCCCATTGACTTGTAGTCGATCAGCCCCGCCTTACTCCAAGGTCCTCTTCATAGTACTCATAGAGATATTCTTGGAAGTGAGCATTTTCCCCACCATAGAGAAAGATCTCTCATGGGAGGAGGGGCTAATAGGATTGAGGTGAAAAATTCTTTCTTCATTCGAAATGGTTAAGTTTGTTGCTTTTGAGAGGAGGGAATCCATTTAGGAAGACAGATCTGGTGAATTACAAAGGCTTTTGCACGGGAGAAGAGAGATCGATAGAAGAAAGATTAAGCTTAGGAGGGGAGAAGTAAGAGCCAAGAGAGTTGTTCCCACTCTCCTTAAATCACTGTCATCCGAAGGAAGATTCTGAGAATAAGATCTCCATTAATGCTCTGACTTCTTCGGCGCATTTAATGCTCCTCTGGAAATTTGTCACAGAGGGAGGTATATCTGTGATTTGTTATTTGGGTCTAATCCTTCCTCGGGACCCTGCAATTTTTCGAAGACCATTAAATTTCACCGGCGGTCGGATCCCATGCCTCTTCTTCCTTCTTTTCCTTATCTTTCCAAGACCATTAATGCTAATCCCCCTTCTGCTATGTCTTGACTTAGCGTTTTTGATACCTCCATTTCCATCTTGGGTTCTATTTGCAGAGAGGGACTTGAATGTACCAATCTGAACGAGTGCTTCCTCATCGGAAGAAAAAGGCTCCACAACGGAGTTTAAGATTTCCACTGGGGAAAATGAGGAGGAGTTGAGAGGAAACATTTAGAGAGTGAAGCGAAAATGAACTCAAAAGCGAAAATGAATTTGTACAAAACTGTCTCTTTCGTATGAAAAAAAGATTGATCAATCCCATACATTAAAATCGTACAAAATATTGACTTATTAATCCAAGTAACGTGGCACGTGGTCTAGCGCGTCAAAACCTCTGAAAGTTTTCTTGGTTGGTGGTATCGCGATGGTGCGACGGCGTTCGAGGCCTCTGGAAGCGGCAAGGATCCCTCTAGACCTAAGTCTTGGGCTTCGATCGTCTCCCCGCCCGAGGATGAGCTTCGCTTTGTGGAGGAATCCTTGGGTGCGGTCGTAGATGGTGTTTTGAAGGTTCCGATGGCTGTGGTCGAAAAGGGAGTTGAGAAGCTCCGGAGGGCTGTTGTTGGTTAATTTGCTGGGGAAGGCCCGCCGATTAAGGTAATTAGATCGGTTGTAAATTGGTTGTGGGGTTATGATGGTCCTCTAGAAGTATCTCATATTGCTATGGGATGTTACCTGTTTGAATTTGCTACGGAAGCTCTATGTGAGTGGATTCCTGCACGCTCATGGTATATTCCCAAAGCGCCGATGGTGATGAGGAGGTGGTTTTCGAGTATTAAGCCGTTGGATTTCACAACGGAGCAGAAGCCTGCTTGGTTGGAATTGCAGGATGTACCAGCGGAGTTGATAACGCCGGAAGGAATTAGCTAGATTGCGACGCAGTTTGGTAAGCCAATTAATAAGTTTGTTAGGCTGGGTTTTATGATCAAGGTTTGTGTTCTCCGAAAGCCTGGTTTAGAGGAAGTCTCAGAGCTGAAGATAGACATGGGAGATGACGAGCAAGCGGTGGTGAAAGTCTCTTTTCCAGCTGGTAGGAGTTATAAAGGTGTTCGGCAAGCTAAGAAATGGGAAGCCCGGTAGAAAAGTGACGCGGCTGGTGCTAGTACTGCAGGCAATGAAGCCGAACCCTCGTTGGAGGGGGAGGACTCACCTGAGGCTAGTGCAAGTTTGCCTGTTGGAGGGGGATCTGGCAATGCTTCTGAGTCTCCGAAAGGAGAGAAGCTAGCACCAGGTCAACAGGAGGACACTGAATCAATTGAGGAGGTGGCAATCCTGAGCCCTGCAGCTGAGTCGAGGAAGAAGCGGAAGAAGCGTAAAAGTAAAGGTAAAACCCAGCAGGCTGTTACAGCTCCTACTGAGGGGGATTCAGGCAATGTCCCTAAATTCCCTATGGGGAAGGAGGTGACACCTGAGACCATTAGTAGTGACGCTACTGCTGGGGAGCTGTAGACAATGCTTCTGAGTCCTCGTATGAGGAGGACGAAGTATCTACAAACCAGGTTGCTTCTGAAACTTTGGTGGAGGACAATAATCTGGGCTCTAAGTTACCACAGAAGGAATCGTTTGCGAAGATAGTCACTTTTGGCGATTTTGCAAAGCTAAGTAAGTTAGCATCTCCTCCTGCTAAGATGTTTATGCTGACTCGTCAGCAACACAATAGAAGAAAGAAATGAGGGTTTGGGTGTGGAACATCAGGGGGTTTAATGCCCCTGATAAATTTTCTTCCTTGAGTACTTATGTTAATAAATATAAGATTGATGTTATTGCTTTGCTTGAACCTAGAGTTAAGAAAGATAAAGCTGATGATTTGATAGTGCAGCGTTTTGGGAGATGGAAGGTTGATACTTGTTATGATAATGATCTTGGTAAGATATGGCTTGTTTGGAAGCCAGATGTGCCATTGGGAGTGATTCAGAAGGGCAGTCAGTACATTCATGTCCGAATAGATCTCCCTAAAGCTTTAGTATGCACCTTTGTTTATGCTTCCACGGATCTTACAGAAGGAGAGAGCTCTATGATGATATTCAGAGGCTTAATCAGGCTGGATGTCCGTGGTTAGTAGGTGGTGATTTTAATGCTATTTTAGATGTGAGTGAAGCTTCTAATAGACTGAGCACCTTTGTTAGTATGGAGGATTTCAAGGATTTGGTAAGAGACTGCTCTTTGGAGGAACACTCTTCTTCAGGGCCGTTCTATACTTGGACTAACAATAGAGCCTTGGATCCGATTTCTAGACGTCTGGATAGAGTATTGGTTAGTAATGACTGGCAAGTCAAGTTCCCTTCTAGTTCGGTTGTGATCATTCCTTTTGATGTATCAGATCATTGTGCTATGCTCATTACTACTGGGATAGAACTGGCTTCGCAGCCAAAAGCTTTCAAGTATTTCAACTGCTGGGCTGAGAATCCAAGGTTTGGTGGTATAAATTAATGCAATCTGAGTAAGAGATATAATGATACTCCGTATTACAGGTTGTATGGAAAATTACATGAACTTAAAAAGGAGCTGAAGAAGCCTAATGCAGAGTGCTACTCTGATATAAGTAGAAGAGTTCATAATAAGAAAAAAGAGCTTGAGGAAAAACAGAGGTGTGTCTTTAGTATCCTAGCATTGGAAATGTTAATGAAGCTAGGAGGTGTAGATTGGAACTTGAGCAGCTTGACAAAGATGAAGAAAGTATACTTCGACAGAAATCAAGGGCCTTTGGATTGTGGAAGGTGACAAAAATACTAAGTATTTTTTCAGTCATGTTAGAACTCGGACTCTTAGAAATACAATTCGTCAGCTTCGTAATGGGGATGGTGACATGGTTGAAGAGTTTGAGGAACTAAAGAGTATTGTGGTTGATTTTTATAAAAGTCTATTGGGAGAAGAGAAGGTGATTGGGGATTATGCTTTGGATGATTTGATCGTAAGGAAGGTTTCTGAAGTTCAATCAGAGGCCCTGGAGAATCAGGTGACAGAGAAAGAAGTGATTGAGGCCTTGAATGGGATGTCTGGGGATAAAGCCCCGGTCCTGATGGGTTCCCGGTGTCATTCTATAAGAAGCATTAGAAGATTGTTGGTAGAGATGTGGTGAATGCGGTTTTGTACTTCTTTAGTACAGGTAAGCTTCTCGGTTTTGTCGATTCAGTGATTCTAGCTTTGCTTCCCAAAAAGACTAATGCCTGTGAGATTAGGGATTATCGCCCAATATCGTGCTGCAATGTTATTTATAAGATAATCTCTAAGGTGATTGCCAGTAGAATGAGAACTGTTCTGCCTTGCTTGATTAGTTCTTCCCAATCAGCTTTTATTAAAGGTAGGCTTATTAGTGACAACATTCTATTGGCCCATGAGTTGTTTAGAACTTATAACATGAAGAATGTTTCCCGAGGATTGCTCTAAAAGTGGATTTAATGAAAGCTTTCGACATTGTCAGTTGGGATTACCTGCTTAGAGTACTGTTGGCTATGGGATTTCCCTCAGTTTATGTGAGCTGGATTGAAAATTGTCTCAGGTCAACCATGCTTTCTGTGAATATCAATGGCATTCTCTGTGGTAATTTTAAAGCTAGGAAAGGCCTTCGTAAGGGACATCCAATATCTCCATATTTATTTGTTATAGCTATGGAGGTGTTGAGTAGAATGCTTGATAAAGGTGCTAGTGATGGGGTTTTTGATTATCATCCTCAATGCAAGAAGTTGATGACTCACCTTGGTTTCGCTGATGATCTCATTATCTTTACAAAGGGGAACGAGAAGTCAGTTAAGGGGATGATCTCTATATTGGATAAGTTTCATAAGATTTCAGGGCTCTACAAGAAAACGCAAGGCTAACGCGGTTTTTTATTCATTTTAACAGCGGATAAGCCGCTGTTAAAAAGTCTAACGGCGGTTACATATCCGCTGTTAGGTTGAGTAACGTAAGGTCACCTAACAGCGGAAAATAAAACCGCCGTTAACTCTAAAAGCGGTTCAGTTTAACAGCGGTCCCAGCCGCTGTTATATTTAACAGCGGTTAATTTGGTTCTAACAGCACATGTTTTCCGCTGTTAAAAAGGACAAAATATTCAGAATTTGGGATCCAGGAATCCAGAATTCTGGATTCATTTCTGGATTTTGAATCCAGATTTCTAAATTTCTGGATCCCCAATTCTGAATTTTTAGGAATTCTGGAGGACAAAACTAACGCTTAATGAACGATTTCATAAACACACAACTAACACTTAATTAATATGTTCTAGATCCAATACATAATAATAGTGGCTATTCAAGGTTCAGTCACAGAAATCATGCAATCCTAGCCTAATCGTCTCCGCCTTCCTCATCATCATCCTCATCTAGTGTAGTTTCTTCTGCTGGAACCCTACCACTCCCACCAGCATCGGAGCTACCAGACGTATGTCCTGGTGCGGTGCTACCTGCAAAAAGAGTTGCAAAGTTTTGCATCTCCGGTGAGAGTTGGTTTCCACCAGAGAGCCGCTTCAACTCTTCAATCATTGCGAGACCAAATTGTCTCATCAGTGGGTCTTGGACTTGCAACGTTGGAGTAGCAGTAGAGGTAGAGCCTCGTTTGTTTTGGAATACCTGAAAGAAAATAGAAAATGTAAAAAATAAAAAATTTCAGCATGACCTATCTGCAAATTGAACATATACTCATACTCTTCAATCTGCAAAACTAACAAACCTCCAACACATTTCTACAAAACACCTAAACACAATAGACCCAACACTAACAAACCTACATGCAGCATATATGACACAACACTAACAAACCTCCAACACACATTTCTACTAAACACCTAAACAGAAATAAGATTCACAATCTAAGAGATTACAAACTCACCACGGAAGGCTTCTTTCCTGATCCCATATGCCGCACACGTCATGGCTTCTCTTTTCCTTTGTACACTCTCCCCACAACATCGTCCGGACCAATTGCAGGGTCAATATCTGGATTCGCAACATTCTCCTCGACTTCATGCTACAAAATACAACATAATTAGAATAACGTTGTGCACGTTCTACAATCCAAAACATAATATTGTGGATACTTACATACATATTCTTCGTCTCTTCGTTTGGCCATCCTTTCTTACCCGGTTTGTGAGTAGCTAGAAAGAGGTCCCCCTAGATATCGGTCCACCCTTCTCTTTCTCCTAAACGAGTAATACATGCAAATCATGCTACTAATTTTAGAAGATTCTAACTATTACTAATGATAATGTAATGTGTACCTTTTCCTCTTGTGTTATGTTGAAAGGCTTTGACCCGTGCGTATGGTAAATCTTCTGAACCGCCCTGTTAGCCTTGTTGGTTGTAGATTGCTTTTGGCCTTTGGTTCCCATCCTGTACTTCACAAACCTCTCCCAATCTCTGTCATCATAGTTCTCATTCGGTTTGTGTTGTATGAGGTAGTCCTAGTCATATTGTTTCCAATACCCTCCTCGATGTTTCCCTCCACTTCTTCCCCGCGTCCTGGAGTACGTACTTCTTCATATCGTGCTCATCCTCAGGTACCCAGGTGAACCTTGGCTACACAAATATTGACAAGAAACTGTTAATTACTAAAATGTTACATAAACATAAAATCATTCCAACGATTAGTAATGTAAACATTATACATACCACTATGTATGAGTCCCAAATAGTAGCCTTGTCCAGGTCACTAACATACCTCCAATCATCTGGACCAATTGGTAAGTTGTCCATAGCGATAATCTTACCAAGCACCTGTCGTAGGTACTTACCTTCTCTCCCACACGGTACTCGCCCTAGCATCAAGCGGCACCAAAATCCTCCGACCATCAAATCCAACCTCCATCCAATCACGAACTTGCCATTTCTCTATTGTTACATTACCAAAAGCATCTATAAATTCAAAGATAAACACATCAGTATGAGATATAATAATACTGAATGAAAACAACACAAAAATCTTTCTTCTAGAGGTATACATACCAACCATGTGACACTTGTACCAGCTATTTTCGTTGTCCTTCTCTGCATGATTTAAATAACGAAACTTTTATTAGCTATTTAAAATTAAAATTAATTAAAATTAGCTTTTATTAGCTTTTTATGTAACCAAAATCTCCTCGAGAAAACCTAATTAAAATTAATTCACAAAGACATTAGAAATTGAAGTTATATTCCTACCTTTTAAATGTTATAAAATCATAAAACCGAGACAACCACAAAGTGTACTCAACTTATCATATAAGCATAATAAAGCCGTAGATAAGAAGAACAAAACATTCCAACATACACATAAACATCACACGATCCTTTTAAAAGCAATAAATCATAAAAATACGCTCATTTTAAAAAATCCATAATTTTGGTCAATTTCGGTAAGGAAAGTCTATGAAAATGTACATTTGGAGGAGCAAACGACATCCAATCGGTCCCAAATTAAAAATATAGGCTAATTACATCACCAATTTCAATTATATCAACTCAATTTTATGAAATCACAAATTAAAAAAATTAGGGTTTTAATCAAACCTACGAAAATTCAAGTTTCAACTAGCAAATTCAAGTATCATGAACTAAAACATTGAAATGAGTAAGGTATTTACAATGAATGAGTAAGGTTTTAATCAAACACTGAAATATAT
Organism: Linum lewisii; assembly: GCA_034768395.1. NCBI lineage: Eukaryota > Viridiplantae > Streptophyta > Magnoliopsida > Malpighiales > Linaceae > Linum > Linum lewisii. Next base: position 50,498,841 of record CM068298.1, on the reverse strand, counting down.
ACCTTGAAATCGAGTTAGAAACTCGAATTGGAGAGGAGAGGAAGACTATTGGCGGTGGGCGGACGTTGAAGATGGCGGACGGCGGACGGGCAGACGGCCGCTCGCGGACAGGCGAACGGTGCGGGCAAACGGCGGCGGGGGACGGCGGACGGGCACGGCACGGCGATGACAGAGAGGAGAACGGCGACGACAAAGAAGAGAGAGGCAATGAGAAGAATGAAATCGACGAGTCTGGAAGAGGAGAAGTAGATCTAACCTAACAGCGGTTTTATCCGCTGTTAAAATTTTCGCTGTTAGAAATAAAAAATGGTATGTCGTTTTGCCGTGGCGGGATTTGGCGGGGCTTAAAATTTCAGGAATTATTTTAACAGCGGAAATATCCGCTGTTAAACTAACATCGGTTATAAATCCGCTGTTAGCTGTTCAAAACGATGTGTCGTTTTGCTTGGGCGGGCTTTGGCGGGAGGTGAAAATTTATTGAAATATCCTAACAGCGGATATATCCGCTGTTAGCTTAACATCGGTTTTTTATCCGCTGTTAAGTTAACAGCGGTTGTATTTTCGCTGTTGTATTTATGTTTTCCGCTGTTAAACAAGTTCATTTAACAGCGGTTTTGCAACCGCTGTTAGTGTTTCGATGTTAGACTGACAGATTCTTGTAGTATGTAATCCTGAGAAAAGTGAAGTCTACACTGCTGGTGTTGGGGCAGATGTCATTACCAATATTTGTGATATCAGCTGATTTAAGAAGGGAGATTTGCCCTTCAAGTATCTTGGTATACCCCTGACTGCTGGGAAATTGAAGAAAGCAGAGTGTAAATGTCTCTTAGATAGAATCACTAGAAGAATTGCAGACTGGAAGACTAGTTTCTCTCTTATGCTGGATGACTGCAGTTGATAACTTCGGTTATTGGAGGTATTCTTCAGTACTGGTTATCTGTCTTCTTATTGCCTCAGAGTCTGATGCAGGATATTGAGAAAGCTTGTAATAGGTTTTTGTGGGGTAAAATTGATGGAGGAAGAGCCAAGATTGCCTGAAAACATATAGAAAAACCAAAAACTGAAGGAGGTGCAAAGTTGGAATGTTGCTAATGCTGCTAAGCATCTATGGAATCTGTTTATAAGGGGAAGCTCACTCTGGATAGCCTGGATCATTAAATACAGACTTAAGAGTGTTAGTATGTGGGATGCTAAGGCTGATTATGGATCGTGGATATGGAAAAGAGTGATGAAATTGAGGCCTCTTGTCAAAAACTTTATGTCTACTGATGATAATGGTAATTACATGTGGAATGGGAAAGTTGTTGAGAGACTGAAGCCTAGTGTTATATGGAAGGATATTAGGGTGAAGGAGACTGAAGTAACTTAGAGCAGTTTGGTCTGGAAGGGCTATACGGTTCCAAGGTATAGCTTTGTAGCCTGGTTGATCATGATAAGGAGGTTATGACAAAAGACAAAGTTGCAAAATGGGATAATGAGATTGATCAAACTTGTGTACTGTGTCAGTCGAAACTGGAAACTTGGGAGCATCTATTTTATGAATGCTCTTTCACAATCAGTTCACACAGCAGTTTTATGAAACTTGTGCTTGCCTTCCAGAGTTCAGTGGAGTTATCAATTGGGAGGAGGTCCATAGTAAAGCTACAGCCTTGACGGATGGAAGTGATGAAGAGAAGGTTAAAAAGCTTAAATTTAACATGATTTGGAGATGCCGATGTGCATGCATTTTTGGGAACAAGCCTGCTGATTTGGTGAATAGTATAGAACAGATTAAGTGGGACATCTCAGCTTATGCTTACAAAGTTAGAGATTGTTCACAGATTTTGAGATATGTATAGGTTTCCTTTCCTATTGTTAGTAGTTATTCTATTCTTTTTGTAAGTCCTTCATTGCTTTTTGGTGAAATGAAATCTTAACTCATCAAAAAACAAATCGTACAAAATCATCCCATCTGACTACTTTTTCGGTTGAATCATCTTGTCACATGTTGAGTCAGCAAAAGAAGGTACACACGAAAGGAAAAACTCAGTTCTACTAACCTAATCGGTCATGTATTAAACTCTACACAAACATAATCGACTTTTAGATAGTTTTTTGGGGATTTGGGTTGGCTAGGGTAGGTTCAATACATGACTGATTAGGTTAATAGAGCTGAGTTGGACCTTCCACATGTACTTTTTTTGCTGACTTGACATGCTAGCGATTCAGCCGATAAAGTGGTTGATAAGATGATTTTGTATGATTATTGAACGTATGAGATTGATTTATTTTTTTTCATACAAATGAGACGATTTTTTAGAACTCGCAAACGAATGGGATTCCTAATGCTAATTACCTTTTGGAGAGTATATTTTATTCAAATACACTAATTCAAAAGCATTTAACATAGTCTCAGAGCCCATCATTCTCTCACGTGAAGGTGGAGAGTAGCGTTTATCTGCAAATTTGGTGAATGCCTCCCGGCAGCTCAGACTCTTGACTCTCCTGAAGTGAGGCAACATGCTTAGCTAAATCCCGCGTGGGGTTTGTTGTCTTTGATAATGAAGCGACGCCTGCTGGGGCAACGTGAGCATTGCCATCTAGACGGTGTGTGTGAACATGGGGCTGTTTGAGAGTCAAATGACGTCTATGCTCAGCCGCCAAGTCCCCTGCATCATCGTAGTCTTCATAATTCCAAACTTGGACTTTAGGAAGGTCTAGATCGATGGCATTCGCGTTTTGTGAAAATTATTGGTACAATTTGTCTAGCCGGCATTTAGAGTTCTTGTTGAGTTGAGGAACGATCTCTGTATCTTGTGGGGGGTGTTGTATCCTCCATTTAATGGCTCCAAGTAGTGTTGAAACTGTTGTGTTTAGCGCTTAGCCCCTTATATGGCGCATCAACTATTCTAATCCTTTGAGTTGGGTTGGTTCAATAGAGTGGTTCAACCTGGAGGATCAAGTGAGTTGAGTGCTAGGGATCGTTTTTGTGCCTCGACGTCAGGGGTACCTCATATAGTGTAAAGGGAGTACGTAAGGGGTGATTATATGGGGGCTAAGTGCTTATGGTGTGCGAGAGGGTGAGAGACAGAGAAGTATCAGGGGTTGTCTGAAGGCGTTTGGGGGGCTTAGGGCATATGAGCTAGAGAGTGTAATTCTTAGAGCGTTTAGTGGGATCTAATTTTGATGTGTGCGTATCTTTGACAATGTTGTTGTCATGGACTATTTTATAGTTCATCGGGATTTGGGTGAAGTCCCCACATTTTAACAGCAGATTAACGGCCTAGCTGAAAGTTGATCTGAACCATTGAACATTCAAGGCGGCAACCAAGATGTGACTCTTGCGACCTTAACACACCCCTTAAGTCAGCTTGCTTGGGCTTCTTGCGGACCGGTGAGAACAAACGATGGGGCTCCCTTTGGAGGCCCATTACTTTGATGACCACACCTAAATTAAAAAATTATTTAGACAAATAAATACGTTTTCAAACTATTCACATAAATAGGTATTTTCGCCTAGGATTGGGGCGAATTGGCCCAGGTTCCAAGCAAAGTTGGCTCATGACTCTAATTGGATTTGACAGGTCAGAACCAACAATGAGCGAATTTAAAACCTAGTTGGACGAATTCATCTGGTTTCTGGGTGAATTCACCTAGAGTGTGGAAAATAATCGTTATAAATACCTTGTTTGAATTCGGGTTATAGTCACCAAACCCAAACAAACTGCTCGTCCCTTTGATTACATAGAGTTTTGAACATCGAAAGATGGCTGATCATAATAGCTTATGAGAATTCCGGATCTAAGTGTACTGGGGGGCCGAATCATCCAAGATTGGAGCGGCTTAGCATACGATGGGGGAGACAACATCCGTCTCAGGATGACCAAATGAGCCACTGATAAGCTGTAAAACATCGGTCAAATAACTAACCTACAAAAGTAGGATAGATCGTATTCCGCGAGTTTTCTTCTTCACGTTTACTCAAAGGAATCAACAACTTATTCGATTTATCAAGTTGTGTGGTGTAAGTTCCACGACTTTCTACTACTATCATGCAAAGAAAGGAAATAACTAATTAAAGAGAACAGATTGATTGGTAGATTAGGATTCAATTAATGGCAAGAGCTTAGAATCGAATCCCCCCCAAAGATCACCAAGGCATTGGCAATCACAAGACCGACAGGTTTCAGACTTAATTCATTCAATTCTTAATTACCGTCGTAGCTCCTTACCCTTACGTCTAAGTCCACGAACGTTCGCTACTATTGAACTAGCTACCAAGATCAATTATCCGTTTATGCGTTCGCTTCAGCAACGGATATCTGACTGGTGCACCTGAATTGATTCTATGAGCTACTCTTGAAACAGATTAACCTTAAACGTCCCCTATTGGTCAGGTGAATCAGCTGAATATGTTAACTATTTAATTCGATGTTCTAGAACAAGACCCCTATTAGTTAGGTGTTTATTTTATTCTAACAAGAATCTAATCTAGGTGATCAGGCCAGAGAAGAAAAAGATTTTAAGAACGAATCAAAATGAATAAGAAAAGTATGAATTAAAGGCTTACTTAATCCGTGACCGCTTTAAAGCCCCGGGTCACTTAGGGTTGATCTAATTTTAGCTAGAAGAGTTTAGCTACTCATATCCGAGAAACAAGAATAAAAAACTACAAGAGAATTCATCTTAGGCAGGAAGAACAGAGAGAAACTGAAAAATCTAATTCTAATGATTCCGAGCGGCTTTGATATTGAAAATCTTCAACTCCTAGGCTTTGAGCGTCTTCCGGGACTCCGAAATATGCTCCAAACTCTCTCTGGGTCGTGGCTAAGTCTGAAAATCGAATATGTCTTGAGAAGGGCTGAAGATATCCTTAAATAGGGCTGAAATCCATTTCGTTACGAATCTAGTAAACAACCAAGTTCTCGGAGAGAACTTCTTCACAATTAATCAGAAACTGTGACAAGAATTTCAGGTGTTTCTTCACAATGTTCCCTATGAGAACATTGGAGTTTTCACCTAGAACTTCACTGCTGGGCACAAAATTATTTCTTTCTTCTTTTTCACTTCTCTGATGATTTTAGACTCTTCCTCGAGGTTCCATTGCATTCGAACACGTCCGATGGCTACAAATTTGACGGGAAAAACATGTGAATTCGAAAAAACACTAGAAAACACATCAAATAGACCCGAAACAGGACAATGTAACCAATTCGGTAGGAAATAAGAAAATGAACCAAAAATCACTAAATTTCCCCTAAAACGTGCTACAGGCAACAAAATATCGCTTAATCGGGACTGATAATCATGATAATTCTAGTGTCATCAGCCACCTACGAGATCTTGGTCACCGTGTTCAGGAGGAAAATGGGGCTTGGACCGGCTCAAATAATCCAATCATTTGTTTGGAGAATGCCAGTATTCGTCCAGGGAACTCTGTCTCATTACGTCCATCGAATGATATCAGATGATAGCAGGGTGCAAGTCATGTACGACATAGTTCGCCAGCATAATATTTTCAAAGTTGCCCAGTTGTATGCCCTAATGGAAGAGGATTTGTCCCACTTGTCCCAGGTGTCGGGGGTCATTCCAACTCAGATCACAGTAGAGAGCTAAACATATGATGGATCATACGTGTCAAGCAGTCGTGGAGAAGCGGCGGAGGAGGTTGATCAAGTGGGATGGCTATGAGGCGAATACGTCAGCTTTGATGACTAGGAGGTTGAAAGGAGCCATTGCACGGAAGATGAAGGGAATCTTCAAGTGGATGATGATGTCGGCTTGACCGATGAGTGATAATGATGTAAACAGGGTATCAAATAATGACCCACAAAAGTAGATTAGATCGTATTCCATCAGTTTTTATGAGACTCAATTTGACGTGATTATCAGCCTCATTTAAGTGACATTTCCTTGCTTGAAACGTGGTTTTAGGGGTAGAATAGCGAATATTCACTCAACTACTCTATTTCCTACTGATTTGGTTACTTTGGCCCTTTTTGGGTCTATTTGATGGTTTTCTAGTGTTTTTGTGATAGCACAGGTTTTTGCCATCATTTACAATGGACGTGTTCAAGGCCTCAAGGAATGAGCCGAGAATTGAACCAGAAATCAAACCGAGTCAGAACCGAAGATCCAACTGCCCAGCATAATGTTTTCGCCGAAAAACCTACACAGTTAAAATAACTTAAGAAACTCACAGGCGAAGTCAGTCATTTTACACTACAGTTTTCGGATGAAAAACTCCTCAAGTTTTCGGTGAAAAGTACAGAAGAAATCGGCAGAGCTTACAAAGAGAAGTTTTCGGCGAAAACTCAAAGTTCTCGCCGAAAACTCTTAGTCCAAAAATCACTGGAGAATCAGCCGATGGATCAATCATTTTACAAAGAAGTTTTCGGCGAAAACTCCTTAAGTTTTCGCCGAAAAATCCTTCACAAATCCAGCGACTTAGGATTTAAGTATAAATACTTAAACCGGCGGCCCAAAGAAGGAAGGAATCATTATTCATATTTTCACACAATCAAATCAGACTTTTGAGAGTCAGCCGACTCTAGGGTCGATAGATAGAGTTTAGAGAGTTCTAACATCGGTGGAGAGATCGTGACGCCATCCTTCCACCTCGGAGAGCTCGGAGCTTAAAGTTGAAGATCCAGGAGATCGAAGCTTCGCCGGAGTCGTCAGAATTAGGTTTTTCAGTTCTCATCTGTTCTTCCTCTGTATGATGATTTCCTTTGTTGCCTTTGATTCTTCTGTTATCGTTATGAGTAGCTGAACTCGTAGAGCTTAGATTAGATGAACCCTAAGTGACCCAGGGCTTTAAAGCGGTCACGGATCGGCGGTAATTAGATTCGAAGTTCAATCAGTTTCTCTTTGCATGGTTGTTTTGTTCTTGATTGTTTATGTTTCTCTCTGGTTGATCGACTAGATTTGGTTTTTGCAAGTTAGGGTTAGTCGCCAGATGTTGTCGCTAGAGGTTCCCTGCTTTGGCGCTTAAACATGTCTTCCTTGATCACCTAGTTTAGATTCTTGTTAAGCTGAGGATAGAAGCGAACGCTCGCCTCTCTTTAAAACATCAATTCAACCAGTTAACCTATTCATTGGAGTGTGCCTTTCGTAGGAACCAGTTAGGGTTAATTCGCTGTAAGAGTAACTCATAAATCGCTAGTAATTGCACCAGTTAGTTAAGTCGTTGCGAGAGGCGACCGTACCCGGGCAACTAATTAATCTTGGTAGCTAGATCGGATAGAGCGAACGTTCGCCAGTCTTAAACCTAAGGGTCAGGAGTTATGGTGGTGTATAGAAACCGATTGAATTAGAATTGAAAACCGTTGGTCTTGTGATTGTCGTTGCCTTGGTGATCTAAGGGGGATTAGAATTCTAAGCTCGTCTATCTTCCTGTTAGTCAACTTTTTAATCTTTCTGTCTTTTATTTTCCTGCTTTACTAGATTAGAAGTCGTGGAACTCACACCACGCACAACTTGTTTAAATCGAGTAATTTCCCAACATATTTGAGTAGACGATTAGAAGAAACCCTGTGGAATATGATCTAGTCTACCTTGGTAGATTAGTTATTTGATAGCCCGCTATACAACGGTTCATCAAATTGGCGCCGTTGCCGGGGACTCTTCTAATTGTTTGAAAGAAGAGTTGGCAAATTATTCTTCTACCTTTCCGCCTTACCATTTATTTTCCCTCCATATTTCCATGATTTACCTGGGTAGTGCTTTTGAGTTTTGATTATGTAGGATAACAGGTGGGATGACCGGTACCAAGAGTGGTACATCAATGAAGCACCATATCTCGATGATAATCGAGAAATGCTACATCAACAACAACAGACGGTGAGATTTGACTCCCTCTTTGATAAGATATCTTCAATGCTACAAGGCTACCAAGAGATACACCAACAAGAGCATCGAAGAGGCGCTAGAGATAACCAATAGATGCTTCATGAACATCAACAATGCTTGTTGAGAACCCAATCCGCCTTGGATAATATATCTTCAATGCTACAAGCTCATCTCGCGACGAACATCAAGCTCGAGCAACTAAAGGAGTAATGATAGAAGAGGCTCAGGAGATGTTCGAAGAAGAAGATGAGCTCCTCTATGACTATTATGAGCTAGAAGCATCTGATGAAGAATCCTTGGCAGTGGTGGTTGATGAAGACATAGAGCCAATCCATCCTGAAGTTGAAGCCGAAGAGGAGCACATAGAGATTGAGGAGATACCCTCACCTACACTTCCGCCGAGTCAACCTATAGAGAAGATGGAGCTCATTAACCATGCCGCGCCGTACTACCTCTTTCCTCCTCTGGTTGGAGAATTCGAGAAGAACTGGTCATCCAAACAGAACCGCGATCTACTAGAGCACTACGGCTACATCACCCTTCTGGAGTGCTACATGGCACTCAACCGCTGTCCTTGAAGAAGACGATTAACATCAAGGAACTCCTAAGTTGGGGTCCCTAACAGGTACCGTCCAGCTCAAGGACGTTAAAAGAGAGCACTTCGTGGGAGGCAACCCACGGCTGGAGTCCGTTTTTGAATTTTTGAGTCAGTCTTTTTCGTCGTTTGAATCAGGGTCGGGGGAGCCAAAGTGTCAGTTTAATTTCCTTTATTTTAATTTGTTTTCGGTTGGGCTTTGAAAAAAAATGTTTTAAAATAGGTTTTCGGCGAGAATTGGAAGTTCTCACCGAAAACATTACTCAATTTTACAAACAGGAACGTCTTTTTTATTTTTGGCTATTTTCGAAGAAGTTTTCGGCAAAAACTTCCATAGTTTTTGCCGAAAACTTGTGTCTGTTTTGAAAATCAATTTCCTTTTTTGGTCCGATTCCAACGCATACTTGATCGTCCAAATCGGAGCTCTGTAGCTCCGGTTATCCACGAAACAAGCTTTTCCAATTTTTGGCCAACTTCGTCACTTTCCGTCCATTTTCTTGAGTCATGTCTTAAAGGTTAGTTGTTGGGTTTTCAATTTCGAATCTTTTGACATGTTGATTTTTAAATTTCGAAGAGTCTAATTTCGGTCTACCTCGTTTTCCGTGCCTGCTGTTTCAGTGTGATTTTTCTGAACTGATTAAGCTTAGACGATCTAGATTGCTCTAGGAGTGTCGTGCCGTGAATTTGAAAAAAAAGAGTCAAAATATTTTCAAAATTCCCCTAAACCTTCTTCGTTTTCACTTTTATTCTGTGTGGATCCGGGACACTTGTCCCGGTATCCTTTTGATCTTTTTGTTGTTTTTATTTTGTAGGATCTTGAGTAGCTACTCCGCTCTGCTCCGGACGCTTCGTGTTCATCCACTACACCGACCATCACTTTCCAGGTTCTTCGTATCTCTCTACTCTAGTTTAGTCCTGTGAGGACAAAAATCGTTTAAGTGTGGGGTAGGATTCTAGGATTATGCATGATCTTGCTTGATTTTCTGTGATTCTATGGTTCATTTTCGAAATTTCTCTAGCATAGAGTTGCTCAATTCTTGACTTGAGATGTTAAATTGACTTCAAGTTTTCACAATGACGTCTAGACTGTTCCACTTAGAACCTGTAACCAACGTGTTGGCACTGATATCAAATGATTCTAGGTCAGAACAGATCACAAATCACTCTTGTAGTTGAAATTTGAATCAATTAAACTGTTTTGCTTGTTAATCACAAAGCTCGATAACACCATTCTAAGATCATAAATGCTAGCTTCTCTCATGTTTTTCACTCCATATTTGTTCACCTGTGATTGTGGCTTGAGATTAGACTGAAATCCAATTCAAAATCTTGTGTAAAAAGTTATAACTAGCTAGGATCACATGGCTAAATTGTTAAATCAAGTAATTGAGCTGTGCAAATCAATGCTAAGTTCTTTAAAGTGCTGAAAATAAAGCTAGGCAAGCCCGACACCTAAGTGAAGTGTTCGGGTTGAGCACTAGCATAGGCACAAATATTGTGAGCTAGGCAGGTCCAACACCTAAGTGAAGTGTTTTGTATCGAGCACTAGTATGCAGTAAATCAATGGAGAAAGTTTGAATCTTGAAAGAAATTGTTGTTTAAATCGGTCCTAGCTAGAACATGTAACGTACAGATCTAGAAACGGATGAAGTCGAGTCGATAGCCACGTCACTTTTCCTACCTCCGCGTCCACATCATGGCTAGAGCTTAAAGTCTTTTTGATTAGAATCACTGTTATCGTGGTCGGTTAATTATGATTAATGTTTTGCCAAGAAACGAGCTTTGTTAAAACTACTACTTGAAGTGTGCAGAAATTAGTGAGATCGAAAACTTGTTTGGTTGATGTTCTTGCATGTGTAGGTCACTCTTTCTACGTGGAACAGTCTAAACCAAATCGTTAGAATTGAATCTCAGTTTAATCTGTGTCATTTGTGAATTTGAGTGTGTTCTAGTTCAGTTTGCTTGAGGACAAGGAAAAGCTTAAGTGTGGGGTATTTTGATGACACTCGATTTGACGTGATTATCAGCCTCATTTAAGCGACATTTCTTTGCTTGAAACGTGGTTTTAGGGGTAGAATAGCGAATATTCACTCAACTACTCTATTTCCTACCAATTTGGTTACTTTGGCCCTTTTTGGGTCTATTTGATGGTTCTCTAGTGTTTTTGTGATAGCACAGGTTTTTGCCATCATTTACATAACCACGGACGTGTTCAAGACCTCAAGGAGTGAGCCGGAATCGAACCAGAAATCAAACCGGAGTCAGAACCGAAGATCCAACTGCCCAGCACAATGTTTTCGCCAAAAAACCTACCCAGTTTTCGGCGAAAATACCTTAAGAAACTCACAGGCGAAGTCAGCCGTTTTACACTACAATTTTCGGCGAAAAACCCTCAAGTTTTTGGCGAAAAGTACAGAAGAAATCGGCATAGCTTACAAAGAGAAGTTTTCGGCAAAAACTCAAAGTTCTCGCCGAAAACTCTAAGTCCGAAAATCACAGGAGAATCAGCCGACGGATTAGTCATTTACAAAGAAGTTTTCGGCGAAAACTCCTTAAGTTTTCGCCAAAAAATCCTTCACAAATCCGGCGACTTAGGGTTTAAGTATAAATACTTAAACCGGCGGCCCAAAGAAGGAAGTAATCAATATTCATATTTTCACACAATCAAATCAGACTTTTGAGAGTCAGCCGACTCTAGGGTCGATAGATAGAGTTTAGAGAGTTCGAAGATCGGTGGAGAGATCGTGACGCCATCCTTCCACCTCGGAGAGTTCGGAGCTTAAAGTTGAAGATCCAGGAGATCGAAGCTTCGCCGGAGTCGTCAGAATTAGGTTTTTCAGTTCTCATCTGTTCTTCCTTTGTATGATGATTTCCTTTGTTGCCTTTGATTCTTCTGTTATCGTTATGAGTAGCTAAACTCGTAGAGCTTAGATTAGATGAACCCTAAGTGACCCAGGGCTTTAAAGCGGTCACGGATCGGCGGTAATTAGATTCGAAGTTCAATCAGTTTCTCTTTGCATGGTTGTTTTGTTCTTGATTGTTTATGTTTCTCTTCTGGTTGATCGCCTAGATTAGGTTTTTGCAAGTTAGGGTTAGTCGCTAGACAGCTTCCTTGCTTTGGCGCATAAACTTATCTTCCTTGATCACCTAGTTTAGATTCTTGTTAAGTTGAGGATAGTAGCGAACGTTTGCCTCTCTTTAGAACATCAAATCAACCAATTAACCTATTCATTGGAGTGTGCCTTTCGTAGGTACCAGTTAGGGTTAATCCGCTTCAAGAGTAACTCATGAATCACTAGTAATTACACCAGTTAGTTTTGTCGTCGCAAGAAGCGACTGTACTCGGGCGACTAATTAATCTTGGTAGTTAGATCTGATGGAGCGAACGTTGCCAGTCTTAAACCAAAGGGTAAGGAGTTATGGTGGTGTCTGAGAACTGAATGAATTAGAATTGAAAACCGCTGGTCTTGTGATCGCCAATGTTTTGGTGATCTAAGGGGGATTCGAAGTCTAAGCTCGTCTATCTTCCTGTTAGTCAACCTTTTAATCCTTCTATCTTTTATTTTTCTTGTTTATTAGATTAGAAGTTGTGGAACTCACACCACGCACAACGTGTTTAAACCTGAGTAATTTGCCAACATATTTGAGTAGACAAGAAAAAGAGACCTCGAGTAGAATATGATCTAGTATGCTTCTGTGGATTAGTTATTTGATACCGTTAAAACTGCAGCATCAGTTTTCTTCCAATTCTTTATTCAAAGGAATTGGCAAATTATTCAGATTTAAATTCAAGTTGCATTGTGTGAGTTCCACTACTTCTTAACTATTATGCAAAGGAAATTGAAATTGAAGACAGATTGATTGATTAAAACTACAAGAAAAAGGAAGTTTAACAGCGGATTTTATTTAGTCTAACAGCGGATAGGCCGCTGTTAGCTATCCTAACGACGGATAATATTCGCTCTTAGGTTGACTAACGTAAGGCTATCTAACAGCGGATACGCGTCCGCCGTTAAACCTAACAGCGGATATCTCTATATCCGCTGTTAAATGTAACAGCGGATAAAAATTATAACAGCGGATTATATCCGCTGTTAGAATTCCGATCAGAATTAAAAAAAATTGCAGAAACCTGCTCGCCGGAGCAGGTTCTGCATCAGGTCTTCTTCTTCTTCTTCTTTATTCATCTTCATCTTCTTTCTTCTTTCTTCTTCCTTCTTCTACTTTTTTCTTCTTCTTTTTTCTTCCTTCTTCTACTTTCTTCTTCTTCTTTTCGTTTTTCTTCTTCTTTCTTCTTCTTCTTCTGCTTGATTCTTCTTCTCTTCGTTCTTCTTCTACTTCTTCTTCAGGTATTCTTCTTCGTTTCTTCTGCTTAATTCTTCTTCTCTTCTTTCTTCTTCTTCTTCTTCTTCTTCTTATACTTTCTTCATCTTCTTCTTCTTCGGCCTGATGCGAGGTCGCCGGAGTCCAACGGTGGAGAGTGGTGAAAAAGAGGAGGACATTACAAAAAAAGAAGTATTTAGCGTCGGTCGTCATGAAAGTATTTAGCGTCGGTTGGACAAACGACCGATGCTAAAACATTGACTCGCGTTTGACCAACATTTAGAGTCGGTCGCCTGTCGACCGACGCTAAATACACGACGCTAAATCTGGTTTAGGGTCAGAAACAAAGCCCTTACCCAAAACCAGCTTTAGCGTCGGTCGTTAGTCGGTTTAGCGTCGGTCATCGACCGACGCTAAATACACATACCTATTTAAGCCTCTCAGTCGCCACCCTAACCCTAAAATCCTTCTCACCTCTCTCAATCTTCTCCTCTCTCTCCTGAAACTCTCCCACCTCTCTCAAAAACCTCCCAAACCCTCATCCTCTCAACTCCAAACACCACCACAGCCGCCCCTCCCTCCAAACACCGCCGCCGCCGCCGCCCCTCCCTCCAAACACCGCCGCCGCCGCCGCCCTTCCCTCCCAAATCACCACCACCACCGCCCCTCCCTCCAAACACCACCACCGCCGCCCCTTCTCCAAACACCCCGCCGCCGCCGCCCCTCCCTCCAAATCACCACCGCCCCGCCGCCCCTCCCTCCAAATCACCCCACCGCCGCCCCTCCCTCCAAACACCACCACCACCGCCCCTCCCTCCAAACACCACCACCGTCGCCGCCCCTCCCTCCAAATCACCCCACTGCCCCCCTCCCTCCAAACACCACCCCGCCGCCGCCCCTCCCTTCAAATCACCCCACCGCCGCCCCTCCCTCCAAACACCACCACCGTCGCCCCTCTCCTCCAAATCACCCACCGCCGCCCTCTCCCTCCAAACACCACCACCACCGCCGCCCCTCCTTCAAACACCACCGCCGCGCCCCTCCCTCCAAATCACCCCACCCCCGCCCCTCCCTCCAAACACCACCGCCGCCGCCCCTCCCTCCAAACACCACCACCGCTGCCCTCCCTCACATCACCCCCCGCCGCCCCTCCTAAAACACAGATCTAGAAAAATCCAGATCTTGGAAAACCCAGATCTGGAAAAAATAAAAATAAAAAACGAAGATAAAAATGAAAATAACAAACAAAAATTAAAAACGAATATAAAAATCGAAAACAAAAAACTAAACCCACCCAACCGACTAACCAACCAGTGGGTGGCTGGGCGAATATTGCGTCGGTTGGTCAGAACATTTAGTGTCGGTTACTGTTTCGACCGACGCTATAATTTAGCGTCGCTGTTATTCGCGTCGGTTGGATCGACCGACACAACATGTTTTTAGCGTCGGCTCTGACCGACGCTAAAAACCGGTCTAACCGACACCATATGTATATTTTTTTGTAGTGGGATTTAGGGTTTAGAAGAAGGAAGAAGAGGGGATTTTAGAAGAGGAAGAAGAGGCGAAGAAGAAGGAAAAAAGGAAAGAAAGCATTGGTTGGGACTGGTTGGTGGTGGGCACACGGATTGCCAAATCAGCAATACTTAACAGCGGATAACCTAACAACGGTTTTAATCCGCTGTTAGATTTTCCCTCAAAATTTGGACTTCCCGCTAAGGTGGGATATTTTGGCGCGTCCGTGAATTCAATGCTAACAGCGAAAATTTAACGGCGAAAATATGTCTGTTGTTAGCTAACAGCGGTTGTTTAAATATCCGCTGTTAGAATGTACATTCTAACAGCGGATTCCTGTCCGCTGTTAGCAATCTGATGTTAGAATGTATTTTTCTTGTAGTGTAAGGGTGAAACGATTGACAGACAAAAGTTTAGACTCGAATCCCCCTAAGATTACCAGGACATTGGCGATCACAAAACTGGCGACTTTCAACCCTAATTCATTCAGTTCTTGGACACTGTCACAGCTACTTACCCTTAGGTCTAAGTCCGCGAACATTCCCTCTATCGGAACTAACTACCAAGATTAATTAATTGGCTATGCGTTCACTTCTGCAACGGATAACGAATAACTAACTGGTGCACCTGATTAATTTTAATGAGCTGCTCTAGAAACAGATTAACCCTAATTGATTCTTAGGAAAGGCATAATACATTGAATAGGTTAATTAATTGATTTGATGTTCTAAAATAAGGCAGATGTTCGCCAACTATCCTTATTTGAACAAGAAACTAATCTAGGTGATCAACCTAGAAAAGAAACACAGATTAAGAACAAACCAATTATGAATAAGAAATTGTCTGAATTAAGATCTAATTACCGCCAATCCGTGACCGCTTTAAAGCCCCGGGTCACTTAGGGTTCATCTAATCTAAGCTTAACAAGTTTAGCTACTCATGTTTAAATCAAGAGAATCAAAGACAACAAAGGAGTTCATCTTAACAAGGAAGAACAAAGAAGAATTGTAAAGCCTAATTGCGATGACTCCGACGAGGCTTCGATCTCGAGAAATCTTCACTCCTAGCTCCGAGCACTTCGGGATGGAAAGATGGTGTCAGGATCTCTCCGAAAACTCCAAAAATCGCTCTAAACTCTCTCTATTAGCTCTAGAAGTCTAAAAATCAGATTCTTTCAATTGGGGTTGAGTCGCTCCTTAAATAGTTGCTTTTCTAAATCTGTGCCAGAATAGGGGCAAGTTTTTGGCGAGAATATTGGAAGTTCTCGCCGAAAACTTCCTTGCAAAGAAATTCTGATTTGGCCAAGAACTTCACAATTTTCGGTGAGAACTTTGAAATTCTCGCCAAGAACTTCCTCACATAATATTCTGAAATTGGCGAGAGATTTGGCATGAGTTTCTAAACAAATTTTCGGTGAGAACATTGAAGTTCTCGTCAAAGAACTTAAGGCCTCAGAAGAATTCTTCAGTTCTTAAATCGGTTTGAGTTCTGAAATTGATCCCGGGTCATTTGTTGAGGTTCCATTGCATCCCGAACACGTCCGACGGCTACATATTTGATGGAAAAAACCTGTATACTCAAAGAGACACTAGAAAACACATCAAATAGACCCGAAACTGGCCAAAGTAACCAATTCGGTAGGAAATAACGTTAATGAATGAAAACCCACTAAACTACCCCTAAAATTGTGTTACAAGCAATGAAATGTCGCTTAAACGGGGCTGATAATCACGATAATTCTAGTGTCATCAATGAGGAAGTTGACAATGAAGGTGAGGGATCCACAAGAGAGAGTGTGGACACCTATGTGCCACCGGTTCATACCACCATCGTGGGTGACGAATGCGGCGACATCATGATAATCTCCAACACCTACTCCATGGATAAGTGATTTAAGTTTTCAGAAAAGTCATAATGTTCGGTGGAGATGGAATTATACTTGGGCCAGACGTTCTCTACGAAATCCCAACTGTGTCCCTAACGAAGAGCCAAGCCATGATCCGTAACTATAAGTACAAGGTGACCACCTCCAACCCGAAGAAATGGGCCATAAATTGCATCTAACACACGTGTCCGTGGATGATGCGTTCTACTCTTAGAAAACACTATGGATTCTAGATTATAAAACAGCTCCACAACGGCCACAGTTGCGACCGATCAATAATACTTGGTCTACATCTGCAGCTGGATGTGACGCTCATCTCAGATGCAGTTATGCACATTGTCCGCACGGACCGGACATGAAGCTGGAGACAGTGCAATACTACATTCCGGAGAAGTACCACCAGAACATTTCTTACTGAAAGCGTGGTTTGAAAAGCAACATGTTGTCTAGAAGTTGTACGAAGACTGGGTGGCATCGTACAACAAAATCGAGATAATTTTGAATGCTATTCAACTCATAAACATCGACACAAGGTACGAGATTAAAACCAATTCGCCTGGTGGCAAACGGATGTTCAAAAGTGTGTTTTGGTCATTTGGGCCGTGCATAGAAGCCTTCAAGCATTGCCCTGGGGTCCTAATCATTGACGGCACGTTCCTCACAAGCAAGTACAAGCAAGTACTGTTGATGGAGGACATCAGATTGTGCAATTGGCGTACGTATAGCTGATCAAGAGGATAAAGTCAATTATGAGTGGTTCCTGGTAATGTTACAAAAACACGTAACCAATTGGGCGAACATCACAATCATCAATAATCGACACAAGGGGATACAAGTGGAAATGCGCAATATTGGTTGAGGGTGGACTTGGCGATGGTGCGTATGACATTATGTCAGCAACTTCAACACGAAGCACCGCAACGCATTGCTCAAAGGTCAACTTTGGCACGTAGGTATTTGATGAATGCTCTACCCTGTTTATGTCAACTTTTTTATTTTTTTCCAAGTACACACCATTTATGAACTCTTTGTATTCATGGACACCATTTATGGACTCTTCTGTATTCACATAAAACTTTGGAATAATGGGTTCTAACTATCATTTGCTTCATCCCCTATAAGAACCCTAGGTAAACATGAGCCCCACACACCATTTTACTACTACACCCACTGTAACATCCCAACCTTTTCTGACAAGATATTGTCCGCTTTGGGCGCAACCCTCACAAATTTGTTTTTGGGTGTTGGTGGGATTCGAACCCATGACCTCCTCCTCTCAAGATCAAACCCCCACCACTACGCCCCAAAACGCGTCAGTCAGTTAAGGTAAACTATTCCACATAGCCCATGGATCTCCCCCGTGCTTTGTCGATGTGGGATTTGCCTAGGATGTCACATACACCCCCTCAGGGACTCAACGTCCTCGTTGAGGTTTGCCCACCATCGTTCAAGAGGGACGGGAGAGTCTCTGATACCACTTGAAACATCCCAGCCTTTTCTGACAAAATATTGTCCGCTTTGGGCCCAGCCCTCATGGATTTGTTTTTAGGTGTTGGTGGGATTCGAACCCATGACCTCCTCCTTTCTAAAGATCAAACCCCCACCACTACGCCCCAAAATGCGTCATGTCAGTTAAGGTTGAACTATTTCACATAGCCCATGGATCTCCCTCGTGCTTTGTCGATGACGGATTTTCCTAGGATGTCACACCCACTCTGAATTTGTGAAATGGTGAGCAGTAGTAACAGTAATATGGTATTTTTCGCATTTGTGGTATACATATTTAGTTTGGTGCTAACTCCTACTCTATCTACTAGATGTGAAGAAGATTGTGTGGAAGATGCACCGTGACAAGAGACCGGATGAATGGAAGTACAATGGGCCAGAAGTTTCGTGTCGTTGCGGTCTAAGGGATGCCAGATGTAACACCCCTCCTGAATCAGCCTAGTTTACCTGAGGTTGAACCGAGATCGAACGTTACTCAAAGCACAGGTTTTTACCAAAACACGAAACGGCAAAGGAAAGAGTAATTTCTCATTAAAACCACAATAAAACGGAGGCCTCCAACATAAAATCCAAACCATCCTCATAAGTTTACAAAAGTTCCCAACCCAAACTGAAAAGGTCAACTGAAACATAATAAAAAGCAGAATAAGTCAACTCCAAGCAAGTCGCCGATCTTCACCTCATGGCTCCAAAAGATAACCTTCTCGAACTCAACTATCAACTACAACTCCAACCTAGCGCTAGCCATGAGCACCTGAAAGGGAAACTGGGGGGAATCAATTTCCTAATGAAATTGAGTGAACCCACTGGGTTTAACTATGCGCCGAACCTAACCTCAGGAGCGACCCCAACTCCGCACACAAACAACAGTGGAATCTGACACAGCCGTTCACATTTTAATTCCTATCATGATACTAAGTGATCACATAGAAGCATTCCTCAAACCCAAGTGCACAGTTTACAAATTCAGCAATACACTATAGTCGTCCCTTCACAACACAACAACAGAACCAAGTTCGTCACGCACACAGATCATCAATTAGTCACAGAACATCCCCTAGCAACGAAAGACATCAGCGCCGCACCACAATCAAACGACTCACATTTCACGACTTCACAGTTGAGGTACACGGCTGTGTACCATGATACACAGCGTGTGCTGTGATACACGGCGTGTATATATCACACTACACGGTATTGTATCCTACACTGCACCGTTAACTCTTTTGAAACTTCAACCCGGTTCAAACACGAACGTCCCAGACCTCAAGAGAACATCAGAAGTACTGTTCCCAGCACTCTAACCACCCAAACCTGAGTTCTAACCGTTCGGTTGGGCGGGGATGTTACACCAGACGGCTCGATGCTAAAAGCACCCACTACTTCTCTTGTCCCCTGGAGAAGGAAGAGACTTGCGGGTTCATTCAGAAAATGGAAGTCCTAGTAGCCATCGAGGTGGCAAATAAGGAGAAGGACCAGATCATAAAAGAGAAGGATCACATCATAGTTGCAAAGCAGGACGAGATCGATACGCTGAAGATCGAACTGGGGAATGCACATGTCTGATGTACACGTTTTTAGCGTGTTTTCTCAAATAACTATCCTACTTAGAAAGTAAGATAGAACGAATCTCTCAAGGTTTCTTCCAATTGACTACTCAAATATGTTGGCAAATTACTCAGGTTTAAACAAGTTGTGCGTGGTGTGAGTTTCCACGACTTCTAATCTAATAAAAAAAGGAAATTAAAAGACAGGAAGATTAAAGGGTTGACTAACGAGAAGATGGACGAGCTAGACTCAAATCTGTTGGGGTAACATCCCAAGTACCACATTGGCAAACTAGGAGAAGCTTGCCTAGCATAAAAGAGTCCACCAACTACACTAGTATGAGGCCTTTTGGGAAGGAACCCAAAAATAAATCTGTGCGGGCTTGGCCCAAAGTGGACAATATCATACTAGTGTGGGCCTGTTGATGGCGGATGATCCTACAATTGGTATTAGTGCTGGGCTGTAAAGATCGAGATTAACTTCTGCCACAGAATTCCAGGAGGCTAGATGGATCGCAAAGCTGGATATGTGGAGACCCTCAAGTTGCTAGCGAAAGGGTTCTATGGTGGTTCCTTGTGCCGAATGTCTTCCTGGCTGGTGGAGGTCAGGCTAGCGGGTCCGTTGGAGTTAACGACGGCCAAGATGTCTACAGAAAGGTGTTTCCAGGAGCAGAAGGACACTGTTAGTGGTCCTTGGTCTGAGGGAGGGATTGTTGGGGTGACATCCCAAGTACCACATTGGCAAACTAGGAGAAGTTTGCCTAGCATAAATAAGTCCACCAACTACACTAGTATGAGGCCTTTTGGGAAGGAACCCAGAAACAAATCCATGCGGGCTTGGCCCAAAGCGGACAATATCATACTAGTGTTGGCCTGTTGGTGGCGGATGATCCTACAAAATCCCCCTAAGTTCACCAGAACATTGGCGATCACAAGACCAACGGTTTTCAATCCTAATTCATTCAGTTCTCAGACACCACCATAACTCCTGACCCTTAGGTTTAAGACTGCGAATATTCGCTCTATCCGATCTAACTCCCAAGATTAATTACCACCCGTGCGTTCGCTTCTGCGACGGAAAACTAACTGGAGCGATTACTAGTGATTTATGAGTTACTCTAGTAGTGGATTAACCCTAACTAGTTCCTACGAAAGGCACACTCCAATGAATAGGTTAATTGTTGATTTGGTGTTTTAAAGTGAGGAGAACGTTCGCTACTATCCTCAGCTTAACAAGAAACCAAACTAGCTGATCAAGCAAGACAAGTTTTAATGTTCTAAAGTAAAGGGGGCTTTCTGGCGACTAACCTTACTTAACACAAACCTAACCTAGGTGATCAACCAGAAAAGAAACATAAACAACGAATCTAATCTATGCGTCAACTAGACAAGAAACGCAGGAAACAATGAAGAACAAAACAACCATGCAAGAGAAACTGTCTGAATCTGAATCTAATTACCGCCGGGTCACTTAGGGTTCATCTAATCTAAGCTCTACGAGTTCAGCTACTCATATTTGATATAAGAGAATCAAAGACAACATAGGAGATCATCATGCAAAGGAATAACAGATAAGAACTGAAAAACCTAATTATGGCGACTGACATCTGGCGACTCCCGTGAAGCATCGATTTCCGGAATCTTAACTACTAGCTCCGAGCGCTCCGAGGTGGAAAGACGGTGTCATGATCTATCCGGGAACTCCGAGGACGCTCTATAAACTCTATCTATCGACTCTAGAGTCGTGGCGACTCTAAAAGTCCAATCGTATGATTGTGAATGAATAATTGTTATCTGAATTTTCTCTTTGAGTTGCATCGGCGGCTATTTATAAGATAGGGTTTCTGCCGCGGGAATAGAAGGGACTTCTCGGTGAGAACTATTGAAAGTTCTCACCGAGAACTTTAGTAAAAACCATTCGTTTCTTCCACGAGAGTTCTGCTTGGGTTTCTTCATAACTTCTCAGCGAGAACTATGAAAGTTGTCACCGAGAACTATGAAAGTTCTCACCGAGAACTTCAGTTGTAAGCTCCTGGAATTTGCCTTTAATCCTGGACATCTTTTCATTGAGAATTATATAATATCTGTTTGGTTTCTGGTCTGATTCTGGTTGGTTCTTCGAGGTGTTGGACACGTCCGAGGCTACGTCATTGATGGCAAAAACCTGTGTACTCATGGAGTCACTAGAAAACACATCAAATAGACCCAAAAAGGGTCAAAGTAACCAAATCGGTACGAAATAGAGCAATTGAGTGAATATACGCTAATCTACCCCTAAAACCGTGTTTCAAGCAATGAAATGTCGCTTAAATGAGGCTGATAATCACGTCAAATCGAGTGTCATCATTGTCCATTTGGACTACTTGCACGATAGCTTCTAGCAGTGGTTGAACCTTCCCGATGGACTACCTAAAGTTGACGATGAATAGTGTTGTTCTGTACAGAGACTTGGAATGTATCGTCCATGGCCAATGTGTAATGAATAAAAGACTGCTTAAAAGTGAATCCATACGGTAAGCATCACATAAGACAAATTATGTACGTAACAGAGGCGCAAAAGACAAATATAAGACAACATATGTATAAGATAACAATAACATAATAGTACATAAACGGAACGAGAACTAATATGA
Organism: Linum lewisii; assembly: GCA_034768395.1. NCBI lineage: Eukaryota > Viridiplantae > Streptophyta > Magnoliopsida > Malpighiales > Linaceae > Linum > Linum lewisii. Next base: position 50,477,010 of record CM068298.1, on the reverse strand, counting down.
ATCAACTCCTACGACCCCTCTACCGCCCTCGCTGCTCATCTGTGTAGCACCGCGGGGCGCGCAATGTACGACGATCACAGAGTTGTGGTTCCCTCTAGGCTGGTGGTGGGGTGGGCTGTGGGCCTGAAGTGATCCCGATCGATCGACCGGCTGAAAATTCCTATTCTTACACCCCGCCGGATCACCAAGGAGAGGGAGGACTGTAGTGCCCTATAAGAAGCACCTTGAACTTCGCCAACCCCATAAATCGACCCTACGGAGGTTTGTACAAACTAAACAAGGGTCAGGTTCAAGTACAACCCTCCACCAAGGGCCCAGCAAGCAAGAATGAGCGTTCGGACCCAGCCGACCCTAACCTAGGCGCCGACGCCCGAAGCCAACAAGAGATCAGACCTGCCCTGTAGCTCTGGCACTACATCTAAGGTCCCAGGAGGTGCTACCCAACCTTGGGATCCTTTAGAAGCTTTTCTGAACGAGTGTCGAAGGAAGAAGGTCGGGCACTGCCCCGAAGAGACCCCATCCGACCCTGCCCCTGAGCGCCCCGACGGCCCCTACACCTGGACTAGACCTTCAGAAGGTCAAAAGGAGGGTGGCAACGATAGGGGAACCTCTAAGGACCTTCCTGGACAACTGGGCTAAACAAGGAAGGAAAGGCCAGAGTGAGAATAAAGAAGGCCCGAAGGCAGACTTCCTCCGGGCGCCAGCACCGGCCTCAGAGGGCCCCGATCGGGCCTTAGCACCAAGCCAACAAGGGGCTCGAGCCTTGGGAGGTTTATCACCGGCCCTCAACTCCATACAAGGCCAGGAGCCAAGCCTAGGAGCCGCCACCCAAGGAGCAGAGAGGAAATGGGAAGAAATGAAGAAGATAGAAGAAGAAGACCGATCAGGCCGATCAAGCAAGAAGCCCGGAGCCCGAGCAAGATCAGCAACAGGCCCCACGGAGCCTGGCATTTGGAGCCCCGTACATTCTCCAGCCCTTGTACCCGACGCCGCTGCCAATTCCAAGCCCGACGCAAAAGGCGGCGCCGTCTTTCCTAAACCGGACCGCGTCTGAGCATCAAGCCCCACCGAATCCGTCGGATCCGTCGGTTTAGGGTTTTAACACGTTTTCTTTAGTTTTATTCCTTTTTAAGTATTGGACTCGAATTTCTCTTTTAGTTCTCAGTTATTTAGGAATAATTAAGTCCTTTTAGTATTCTAAATAGGACTCTAGGTTATTTATTTATTATTTCCGAGTTTTTGCCTAAGTAAGAAGCCGTGGGGATGTCCCGACTCCTCTAGTATAAATAAGAGGCTTTCAGCCTCTCTTGTAAACCAACCTTTTTGAAATCAAATACAAATCAGACTTTTGTTCTCAATTCTTTTAAGTTTTGCTCGTGCATAACTTAGGGAACTGTGTTATCAACAGAAGTAATCCCCTTCTGTCGTGGAGCCATTCAATCGGACACTTGTGGTTCCCGGTTATTTACTACCAACGGGTCCAAGTACTCTTCCGCCCCGGTGCCGACGGTGATATCAAAGCTAGGATTCAAGACTTACGGTGGTTCGGGTCGTTTGCCCACGGTTGTAGCAGTTCACATCAGGGTCCACCACTCATTCCCTAAATAAGTCGGTCTCAGAGTACTCTTGTCCGCCTGCTGCTCGTCGCCCCAGAATGACCGACGAATGGCGAGTGGAACTAGGCGCCCCTCAACTGCTAGTTACTCCCAAACTGCTTGTTGCTTCTCCTAAAATGGGGCTACTGCTGGAAGCACCAGAATATCCACGGTAAGGTGCATACGTCTTCTCGTATGGGGCCCACCGTGGGGGGTGAGGTCCATGATCAAGAAGCCGCTCATATACTCCACCAGCAACCAAGCTAGATCGGATAACTAGGGATAACTCTACATTACCCATATCCCTAGAAATAATCGTCGCGCGCTCCAGTGAATCAATCTGCAAAAAAAAACAAAGATGTCAAAATACTACAAACGACTAATACGGATAATAGTACGTAAAGTATTTGGGCACGAACCATAAGTTGATATTGTGCACCAGCGTGAGATACAACAATATGAGTCTGCCTCCTGTACCACTCGTCCTACTCGTCATGGTAGTGGTGGAGAGGATCATCCAGTAATGCGCCGCCTATGGCGAGGTGGTCAACCCTCTGCTCGTAGAGCATGACGTACTCTTGATACTTAATCGTAATTCGGCACAAACGCCGTAAATATGTTGCTAGTAACTGCTCCACAAGGGCTTCCAGCTCTGCGTCCTGCGGCACTCGCTAATCCAAGCCAAACTGTCAAACACAACAATCGGGATGGTGCCATGCAATGGCTCGAAGCACAACATGGGAGTAACAGCCTGCCAGAAAGGATCGACCTCCACCTCATAATCTTCAGTGCGACATGCGTACGACATCCACTAGAAAAATAGAGAAGATATTATGCTATTGTAAGGTAGAAATAAGGAAAGGAGATAGCTAAATGAGTAAAGGATAGGTATCCTAACCAGAAACTTTGTACACCAGTCTAGAGCATAGTGTATATCAGCTAGCTGCGTAGCCTCCTGATGGCCAACGATGGATGGTATCCAGTGCAAACCCTGTGGAATGGACTCATCTGCGGAGGGGCACCCTGCTCTATGTAGCGCTCGACAATTCTCAGAAATCTCTCAAAGGCCCACAACTGAACCAACAATGTGAAGCCTCCCAAGTCGCCAGTACCCTTCTGACTTCCACCGGTGAAGAAGACCACCCTCCCCATGACCCGATATAGCCATGCTAGAACCGCACTGCCCCAACTGAACGAGGCTGCAACAGCAGGGTCAACAATAAGTGGAAGGAGGTGCACCTGTATGTGGTCCCCGGTCCGGTCAGACATGAGTACGACGCCTACGAGAACCCAAGTGAACGCCCATGCGTAGATGGTAACAACCTCGGGGGTAGCTTCAGCCGGAAGACGGTCGAACAATCCCTTCACCCACGACACCTTCACCGTTGCTCCAGATATATCTATAGTTGGAGGCTCGATGCCCAACCACTCCTGGCATACCGAGCTCGGAGTACGCCTGTCCAGATGTGTAGTAAGTGGAAGTCCCCTAGTAGGAAGACCGGTCAACACCTCAACATCCTCGAACATGATCATCGTCTCGCCCTGAATCAAGTGGAAGGTGTTCGTCTCTAGCCGCCACGATGCCACTTGTCAATAAGTTCCGTAACGAGCTCCTTACACGACGTGGCACCAAGAACACAACGGACCTCTCGAAGCCTGCACGTTGTGAGGAATGGCTCGTACGCTGGATACCATGTCAGAGAAGAGCTGTGTTGGCACAACTTCATTGCCTTGCACGCAGTAGGGTCACTCCAAACATAGCCAGCCCTATGCTTGTTCTCCTCCAGAGGAGGGAAGCGTCCTGAGGTTGAGAGGTACTTCTCTCGGGGTCTCATAAGCTAATACGTCGTCGCATCCGTAGTAATCCATTTAAACTATAGTAAATTTCTATGTTAATATACAAGGTAATATGTTTAGTTTTCCATAGATACAACTGAACTACCCTAATTCACATTGGCATGCAAAATCAGAATTTGTAGTCCTAAGCCATAAACACCCAATGAATAAGCTAGCATAACTAACAATGTCATACAAATAAGATACTACTAGTTCACAATCAAATATAAATAATGTATACAATACATACCTGGGGAAAATGTTTGAAATGAATATCCGATGCGTGACACGAATGTCGGATGAGTAAACAATCCTATAACGTTAATAAGACGGTGTCAATAAATAACCTAACATTCCTAAACTAATTCTCTACCCTAAACCCTAAACTAATTCTCTACCTTAAACCCTAAACTAATTCTCTACTGTACCAAGAATAAAACAAGAAAGACAAAGGAGGACTTACCTTAAACTTTGGGGAGTTGAGGGAAGTGGTGTGGAGGGGAAATGAGTCTTTTATAATAGCTGATGGGCGAATTCGCCCAATCAGCTGTTTTTCACCTAGGATTGGTGCGAATTCGCACAGGACCCGGGCGAATTAGCCCACCCGCCAAGCGAGACGGGTTGAACAGAATTGCCTGGTTCAGGTCAATGGGTCGAACCAAAACCCAATACCTCATCTAGAATCTAGGCGAAAATACATATTTTTATGAATAGTTTGAAAATGTATTTATTTGTGTAAATAGTTTAATTTTTTTATTTTGATGAAAAGGCCAATTTGGATGGTATATAACTTCACTAATCCGTAACTCAAATAAAATAAATTAAAAATATATAAATATTTCCACACTAAAACCTCCAAGAATAATTTTTATGATTTTTTATAAATCATTTTGATACTTATTTATTTTTATTATCATCATGTCATATTATTTTAATTATGATAAAACATAAAATATTTATTATTTAATCGTTGAAGTACTTATTACATGGGATGAGATCAGCGTCCAGATTTTTTGGGTTTGAAAAGTTCCAAACCCATTTCCAACCATTAGATCTAGTTTGATCTTTGACCAATCTAATGGTCCATATTTGATAGGGGCATTTAGGACTTTACACAAACAATTTAATTCTTATATTTAATTTAAATATTTTATATTAAATATTTTATTATTATCTTTGATATGCTTTTTATGTTACAGTGTCGTCGCCCCCTCGCTAGCCACCGCCACCGTCGCCGCGCCCGCGACTTTCCGATGACTTTTCATGGTTTTTTTTTGGTGACTTTTTCGGTGATCAATCAAACTCTGGTGACTTTTCCGACGACGTCTAGTTAACTAGTTAACTTGGATTTTTACAATTAACTAGTTAGTTAACATGTTTTCCAGTGAATTTTCCGGCGAGACTCCGGAGACCGACCAAACTCCGGTGACTTTTCCGACGAGGACTAGTTAACTAGTTAACCTCATTTTTACTAATAACTTGTTAATAATATTTTTTTATTAATAACTAGTTAACTAGTTAACTTGAGTTTTTATAGTTAACTAGTTAACATGTTATCCAATCGAGTTAAATAGTTACCAAGTTGTTAACTAATTAACCAATTGAGTTAACTATTTAGATTTTTAGTTCATAACTAGTTATCAAAATCAGTTAACTAGTTAACTTATCGAGTTAACTTGTTAACATCATGATTTAGATAACGAGTTAACTTGTTATCTAATCGAGTTAACTAGTTAACCAATCGAGTTAATCTAGTTAATCAATCGAGCTACTTGTTACCTAGTTGTTAACTAGTTATCTAATCGAGTTAACTAGTTAACCAAGAAGTTAACTAGTTATCTAATCGAGTTTTTTTTATCAAGGTGTTAACTAGTTAACAAGATATTTAGTTGATAACTAGTTAACATCATGATTTAGATAACGAGTTAACTAGTTAACCTGAGTTTTTATAGTTAACTAGTTATCAGCTTGTTATCAACAGATAACTAGTTAACAAATCACCATAATCAGTTAACTAGTTTTTTGGTTAACAGGTTATCTCACTAATTATGTTGTTTTTAATTTAGATAACTAGTTATCTAATCGAGTTAACTAGTTTTCCAATCAAGTTAACTAGTTACCCAATCAAGTTAACTAATTATCTAATCAAGTTAACTAGTTAACTAATCGCATTTCTCAAACGAGCTAACTATTTACTCAATCGAATTAACTAGTTAACTTCTCGCATTTTCTCAAATCTTTTGCAAAATTCATATCACAGTTTCAACAGTCATCATCAATAATCAGTATCATCATCCTCATTATCATAACAACAATTTTTTTATGAATAAATACACTGTACAGGATCCCAAACAAAACAGAGTCTACACCCCAATCGAAAAGGAAAAAACAAACAACCCTTATCCCCAAAACACCACCCAGTTGGTAACGCCAATAACACAGAACCCTCTGGAAACAGAGGCAAAATCCCAACACAAAAACCATTAGGGCAAAGGGCTTAATCGGCCAGCACACTGTCAACCACCTAAAATAAACAACAACATGCATCATCATCAAATCATCATCATCACATATAAACATCATCATCATCAAGACATCTATGTAAACTTCAACCCTGACTTCGACATCTCATATAACTAACTGCTCAACAATTAAGTCCGAGTCAGCTACGCAGCTCATCTGATGCTCGTGGTTCATCAGCAACAATTAATATAAATGATGCAGCAGCTTTGTCGAGAGAGCAGAGGTTGGAGAGGGAGGTCAGGATCTGGCCGGAGAAGCGGTGGTGGGAGATGACAAGGACGCGGAGGGTGGAGAGGTCGGCGATGGAGTCCGAGAGAGTTCCGGCGAGAGAGGAAGTGGAAGAAGTGAATTCAAGGAGATGACTCGGCGGGATTCGGTGTCGCAGAGGATGGCGAACCAGGAACAGTAGGCGAACCAGGAACAGTAGGGCGAAGAAGAGGGGAGCGCCAGGAAGAGAGGAGGTTGGAAGGGTCGCTGGAGAATGACTTTTTGAAAGTGGGAGTCATCGGAGATAGGCTGGGAAAGGGAGGAAGAAGCAGCGGAGATGGCGAGGAAGAGAAAGTAGAGGAGTTGATCGGAGAATGGCGGCTGCAGTTGAATTGGGAAAGGGGGGCGGCTGCTTGGTACATTTAGGGTTAAGTTTAAATGACATTTTTCAAAATGACAAAAACAACCCTCCGGTTAGTGGGGCTGGAACGTTCCAAACCGGAAGGTTTGGACGCAGATCCGATTCCTATTACATGAGCATTAAATAATAGGGAAGAGAAAATAATTAAATTTTAATTGAAAATTGTGTGATGATGTGTAGTTTTGTAAGGAGGGTTCTATCCTACGTGTCAAAACAAAATCTACCATACCACCATTAAGATTAAGATATTTGTATACAAGCATATGAACTACGAATATAAGAATTTTCTTACGATATTTTTAAAAGCTAGGAGGAACTAGGCACATAGAGAAACATAGTTTGTATATAGCAGGGTTATCAATGCCCAGATCGGCCTAGCCGGTTCGACTAGTCCACTCGTGAGCCGCCATTCCGCCCGAAACTGGCAGGTGATTTTGAGTCCAAGAGTCAAACCAGTCAATATCTGGTTTAAACCGTGATTATTGGTTGGTTTGACCGTACCAAAATATTGGGACAGACTCTTATAATGGCTTGATCGGTGTTGTTAACGTTGTTATGGAAAAATTAAAAAAATGAATATTAAGTAAAGAAATCGCAGGAGAGATGGCGAAAACCTTCTTCTTAGTTTCTTCCTCTTTAACAATTTGAAATTGGGTAATAGGAATATATAATACTAAGATTAATATGTTGATAGGCCTTGCTTAATACTCCGTTGGTGGCGGCCGACGACCGCAATCAACTTCTAATAAGCAACACAACTCACTTTCCATCGATTGGTCAACCCTTTCGAGTTTAGTGGATGATGAGGAGAGAAAGAGAAGAAGGAAAAATAGAATGGGATTTGGTGTCTGCGGCGGAGAAGAAAGAAGAAGAGGGGATAAATGAATTAGGTATGTTAGTACTTTTACATTTTGGTACCTTAATTTTTTTTACAAGGTGGTATATAAGTTGTAGGAATATAAGTTTTTAAAAAATGATGCAATATGTATGATTTTAACTCTTTGTACCTTTGGTTTGATCTAGTTTAATTAACAACTTGATCGATCCGACTTAACTATATTTAATTATTTATTTAATAATTAAAATGGTTTAACCCAAGACCTAAGTGATGTGTCAATAATTGAATGAGGGTAATTATTTATAGGGCGGTCTTGACCACAATATTCCGTGTTTGAGTTGAGTGTGGTTCTTTTCATTATCATTGAATGAATGAAATGAATGAAAGGGCTAAAATGAGTAGGATTTGTTTTTTTGTTGGATAAGTGTTAAACCACCACTAGGCACTAGCATTTCCACTACCTGGCCCGTACGGCAGACGGCAGACGGCAGGAGGCAGGATTTTGACAATTGCCGTACAAACTCATTTACAATTACGGGGGAAGAAGAAGAAGAAGAAGAAGTGGCGGGGAATTGGTAATTCACTAAACCGCTGCCATATACATGTACTAGTAGTTATCATTCAGGTTACTTTCATTCATTAAATTTTATGTAACTAAACAAACTCATTGAAATTGGATCTGACAAGTCAAAACTTCTTTCTTTTTAAACCCTAGGTGCAACTAACCTAATCTTCATTTATAATCAAGTCTCTGAAACATCAAGCACATCATAGCGAGAATGAGAAAAGGAAAACTATACACATCTAAAAGCATCACGTGCCCAGTGGTGGCAGAGCCAAGGCAATTTCTTTTCGGGTACCGATTAATAGCCATTCGAATCTCACGAACTTAACATCGTTTGTTTTCAAATTATATATATATAATATATATATATATATATATATATATAATGGTCAACGGTTAGGATACATTGTTAGGGGTTTTCGAGTTTATTTTTGCCATTTGTAATTTTTTTAATTTGGACTTATCATAAAATGTTAGAGTTTGGGATACGATTTTAAAGTTTGAGTCTATGATGTAGTGTTTGTGGGTTGAGATTTATTGTTTAGGGGGTTAGTATTATTCATTAGTGCTCAGGGTTTATTTTAATAGTTTTAGGACTCATTTTACCCTTGGGTATCGATACCCTATCACACTAAAATACTGTCATATTGGTGTCTGAACTTTGGAGTTTGGGGGATTTGGTATAGTATTGAGGGGGGTTAGGATATAGTGTAAAGAGTTCCGAGTTTATTTTCTAGGTTTATAATCTTTTAATTTGACTTATCGTCAAATGTTAGAGTTTGGAATACGATTTAGAGTTTTGGGTCCATAATGTAGTGTTTGAGTGTTAAGATTTAGTATTTAGGGGGTCAACATTATTAAGTAGCGCTCAGGGCTTGTTGCAATAGGTTTAGGACTCATTATTTGAGTTTTAAATTACATAAATGTGAATTTTTATGCTAGCTATGACACCGATACCCACAAGTACCGAAGTGTTCACCATATATATAATATATATTTAGATATGATAAAAATTTGACAAATTAACGTGTGAGTTTAAAATCCTTCGTATTTCATCATACTCTTCGTGATACATCCCTAACCAACTCTTTATCTCCTACCTCCAATATCTCTCTTCGTCGATATGCGAATGTGTTCAGATTTTTTGTTAAGAAGATGGTATTTGGAATGGAAAGACCTAAAATACAAAGTAGTCGAAGTAGGAGGAGGTAAAAAGAGAGATTTATAGTAAATGGGGCTATTTGTTAAGTTGACAAAGTTGATGAGGAAAAGTGCTATTTCCCATGTTTAAACCCTATTTAGCTATCCATCAGTTTTCAAATTGCTACCAACCTATCTTCTCTCCTAATCAAAATAAGATAAAAATGTTATCTATATGTTGATTTATCCATGATAGTTCTTCGATTAAATCATTAGGTTTTCCATATATTTTTAGTAAATTTTTGGGTTTTTAAATTATTCTTTGATTTTTCATATACTAAATTCAAATTTGGCATGTGAAATTAGATAATTAGATACTTTCATGGATAGAAAAACTACTTTTACTATTGTGAAAGTAAGCAACTTGCAAATTTTTTTCCCAAATGAATGTATAATTTTTATAAGTGAATCAATCGAGAGAAGAAATGTTTTCTATATATAATGCTTTGAGAATATGAAATCTCGTCATGATTCATTGTAATCGTTGACTATTATTGCTGATTGTATGAATCTTAAATATTATTTTGTTAATTTTTTGTTTCATAGATCATTGACTTTTCAATTATGTAGTTAATATTCTTTTTTGTTAGGAACAAAGCACCCCTTTGGCCAATTTTCTGGCTGTGCCACTACTCGTGCCCCTTGATAGCAAGATATTAGTTGCATGCTTGCCCTCTCTATATATGGGTAAACTCTACTTCCCACGCCCTCTTCACCAACTCATACATCTGGTCAACAATAGAGTGCTGGTGGAACCCATCCTCCTCACGGTGTATTAAGTTTACTGCATACCGAGCTGCACCTGTACTCTCCGATAGTATTTCTCCCGAGCTATTAGAAGACCTATCACAACAGTCCTCAATTTCACCTAGGTGATCGAACACACTCCCATGCACAAGTTGTAGGTCGCAAAAATGCGGCCAACACTGTCTCGAATGAAGCCTCCAGTTGCTGCTTGACCCGTCTCGAGATTAGCTAAATCATCAGAATTGAGGGACACACACCCTCAAGGTGTAGGTATCCATGATATTTACATCTCCGTCCTTGTGGGTAACACACGCATGGAAGCATGATCTCTTATATGTGAAACAGGAGATAGTTAGTAAATTGAAAGACAAACATGGTATTGAGAGTGAGTTGAGGGGAGAGAGAAATCTTTGCAGATGATTTAGCAATGCACGACTGCACACTTGCAGGATTACTGAATGTGTTCAGTAATGTTGATTCTCGACGAGGGGAAGAATATGAAAGTTGGAATCGTGTAAGGAGTAGAGAGTGAGAAGAGGAGACACAGGATTTTTTACGTGGTTCGGTATTACCCTACTCCACGCCCAAGCAAGCTTGGGGAGTCACTTTTATTTAGATGAAATTACAACCCTCAAGAACACTCTTGAGTCAAACCCTCTGTTTTTTTCACTTCACCGGCTAAACAGAGTAAAAACACTTCCGAGCTGTAATCCCACAGTTCTGCCTTTCCAGCCACCAATTCGTCTCTTCAAATAGCTGATGATCAAGCTAGCCGTTGAGCAATGATCTTGCTCTTTAAATGCTGAGTGTGTTTTTCCTTTGATCATGCTTTCCTTTTGTAACCTGCAATCAGCTTGGAAGACAGACACACATATAGAAAGAAAGAATTTGATTGAAAGAAAAGAATCTTTCATATGAGAAAGATTTGTTTGAGGGCTTGGAATTTTTCTTCCAACAATCTCCCCCTAAGTTCGAGCCCTGCAACCACACACATCCTTTAGTAGAGAAGACAAAGTCTCCCCCTAAGATTAGCAGTAGCAAAGAACCAACAAGAAAGAAAGTAAGGCAAGCAGATTGTCCTAATAGAAAATGCAGTCCAACTTCAGAGTTTGCAAAGAGTTCAGAGAAGAAAAGCAACAACACAACAAGTGACCTGAGGTGTCACAAACAAAAGTTCAAAAGAAAAAGCGATCGAGCTGCAGAGAGTTTAGAAAGAAAAGGGAGGATCTTCTTCATAATCCGACATGTCGCTCATGCTTGGTGGCTTGTCAACCTTGGCGATCAAATTCTTCTTAACTTCTCTTGCAAGATCAGAGTCACCAAAGTTCACCTGCTCCAGATCGGTCATGAACCAGTCCATTCGTCCGTGAAGGAACTCCACCATCTCATCAATTTGCTTATTAAGCTTCCTGATCATCCGCTGTTTGGCAAGCAAACAAATTCTGCTGCATTTAAATCAGCTAGTTCTGCTAGCTGATCATTGCCTGACTTTCGTTTGATGAGTGCTTTGAGGATCTTCATCTTGTTGGAGACTGCATGCGCTTCACAGCAGTATTCATTAGGAGAGAATGAAGATAAAGCAATGTGGTTGGAGATACCTGTCTTCCAGCTAGAGGATTCTCCCCCTGTTGCAGGGTGGAACGGAGCACGGAAGGAACCGACTCGGCGGAGGACATGCTGAGGACGGAGGGTTCGGCAGTTGTTCTTCAGAACATGATCAGAGAGATCGACCCAGCCTCAAGAAGGAGAGACGTGATGACCAAGGCAAATGGCAGCTTGTCTGGAAACTGAGGAGAAGAGGCCTGAATGATGGAGGAAAGAAACAAGATGGGGCAGACTCAGACGATTCGAGCGGGAGCCCCGAATAGAATCCATCCATCAAGAGGGGTGATAAGATCAAGATCAGATGAGCGAGGAAGAAAGATTCGAGTGACAAACCAGTGAAGGACCCGCAGAGTTTTTGGTAACTGAAACACTTCGACCCGTCGAGCATTGGTAGGAACTTGGCACAGAAGACGATTCTGCAGAAGAATGTCCCAGCGACCCGATGCAGCCCAAAAACAATGTGAACTGTAGAACCACAACAGGAACACCTAGAACCGAGCCCAGTACAGTCGGGGAGACTGGAATGCGTTTGCCAAAGATGACCGAGGAGGCCGAAGGCGGTTCCAGAGTGTGGACGCGCAGGTTGCAGTAGAAGTGCTTCACGGCTTCTTCGCAGTAGACACCTGGAGCACCAAATGCCAGAGTATGCCATCCTAGGTTGAAAATGAGAGGAGCTGGGCTGACCCCATATTTAACGAAGTCATTGGGGTCAACTTGGTAGAAATCCAGATTTCTTTTTTACGGAAGGAGAGGTCATAGGCCTGGGAGAAGGAGGGCATGGGATGAACATCTACATAGTGGGCGGGAGGGATTGGAGAAGTCAATGTAGAGGGTAAGAAAGACAGAGAGGAGAGTTTGTGAGGAAGATGGAGAACAGCACAAGAAGACGGCTGCTTAAAAGAAGAGAAGATGATGAGAAGAAAAAGGAAGGTGGATCGTCAGAAAAGAAGGAGGAGAAGTTATTTCCCCAAATTGAACGGACGTGCATGCGGGGAAAAGATTCATCAAATCTACCCCTACTTTGTAGCAATTATGATGGAGGAAGAAGGTAGGTAATGATTCATAGATTGTCCAAATCTGATTCCTTACCATACCCAGATTGGTTCGAATTTCACAGAACCTGTCTTCCTTTAATGGTTTAGTGAACAAATCTGCCAACTGATCATTGGTGGAAATGAATGAGAGAGAGACAACTTTATCTTGAACAAGCTCTCGAATGAAGTGAAACCGAAGTTCAATGTGCTTGGTTCTAGAGTGTTGAACTGGATTTTTGGAGATAGAGATGGCACTTGTGTTATCACAAAGAACAGGAATAGTGGGGAGATGAATGAGGTAGTCACGAAGTTGAGACTTAATCCAGAGAACCTGAGTGCAGCATTGACTTGCAGCAATGTATTCAGCCTTAGCAGTGAGAGAGCAACAGAGTTCTGTTTCTTACTTGCCCAGGAGATCAGTTTGTCTCCTAGAAATTGGCAAGAACTAGTGGTGCTCTTGCGATCAACAATGCATCCTGCATAGTCTGAATCACTAAATGCAAGTAAATCAAATGAGTCATTTTTAGGGTACCAAAGTCCCATTGAAGTGGTGCCTCTGATATATCTAAAAATCCGTGTAACGACACTGAGATGACTTTCCTTAGGAGAGGATTGAAAACGAGCACATAGACAAACACTGAACTGGATGTCTGGTCTACTAGCCGTTAGTTAGAGAAGAGAGCCGATCATACCCTGTAGAGTTTTGGATCAACAGAGATCCCTTGCTCATCTTTATCCTGCTTGAGAGAGGTTGTCATGGGAGTGTGACATGAGTTAGAACTGGCGAGACCAAATTTTTCAAGCATGGAGTGAGCATATTTACTCTGATGAATAAAGATTCCAGAGGGTTTTTGTGTAACTTGTAGACCAAGAAAATAGGTAAGTTCACCCATCATGCTCATTTCAAAAGTCTTAGTCATGAGAGAACAGAACTGAGAACACAGAGAAGGATTTGTAGAACCAAAAACAATGTCATCCACATAGATTTGAACAATGAGGATATCTGACTTATCATACTTGAGAAAGAGAGTTGTATCAATTGTTCCACGAATGAAATTGTCCGAGATGAGAAATTATGTAAGTCGTTCATACCATGCTCTTGGAGCTTGTTTAAGACCATACAGAGCCTTTTTCAGTCGAAGAACATGGGATGGGAAAGAGTGATTTTCAAATCCTGGAGGCTGTTTAACAAACACCTCTTCTTTGATATTTCCGTTGAGAAAGGCACTCTTCACATCCATCTGATGAAGTGTGAAGCCCTTGAAGCAAGCAAATGCACAAAGGATTCAGATAGCTTCAATACGAGCGACTGGAGCAAAAGACTCATCAAAATCAATTCCCTCCTCTTGATTGTATCTTTGAGCAACCAAACGCGCTTTGTTTCTAGTAACAACTCCATCTTCGTTGGTTTTGTTACGAAATACCCATTTAGTTCCTATAACACTTTTGTTTGGAGGGAGGGGAACAAGCTCCCAAACATCACACCTTTCAAATTGCAGAAGTTCCTCCTGCATTGCTTTGATCCAGAATTCATCATTAAGAGCATCCTTAATCTGTTTTGGCTCAATTGTTGATAGGAAAGCTTGATTTGTAAAATCAAGGTGTTTCTTTGAACGAGTGACCAAACGATCTTCAGGATTTCCAATGATTTGTGAAGGAGGATGTCGTTTAAGAATATGAGCCGGGGCAAGAACTGCACTAGATGATTCAGTTTGGTTTGGGGAAGAAGGAACAGGAGGTTGTGATTCTTCTGTGAGAGGATTTGAGGGTAATGAAGGAATGACAACTGAAGGTTCATCATCATCCGACTGAGGTGAAGGAGCAGAAGGGGTTTCCTCGTCAAAGACAACATTTATGGATTCTTCAACCCTTCTAGATTTGAGATTGAAAACGCGAAAGGCTTTACTGTGAGTTGAGTAGCCCAGAAGAATGGCTGGAGAGGATCTGGGATCAAATTTTCCTAAGATGTCCTTTGTGTTGAGCACAAAGCATTTACATCCGAATGGGTGAAAATAAGACAGTTTTGGCTTCCTTAATTTGATCATCTCGTAGGGTGTTTTGGAGAAGTCTTTCTGAATCAAAGTTCTGTTTAACACATAGCAGGCGGTGGCAACAACTTCGGCCCAGAAGTGTTTGGGAGTGTCATGATCAGCCAACATTGTTCGAGAGAGGTCCAGAAGTGCTCGATTCTTTCTCTCAGCAATTCCATTTTGCTGAGGGGTCATGGGAGCTGAGAATTCATGACGGATCCCCATGAAGGTACATAATTGATCAAAAGTGTGTGATTCGAACTCTCCACCGTGATCACTTATGATGATCTTCACTTTTAGGCCAATTTGATTTTCTTCCTCGGAGATCAGATTCTGAAGAGAAGAAAGAGCTTCATTCTTATGAACTAAGAATTTAACCCATGTATAGACTAAAGTCATCGACCACAACCAAGGTATAGAATTTTCCACCTATACTCATGATGTTACAAGGGCCAAACATATCAATGTGAAGCAGCTCAAGGGGTTTAGAAGTTGAAGAAATTGTCTTCGATTTGAAAGAAGAACTAGTTTGTTTTCCTAGAGAACAAGCATGACAAAAGAATTCCTTGGTTTCTTTGAGCTTCGGGAGTCCTCTAACAAGATCAAGTTTAGATAGTTTTGCAATTCTGCTAAGACTTGCATGACCTAATCTTCTATGCCATAAGAATTCAAGATTTTTCTTAATTGCAGAAAAACATTTCTCTTTGAATGCTTCTGAGTTCAGAAGGTTCACTGAGTAGATGTTTTCTTTCCTACTCCCTACAAACAAGAGTTTATTTGTATCAGAAGTTTCTACAAAGCAGAAATTTGACTCAAAGGAGACTCGGTTTCCAGAGTCACAGAGCTGACTAATAGAAAGAAGATTATGTTTCAAGGAATCAACCAGAAGAACATTGGAGAAAACAGGAGAAGGTGAACAACCAATAGAACCATGACCAAGAATTCTTCCGAAACTATTATCACCAAACATAACTTTACCTCCCTTTTTCAAGGTAAGTGAGCTGAAGAGTTTAGAGTTTCCAGTCATGTGATGAGAACATCCACTGTCCAGATGGCACTCATTGTCTGTTTGTGCTATTTTCATCTTCCGATCCTGAGATATCTGAGACATTAACAGAGGTTAGATGTTTTGGTACCCAGATTTGTTTGGGTACCTTTCTATTTTGAGTGACAGAAGAGAGTTTAGGAGATGATTTGGAATTTTGATTAGGAAATTCTTATTTTCCACATAGAGAACATTTAAATTCATTTAGTCTCAGATGAAGTAAGAAATTCCAATTTCCTAGGAGTGCAACCTCTCGTTTGAGCTTTGCATTGTCGAACTCCAGTTTATCATTTGAAAGATTGGAATTTCTTGGAAATGGACCTAAGATTCCCGGTTCAGATGATATAGGAGGAATAAAAGATGCAGAGAATCTAGTTTTGACAATGATAGTAGGTTTTGGTGGATTTTCCGGAATCTGTGTTATTCTAGCCTGGTGATTACAAACAAGTTTGTTGTTTTCAGACCTCAAGGTTTTATTTTTCTCTTTCAACAGACGATTTTTTGACTTGAGATCAGTAACAAGACTTTCTAGACTTAAGAATGCATCAATCAATTCAGTCTTAAAAATTGAATCAATATCATCAAAAGAACATGTACTCACCTGACCATCATCAGAATCTTCATGATCAGTTATTGCCATGAAAGCTTGATTCTTTGAGCTTTTATCATCTTCACTGTCTGAATCAGATTCACTCCAAGATGCCTTCAATGCTTTTCCTCTTGACCCTTTGATAAAGGGCATTCTGACCTTATGTGCCCTGTTTTTCCACACTTATAGCATGTAACATTGTTATCATCATAAGTTCTATCATCATCTCGTTTAGATTTTGAAAAATCCCTGTTATTTCTGTTATGTTTGAACCTGTCAAACGATCTGGACTGACTATTTTCTCTTCCATTTTCTTTTCTTGTATTACGAAGTTTACTGCTCATTAAAGCTATCTCTTTTTCAATGTTCTCAGGTTCATCTTCTTCTCCTGAGCTTTCTTCAAGTTTTTGTTTAGCTTTAAACGCAATATTCTTTTTAGCTTTCTCTTTTTCTTCAAGTTCAACCTTTTTATCTGACATTTCGTTTTGCTTCAAAACTAGTTCATAGATTACAGAGATCCCATGAGATCCTCAAGAGATAAAGTATTAATATTCTTAGCCTCCTCGATTGCAGTCCTTTTAGCCATCCATTCCCTAGGTAGTGATCTAAGAACTTTCCTAACAAGATCAGATCTTTCAATACTTCTTCCTAGAGTAGACAAGCGATTTACAATCAAATTGAATCTACCATGCATTTCAGAAATCGTTTCGCCAGGATTCATTTTCAACATTTCATATTCATGAACAAATAAGTCAATTTTTGTGTCCTTAACAGAGGAGTTTCCTTCATGTGTTGCTTCCAAGATACTCCATATTTCATGAGCAGTTTTACAAGCACATATTCGATTATATTCTTCATCACATAAAGCACAGTAAAGGACATTCATTGTTTTAGCATTTAGCTGCACTTTAGTTTTAACTTCTTCAGACATGCCATCAAGAGTTTCAGGAGGTTTGTAAGTTTTAGATCTTACCATTTGCCAGACAGAGATGTCTAAGCTCATAAAGAATACCTCCATCTTACTTTTCCAGAATTGGTATCCAGTTCCATCAAACCATGGTGGTCTTATGCTGGAGTGTCCTTCCACATTTGGTGGTTTGCTGCTTCCAGTACTTGTGCTCGTTCTTTCAGGTGGATCAATCCGTGGCAGACGTCGAGTCTCGATTGGGGTTGATCACGGACCAGCTCTGATACCAAATGAAACAAGAGATAGTTAGTAAATTGAAAGAGCAAACGTGGTATTGAGAGTGAGTTGAGGGGAGAGAGAAATCTTTGCAGATGATTTAGCAATGCACGACTGCACACTTGCAGGATTACTGAATGTGTTCAGTAATGTTGATTCTCGACGAGGGGAAGAATATGAAAGTTGGAATCGTGTAAGGAATAGAGAGTGAGAAGAGGAGACACAGATTTTTTACGTGGTTCGGTATTACCCTACTCCACTCCCAAGCAAGCTTGGGGAGTCACTTTTATTTAGATGAAATTACAACCCACAAGAACACTCTTGAGTCAAACCCTCTGTTTTTTCACTTCACCGGCTAAACAGAGTAAAAACACTTCCGAGCTGTAATCCCACAGTTCTGCCTTTCCAGCCACCAATTCGTCTCTTCAAATAGCTGATGATCAAGCTAGCCGTTGAGCAATGATCTTGCTCTTTAATTGTTGAGTGTGTTTTGCCTTTGATCATGCTTTCCTTTTGTAACCTGCAATGAGCTTGGAAGACAGACACACATATAGAAAGAAAGAATTTGATTGAAAGAAAAGAATCTTTCATATGAGAAAGATTTGTTTGAGGGCTTGGACTTTTTCTTCCAACAATATGGGCATCCTCAATAATGGACACCCAACCACGTATGCACTGTGACAATTGCTCTCTTATACGAGCTGCTAAAAGATAGTTTCATTTATGGTCCTCCAAATGTACCAGCAAGAAATCCCAAAACAAAGACTGGTGTTCTTGTACTTTAGGTTATGAGTGATTCAAATCTTCAAAAGGCAAGGTTATAAGCTCCTAGATGGCATTGACGAATGGATAATCTCACAACACATGTAGAGTTGTCTCATCCAGGGAAAGGCAACGAGAACAAGTACTTGAATCCATAAGATGGTGTATGTGTCTCTCCGAATAGAGAGTCTCGAAAGCATCCCAAACAGTATCTCTTCCCATGGAAACATTCACAATATCCTTAACGAAGGATATTCCCCCTCGGGAGGTAAGCAACTAATCATTGGTAGCTCAACCAAGGTTATCTACCCATCGTAGACCAGATTCAATCACATTATATCACAATGGTGGGCAGTGTTGACTCCTTCCTATATTATTTATTCACACCAACAAGCAAGGTACAATCATCAAAATAATCTCATCCAAAATCACAAATTCCATAAATCCCAATTCCACACCTCGATATCACATCCAAATCCAATCCATCTCACAATATCACCGGTCCCAAAATCCATATCACAATTCATCACAATACCATTCTTATCAATTTCCCACATTTCACGGTCAACAACCACCATAAAACCAAAAGAGTATCCCAGTTTCACAGGTTCCAATGGGGCATCGTTTGAACGTCAAATGAGTAAGTTATAATAAAAACACTGATTTGCAACCTTCTGAAACTTCCAGTGATCACTCAGAACTTTTTTCAAATTTCAGTGCTGATTTGCAACCTTCTGAAACTTCCAGTGACCACTCAGAACTTTTCCCCGAATTTCAGTGGCATTCAACTATTATCGTTAAGAAACACAATCCATAACTTTAGAAAGTTACCAGATCTAGCCCAAGTCCTCAACTATCACAATTTCCACAGGTAGAGACCATTCTAAAACATAGCCAAATTTCATAAACAACCCACCATAGTTTAAAAAAAATGAAGAGGGTCACTTAACTTCTTGAATCACACTTTTGAAGCTGGATTTTCTTTAAGTTACTATTCAGTCACTGGTATTCTCATATACTACCATCCTAGTTACGCTTCTTCTCCAACAAGATAGTCGACGCCGATGGGCCACGTCATCATGATTTCCAGAATCTGGTAACCCTCGACGAGTTCCAAAATTGTTGGAATCTCAAGTTTTCGGACACTCATGACTCTCCATGTTCACCATCATCTGTAACGACCCGCTCTCTGATTCAGGGGATGGCAAGAAACACCCACATGATTTTGGGATGAGGCTCAATCTGTCGGGACCAACATGCGTAGTGGTTTGAACCATGACCGTAGTTGAGTCCCAATAAAGGTCGTTTGTCTTGACATAATAGTCGTAAGTCAGGTAATTAAATATAATGATCATTAGCAGTTTAAATTAGAGAGAGAAAGTGGTTTTGACATTAAGGTCCGGATTAGAGAGATCGGGAGAGGACTGGACGAACGGGGCTGCCAGGAAGTCAAGAGAAAAGTGCCCATAAGCTAAGGGGAAGAACCATGGAGTGAGGGTTCGAGCATTCTCTCCTCCACAATACGGTGAGCAGGCTCTCCCTTCTCTAATTCATTCCATCGATCGAGACTAGGGTTTCTTAGCAGTTCTTATCTAGTTAATTAAGGATTTTTGGTGATTCTGAGCCTTCCTAAGAGAGAGGACACGAGAAGGCTCCAGAAGAGTATCAGGTGCTGAAGAGATGAGGGGTTTAATTTGGTTACTGCTATGATCCATACTTTAGGGTGTTAGATGATTATTTTTAAAATTGGTTATGGGAACTAGTTAATGGGTATATGGTTTGATTTATCGAAACTGTTAGTGACGTCAGTCATGCTGTTCTATTTATTGATTTGTGATAGTGATGACATTCACTATGAACTCCCGTAATAGTGGCTAACAAACATAGATATTTGCAGACAAACTTAACGGTTGAAACTAGGTGAAAGTACAGGTGACCCACCTCTAGATTTTGGAATCCACTAGGTTTACTGGTATTGAGGTCCTTTGTGACCATATGCTGGTCCTTTGTGACCAAGATAATTGGGGTCCACGTCCATCAGACCGTTTATGGGCTAGGGGTTGCCTGTACTTCCAACCTAAAAGTCCTTGGTAGCTCATTGGCCATGGCCTGAGGTACTTGTATTGGAATCAGTTACTAGTTCTCTCATTCGGCATTTCAGTCATTGGTAACAGGATTACGGGATAGAATTACTAGGTTACTGATCACCGGTTACGAGTTCCTACCCATTTGCATTGGTCTAAGGTTCTTCTTCTTTTACTGGTTCATGCATATATTATGGCTTAGAGTTCACTTAGTGTTTATCACTTACCTTGATTCCATTATTCTTATGTATTTTATTGTTGGGGTATGATGAGCATTTCGTTTTGGTGCCTAGAACACCACGAGGATGGGAAGCTAACAATGTGCCGAGTTCTGACACATGTGTTAATAGAAGCTCACGAGGATCCAAATTCATTTTACATCTTTTGGTTATGTATTTTATGTTGGAATTGTACACTGTTATTTCTTATTGGTTGATATTGACTATTTGGTTAGCCTGAATTTGGGTTAGTTATTGTATGACGTTGATTATTGGTTATTGCATATATTTCCCTCGTCATGAATGGTTTTATATGTTGACAATTATTTTTTATGGTGACTGATTGCCTTGATTGTTTGTATGAGAGTCAGTAACACCTAATATAGCATATGCATGGGTTGCATCAGTTGTTCAACCAAAGTCTTCTAGGTAGGGTGTTACAGTGGGTATCTTAGCCTGATTTGTTTTTTGATACATAGGGGTGGTACCTGCTTACCTAAGGAGCCATTAACCTCGAAGGGAAGCTGATGACACTCGATTTGACCTGATTTTCAGCCCCATTTAAGCGACATTTCATGCCCCTTTGATGCCATTTTGATGAGTATTTGGTGAAAATGTGTTTATTATGTAATTTTAGGCTCCTAGTGCGTACATTATCCATTTCTTGGCTATTTTTACCCTTTTTTTGAGCTTTTATGTTGAGCCTCACGTTACCACATTATAGAGGACTCTTTCACGAGTCCAGCGCTCCAAACGGGGACCAAATTGAAGTTCAAACGGAGCGGGTATCGAAACAAGTTGGAGCTCTACCTAGGGGTTTTTAACTAAAGTTTTCGGCGAAAACTTCCAAAGTTTTCGGCGAAAACTTCTTTGACTTTGAAAATCGTGGCAGAAACCCTAATTTTCAGCCTTTTCCGACTTGTAAAGGGTTTCTGGGGTTATATATAGACTTTTTGAAGCCAGATTGAATATACATGAATTTTGGATGATTAGCCACGACTTAGAAAGGATAGATAGAGTTGAGAGCATCCTCGGGAGGCACGGAGCTAGGAGTTGAAGATCGCCAAAGATTGAAGCTTCACAGGAATTGCCAGACATCAGTCGCCATAATTAGGTTTTTCAGTTTCTATCTGTTATTCCTTTGTATGATGATCTCTTGTGTTGTCTTTGATTCTCTTGTATCTAATATGAGTAGCTAAACTCGTAGAGATTAGATTAGATGAACCCTAAGTGACCCAGGGCTTTAAAGCGGTCACGGATCGGCGGTGATTAGATTCAAAGTTCAATCAGTTTCTCTTTGCATGGTTGTTTTGTGCTTAATTGTTTTACTGCGTTTCTTGTCTAGTTGACGCCTAGATTGGTTTCGTTGTTCATGTTTCTCTTCTGGTTGGTCGCCTAGATTAGGTTTTTCGCAAGTTCGGGTTAGTCGCCAGATGTTGTCGCTAGACGTAGTCGCCAGACAACTTCCCTGCTTTGGCGCATAAACTTGTCTTCCTTGATCACCTAGTTTAGATTCTTGTTAAGCTGAGGATAGAAGCGAACGCTCGCCTCTCTTTAAAACATAAATTCAACCAATTAACCTATTCATTGGAGTGTTCTTTTCGTAGGAACCAGTTAGGGTTAATCCACTGCAAGAGTAACTCATAAATCGTTAGTAATTCCACCAGTTAGTTTAGTCGTTGCGAGAGGCGACCGTACCCGAGCGACTAATTAATCTTGGTAGCTAGATCGGATAGAGCGAACGTTCGCCAGTCTTAAACCTAAGGGTCAGGAGTTATGGTGGTGCATAGAAACCGATTGAATGAGAATTGAAAACCGCTGGTCTTGTGATTGATGTTGCCTTGGTGATCTAAGGGGGATTCGAAATCTAAGCTCGTCTATCTTCTCGTTAGTCAACCTTTTAATCTTTCTGTCTTTTATTTTCTTTGATTATAGATTAGAAGTCGTGGAACTCACACCACCACAACTTGTGTTTAAACCTGAGTAATTTGCCAACCTATTTGAGTAGACAAGAAGAAGAGACCTCGAGTAGAATACGATCTAGTCTACCTTGGTAGATTAGTTATTTGACTACACGCGCGTGAAAACGCGTTCATCAAATTGGTGCCATTGCCGGGGACTCTTCTAATTGTTTGAAAGAAGAGGTGGCAAATTATTCTTCTACCTTTCCACCTTACCATTTATTTTGCCTCCATATTTCCATGATTTACCTGGGTAGTGCTTTTGAGTTTTGATTATGCAGGATTACAGGTGGGATGACCAATACCAAGAGTGGTACGTCAATGAAGCACCGTATATTGAGGAAATCCAAGAGATGCTACATCAACAACAACAACAAACAGCGAGATTTGACTCCCTCTTTGATAATATCTCTGCAATGCTACAAGGTTACCAAGAGATACACCAACAAGCACATCAAAGTGGCGTTAGAGATAACGAAGAGATCATTCTACAAGCTCATGAACATCAACAATGCTCGTCGAGAACCCTATCCGCCTTGGATAATATCTCTACAATATTACAAGCTCATCTCACGACGGACAACAAGCTCGAGCAACCAAATCAATTAATGGAAGAACACGCTCAGGAGATGTTCGAAGAAGAAGATGAGCCCGTCCATGACTATTATGAGATAGAGGAATCCGATGAAGAATTGTTGGCGGTGGTGGCTGATGAAGGCGTTAAGCTCGTCTATCTTGAAAGCATGGAATTCACCTATGTTGAAGTTGAAGCTGAAGAGGAGCACGAAGAAATCGAGGAGATATCCTCAATTGAGCTTCCGCCGAGCCAGCCTATAGATCAAGCCAGAGACGAGCACGTGGGAATCAAAGACGTCAAGATTTGGAAGTATACACACTCGATCCGAGATCAACCGAGAGACCCCTCCCTGATGAGCATCAGGTGGAGAAGATGGAGCTCAATGATCATGCTACCCCGTACTACCTCTTTCCTCCTCCGGTTGGAGAATTCGAGAAGAACTGGTCATCCAAACAGAACCGCAATCTACTAGAGCACTACCGGCTACATCACCCTTCTGGAGTGCTACATGGCACTCAACTGCTGTCATTGAAGAAGATGATTGACTTCAAGGAACTCCTAAGTTGGGGTCCCTAACAGGTACCGTCCGACTCAAGGACGTTAAAAGAGAGCGCTTCGTGGGAGGCAACCCACGGCTGGAGTCCGTTTTTGAATTTTTGAGTCAGTTTTTTTCGTCGTTCGAATCAGGTTCGGGGGAGCCAAAGTGTCAGTTTAATTTCCTTTAATTTTGATTTTTTTCCCTTAGGTTTTTGAAAAAAAAAGGTTTTTAAATAATTATTCGGCGAGAACTAGTTCTCGCCGAAATCAATGTCAATTTTGCAAACAGTGACTATCTCCTTTATTTTTATGTGTTTTCGAAGAAGTTTTTGGTGAAAACTTTAGAAGTTTTCACCGAAAACTTGTGTCTGTTAAAAAAAATCAGTTTCATTTTTTGGTCCGATTCCAACGCATACTTGATCGCCCAAATCGGAGCTCTGTAGCTCCGGTTATCCCCGAAACAAGCTTTTCACGTTTTTGGCCAACTTCGTCGCTTTCCGTCCATTTTCTTGAGTCATGTCTTCAAAGGTTAGTTGTTGGGTTTTCAATTTCGAATCTTTTGACATGTTGATTTTTGAATTTCGACTAGTTTAATTCCGGTCTACCTCATTTTTGCGTGCCTACTGTTTCGGTGTGATTTTTGCTGATCTAATTGAGGTTAGATGATCTAGAATTCTGTAGGAGTGTTGTGTTGTGAATTTGTGCCGCTTGAAAAAAAATATTCAAAATTTCAAAAATTTCCCCTAAACCTTCTTCGTTTCGACTTTTATTCTGTGTGGATCCGGGACACTTGTCCCGGTTTCCTTTTTATCCTTTTATTGTTTTTGTTTTGTAGGATCTTGAGTAGCTACTCGCTCTGCTCCGGGCTATCCGTGTTCATCCCCTACACCGACAATCTCGTCACAGGTTCTCCGTATCACTCTACTCTAGTTTAGTCCTGTGAGGACACATAACCGTTTAAGTGTGGGGTAGGATTTAGGATTATGCATGATCTTGCTTGATTTTCTGTGATTCTATGGTTCACTTTTGAAATTTCTCTAGCATAGAATTGCTCAGTTCTTGACTTTTGATGTTAAATTGACTTCAATTTTTCACAATGACGTCTAGACTGTTGATAAGGATTTTATCAAGGTCGTATTCCACAAGGTCCTCTCATAAGCTAATACTCACAAAATTCATGAACGGTCTAAACATTTGAAATTGAGTTTTGGTTTTGAAAGAGAACAAATCAAAAGCATAAACAATAAGGTAAAACTAACAAGTGAAATTGATGATCAAACAAGAGAGAAGGGAGTTTAGTTTAGCAAGGGGTTTCTTCAAGCTCAAGGTTCATGAAAGCTGAATTGAATCTCAAGCAACGATGTGTAAACTAATGACCATTGATGACACTCGATTTGACGTGATTATAAACCCCATTTAAGCAACATTTCATACCCTTTGATGCCATTTTGATGAGTATTGGTGCATTTGTCGTAACTTTGTGATTCTAGGCTCCTAGTGCATACATTGTCCATTTATTCTATTTTTACCCTTTTTGTGAGCTTTTATGTTGAGCCTCCAGGTTACCACATTATAGAGGACTCTCTCACGAGTCCAACGCTTCAAACGGGACCAAATCGGAGTTCAAACGGAGCGGGAATCATCAAAACAAGTTGGAGCTGGGTTTTTAACTAATATTTTGGCGAAAATGTGGTGATATTTTCGGCGAAAATTCCTTTGAAAATCCGGCAGAAACTCTAATTTTCAGCCTTTTCCAACTTGTAAAGGGTTTCTGGGGGTATATATAGACTTTTTGAAGCCAGATTAGATACACACGAATTTTGGCTGATTAGCCACGACCTTAGGGTCGATAGGTAGAGTTTAGAGAGTTTGAAAATCCGTGGAGAGATCGTGGCGCCATCCTTCCACCTCGAGAGCTCGGAGCTTAAAGTTGAAGATCTAGGAGATCGAAGCTTCGCCGGAGTCGTCAGAATTAGGTTTTTCAGTTCTTATATGTTCTTCCTCTGTATGATGATTTCATTTGTTGCCTTTGATTCTTCTGTTATCGTTATAAGTAGCTGAACTTGTAGAGCTTAGATTAGATGAACCCTAAGTGACCCAGGGCTTTAAAGCGGTCACGGATCGGCGGTAATTAGATTCAAAGTTCAATCAGTTTCTCTTTGAAAGGTTGTTTTGTTCTTGATTGTTTATGTTTCTTCTCTGGTTGATCGCCTAGATTAGGTTTTTGCAAGTTAGGGTTAGTCGCCAGACGTAGTCACCAGACGTAGTCGTTAGACAGTTCCCTGCTTTGGCGCATAAACTTGTCTTCCTTGATCACCTAGATTAGATTCTTGTTAAGCTGAGGATAGAAGCGAACGCTCGCCTCTCTTTAAAACATCAATTCAACCATTTAACCTTATAATTGGAGTGTGCCTTTCGTAGGAACCGATTAGGGTTAATCCGCTTCAAGAGTAACTCATAAATCGTTAGTAATTGCACCAGTTAATTAAGTCGTTGCGAGAGGCGACCGTACCCGGGCGGCTAGTAAATCTTGGTAGTTAGATCGGATAGAGCGAACGTTCGCCAGTCTTAAACCTAAGGGTAAGGAGTTATGGTGGTGTATAGAAACCGATTGAATTAGAATTGAAAACCGCTGGTCTGTTGATTGCCAATGCTCTGGTGATCTAAGGGGGATTCGAAATCTAAGTTCGTCTATCTTCTCGTTAGTCAACCTTTTACTTTTCTGTCTTTTATTTTCCTGATTTATTAGATTAGAAGTCGTGGAACTCACACCACGCACTAAGTGTTTAAACCTGAGTAATTTGCCAGCTTCTTTGAGTAGTCGATTAGTAGAAACCCTGTGGAATACGATCTAGTCTACTTCGATAGGTTAGTTATTTGATACCGCTAAAACTGCAACATCAAATTGGCGCCGTTGCCGGGGACACTTCTAATTGTTTGAAAGAAGAGTTGGCAAATTATTCTTCTACCTTTTTCGCCTTACCATTTATTTTCCCTCCATATTTCCATGATTTACCTGGGTAGTGCTTTTGAGTTTTGATTATGCAGGATTACAAGTGGGATGACCAGTACCAAGAGTGGCGCGTCAATGGAGCACCGAATATTGAGGATTACCAAGAGATGCTACATCAACAACAACAACAAACGGTGAGATTTGACTCCCTCTTTGATAAAATCTCTTCAATGCTACAAGCTCACCAAGAGATACACCAACAAGAGCATCGAAGAGGCGATAAAGATAACCAAGAGATGCTTCATGAACATCAACAATGCTCGTCAAGAACCCAATCTGCCTTGGATAATATCTCTTCAATGCTACAAGCTCATCTCACGACGGACATCAAGCTCGAGCAACCAAAGCAGTTTACGACAGAAGACGCTCAAGAGCTGTTCGAAGAAGAAGATGATGATCCTATCCATGACTATTATGAGCTAGAAGAATCCTTGGCGGTGGTGGTTGATGAAGACATAAAGCTAATCCATCCCGAAGTTGAAGCCGAAGAGGAGCACATAGAGATTGAGGAGATACCTTCACCTACACTTCCCCGAGTCAACCTGTAGAGAAGATGGAGCTCATTGACCATGCCGCGCCGTACTACGTCTTTCCTCCTCGAGTAGGAGAATTTGAGAAGAACTGGTCATCCAAACTGAACCGCGATCTACTAGAGCACTACCGGCTGCATCACCCTTCTGGAGTGATACATGGCACTCAACCGCTAGTCCTTGAAGAAGACGATTGACTTCAAGGAACTCCTAAGTTGGGGTCCCTAACAGGTACCGTCCGGCTCAAGGACGTTAAAAGAGAGCGCTTCGTGGGAGGCAACCCACGGCTGGAGTCCGTTTTTGAATTATTGAGTCAGTCTTTTTCATCGTTCGAGTCGGTTTCGGGGAGCCAAAGTGTCAGATTTCTTTTATTTCCATCTGTTTTAATTTTCTGTGTCAGGTCAAATTTTCGCCGAAAACTCCTCAGATTTTTCGGCGAAAACTTTAGTTGGTTCGAGTCTGTTTTCCAGTGGGTTTTCAAAGTTGTTTTCACCGAAAAACTTCCAATGTTTTCGGCGAAAACCTTAGTCTGTTTGAGTCTGTTCTGTTTTTGAAGTAGTTTTCGCCGAAAACTTCTAAGTTTTCGGCGAAAATGCTTAGTTAGTCGTCTGTCTTTGTTTTCAAAGTAGTTTTCGCCGAAAACTTCACCAGTTTTTGGCGAAAACTTTAGTTGGGTCAGAAAATTTTCGAAAACCTTTTAAAAAAAAAGGAGTCAAAATATTTTCAAAATTCCCCTAACCGTCTTTGTTTGACTTTTATTATGTGTGGATCCGGGGCACTTGTCCCGGTATCCTTTTGATCTTTTTGTTGTTTTTGTTTTTGTAGGAACTTGAGTAGCTACTCCGCTCTACTCCGGACTCTCCGTGTTCATCCGCTACACCGACCATCACCTTCCAAGTTCTTCGTATCTCTCTACTCTAGATTAGTTCTGTGAGGACACAGAACCGTTTAAGTGTGGGGTAGGAGTCTAGGATTATGCATGATTTTGCTTGCTATCTATTATTCTGTGGTTTAAATTTGAAAATTCTCTAGCATAGAATTGCTCAATTCTTGACTTTTGATGTTAAATTGTCTTCAATTTTGAACAATGACATCTAGACTGTTCCACTTAGAACATGTAACCAACGTGTCGGAACTGATATCAAATGAGTCCTAGGTCAGAAAAGATCATAAATCACTCTTGTAGTTGAACTGGAATTAATTGAATTAATTGGTTTGTTAATAACAAAGCTCGATAACACTGTTCTAAGATGATAAATGCTAGCTTCTTCCATGTTTTTCACTCCATATTTGATCACCTGTGATTGTGGCTTGAGATTAGATGGAAATCCAATTCGAAATCTTGTGTAAAAAGTTATAACTAGCTAGGATTAAGTGGCTAAATTGTTAAATCAAGTAATAAAGTTGTGCAAATCAATGCTAAGTTCTTTAAAGTGCTGAAAATAAAGCTAGGCAAGCCCGACACCTAAGTGAAAGTGTTCGGGTTGAGCACTAGCATAGGCACAAATACTGTGAGCTAGGCAGGTCCAACACCTAAGTGAAGTGTTTGGTATCGAGCACTAGTATGCAGTAAATCAATGGAAGAAGTTGAAACTTGAAATAAATTGTTGTTTAAATCGGT
Source organism: Linum lewisii (assembly GCA_034768395.1). Taxonomy (NCBI): domain Eukaryota; kingdom Viridiplantae; phylum Streptophyta; class Magnoliopsida; order Malpighiales; family Linaceae; genus Linum; species Linum lewisii. The sequence goes on along the minus strand of CM068298.1, from coordinate 50,448,289 downwards.
CCTAGCTAGAACATGTAACGTACAGATCTAGAAACGGATGAAGTCAAGTCAATAGCCACGTCACTTTTCCTACCTCCGCATCCACATAATGGCTAGAGCTTAAAGTCTTTTTGATTAGAATTGGTGTTATCGTAGTCGGTTAATTATGATTAATTGTTTTGCCAAGAAACGAGCTTTGTTAAAACCACTACTTGAAGTGTGCAAAAAATTAGTGAGATCGAAAACTTGTTTGGTTGATGTTCTTGCATGTGTAGGTCACTTTTTCTACGTGGAACAGTCTAAACCAAATTGTTAGAATTGAATCTTAGTTTAATCTCATGTCATTTGTGAATTTGAGTGTGTTCTAGTTCAGTTTGCTTGAGGACAAGCAAAAGCTTAAGTGTGGGGTATTTTGATGACACTCGATTTGACGTGATTATAAGCCCCATTTAACAACATTTCATACCCTTTGATGCCATTTTGATGAGTATTTGGTGCATTTGTCGTAACTTTGTGATTCTAGGCTCCTAGTGCATACATTGTCCATTTATTGGCTATTTTTACCCTTTTTGTGAGCTTTTATGTTGAGCCTCCAGGTTACCACATTATATAGGACTCTCTCACGAGTCCAGCGCTTCGAACGGGGACCAAATCGGAGTTCAAACGAGCGGGAATCATCGAAACAAGTTGGAGCTGGTTTTTAACTAATATTTTCGGCGAAAATGTGGTGATATTTTCGGCGAAAATTCCTTTGAAAATCCGGGCAGAAACCCTAATTTTCAGCCTTTTCCAACTTGTAAAGGGTTTCTGGGGGTATATATAGACTTTTTGAAGCCAGATTAGATACACACGAATTTTGGCTGATTAGCCACGACCTTAGGGTCGATAGATAGAGTTTAGAGAGTTTGAAGATCCGTGGAGAGATCGTGACGCCATCCTTCCACCTCAGAGAGCTTGGAGCTTAAAGTTGAAGATCCAGGAGATCGAAGCTTCGCCGGAGTCGTCAGAATTAGGTTTTTCAATTCTTATATGTTCTTCCTCTGTATGATGATTTCATTTGTTGCCTTTGATTCTTCTGTTATCGTTATGAGTAGCTGAACTTGTAGAGCTTAGATTAGATGAATCCTAAGTGACCCAGGGCTTTAAAGCGGTCACGGATCGGAGGTAATTAGATTCAAAGTTCAATCAGTTTCTCTTTGCATGGTTGTTTTGTTCTTGATTTTTATGTTTCTTCTCTGGTTGATCGCCTAGATTAGGTTTTTGCAAGTTAGGGTCAGTCGCCAGACGTAGTCACCAGACGTAGTCGTTAGACAGTTCCCTGCTTTGGCGCATAAACTTGTCTTCCTTGATCACCTAGATTAGATTCTTGTTAAGCTGAGGATAGAAGCGAACGCTCGCCTCTCTTTAAAACATCAATTCAACCAGTTAACCTTATAATTGGAGTGTGCCTTTCCTAGGAACCGATTAGGGTTAATCCGCTTCAAGAGTAACTCATAAATCGTTAGTAATTGCACCAGTTAATTAAGTCGTTGCGAGAGGCGACCGTACCCGGGCGGCTAGTAAATCTTGGTAGTTAGATCGGATAGAGTGAATGTTCGCCAGTCTTAAACCTAAGGGTAAGGAGTTATGGTGTGTATAGAAACCGATTGAATTAGAATTGAAAACCGCTGGTATGTTGATTGCCAATGCTCTGGTGATCTAAGGGGGATTCGAAATCTAAGTTCGTCTATCTTCTCGTTAGTCAACCTTTTACTTTTCTGTCTTTTATTTTCCTGATTTATTAGATTAGAAGTCGTGGAACTCACACCACGCACTAAGTGTTTAAACCTGAGTAATTTGCCAACTTCTTTGAGTAGTCGATTAGTAGAAACCTGTTGAATACGATCTAGTCTACTTCGGTAGGTTAGTTATTTGATACCGCTAAAACTGCAGCATCAACCATGCAATTCACTCAAGTAGAATCAACGAACTCTCGCACAATTGACTCTCTACTCCTAGACCAAATGCACCATGCTCTCACTATGTGAACAAAGGTAATGGAGTGCCTTAACTTGCTCAATGAAATGCCAAAAACTTGAATTCTATGCTAACATTCATCTAACACAAGGTAAATGATGCAAGACACTCTCATGTCAATCATCAACACTAGTCTAGCAATCAAAAGGGTCTTTCAACCTTCAAATGAAGGAAAACCAAATGCACACCAAGTGTTTGATAAAATGACAACAAGGAAAAACAAGCTCAAAATGGTTGCAATTGAATAATCCAATCTCTCAAATCATCCAATTACAATCCTACATCCTTAGATCAACATCAATCAACCATTCTCATGTATTGAAAGACATAAACAATACCAAAAGAACAAATCAAGCTCTAATGGCTACAAAGCACAAGGTCTAGGATCATCATCTTACACAAATGGCTATGAGAAACTCAATCCATACAATCAATCATCTATCCTAGCTTAATCCATCCCCCACTAAACTAAACCTAAGCTTAGCCTAGCACAACCATGGAAGAAACCTGAAATTGAGTAGAGGAGACCATCCTTGCTTCCATGGAGGATCTTCCTACTTGGCTCTTCAAGCTCCAATCCAAGCTATGGAGGACTTCACTTAGATCCTTGATCTTCAAGTTGATCAACAAGGGAGGAAGGATGGTGTTTGGTTGAGAGAGAGGGATGATCGACAATTGGGAGAAAAGGAAATGATCGGCGACTTGTAAAAATAATAATGCATCTCCCCCCTTAATTTTCGCCTCCATCTTCCTTATATACTGCACCGGAATTGCCTGGTATTTTTGGCAAAAATTCTGTAAGATTTTCGCCGAAAATAGCTTTGAAAACACTGACTGGCTGTGCATTCCTTCTAATGTTTTCGGTGAAAACTCAGATAGTTTTCGCCAAAAATTTCTTCATAAACCGTGATGTTCGTCTCCTATTTCTTCTATCCGCGAAAAGCTTAGAGTTTTCAGCGAGAACTCTAAGTTCTCGCCGAAAACTTCTTCAGGAAAGTTGTATTTTCTTCGATTTTGCAACGTCCATATCTCCTCCGTCCTAGCTCCGATTGACCTCCCGTTTGATCCTACGTGCTCCTTGTCACCAATAATTCAATGCCAAGACCTGAAAATGCAAAGAAAAAACTCCAATAGACATAGAATTGGCCTCAAAGTGGCAACCGGGCAACAAAAGGATACTTTGCATAAAACATCCATAAAAGCATATAAATCATAGCAAAATGAGATCAAACATGGGAGATCCCTAGGCTACTCAAGGACTAAAAGTGCACTAAATATGATCACATCAAATTCCCCTACGACTAAGCTTTGCTTATCCTCAAGCAAATGAATTAAAAAACATCCAAGTCCACAAATGACAAGATCGGTCACATTGAGATTCAAACGATAACAATTTGGCTTAAACTGTTCCACGAACAAACTTAACCTACACAAGTAAGAACGTCAACCAAACAAGTCTAAACCTCACTATTTTCTGCACACTTCAAGTAGTGGTTAATTGGGATACGGAAAAACCGACCACGATAACACCTACTCTAATTAGAAGGACTTGAACTCGGGAGATGGAACGGATAAGGCGGAGGTAAGAGAATTTTTGAGAGTGACGAGTGATCATGATGTGGCTATCGACTCGACTTCATCCGCTTCTAGATCCGCACTTTACAAACTCGGGCGTAGGATCAAGGGCTATATTTGAGAACTTTTTTTTTCCTTTTCTTTCCATTTTCATCATTTTTTCCCTTCTTTTTTCTTCTCTTTTTCTTACTACATATTAGTGCTCGATCCAACACTTCACTTAGGTGTTGAACCTGCCTAGCTCACAGCTTTTGCCATTGCTAGTGCTCAACCCGACACTTCACTTAGGTGCCGAGCTTGCCTAGCTTTTCTTTTCTTTTGAGCATTTTCTTTCCAAATTAGCCACTTGACCCTTAGCCCCTTACAACTTCAACACAAGATTTCGAATTGGATTCCATATAATCTCAAGCCACAATCACGAGGGATCAAAAAGGTGAAGAAAACATGGAAAAGGGGTGAAAATTCTGATTGCCATCATCATCTTAGACCGGTGTTATCAAGTGGTACAAAAACACGTATCAAACCAATCAACCAACATACAAGAGTGATAAAATCCCTGTTCTGGCCTAGAATCATTTGATATTAGCTCTAACATGCTAGTTATAGGTTCTAAGTAGGACAGTCTAAACGTCATTGTGAAAGCTTGAAGTCAATTAAACACCAAAAGTCAAGAACCGAATGATTCTACCATAGAGGAATTTGACATTTAATTAAGATCATGCAACTCATCAAAGCATAGCCTTACATCTCTACCACGAATAAACACACCAAACCTCAAACTCCCCTACGACTAACATCAGCATTGCCCTCAATGATCAAGAGAGAGAGGGTAAGGTGGAACGAAGTTACCGCGTTGGTAGAGAGGAGCAAAGGACGTCCAAAGTAGAGGAAGAGTCCCATGACGCACATTGTGAAGAGTGATCCGCCTAAGTGCTTGCCAACATCTTATTCAACGAACTAAAACAACACAAAAACATAAAAGCGAAAAAGTAAGGATAACATGGGTTGCCTCCCATGAAGCGCTTCTTTAACGGGTCTAGCTAGACGAAACCAAGAGCACTCAAGGCATAACCAAGGATAAAACCTCAACCGCACCAATATGATGTATAAGTCGATGGCCATTCACCTTAAAAGGCTCGGTTTGGGATGGAGAGATTACCTCGACGGTGCCATAAGGAAATACTTGAGTTACCGTGAATGGTCCGGACCAACGAGATCTCAACTTCCCAGAAAACAGTTTGAGCCGAGAGTTGTATAGAAGGATTTGGTCACCAACTCTGAAATCCTTGCCCGGCTTTAATCGGGAGTCATGAATGAGCTTCGTCCTCTCCTTGTATAGCTTGGCACTCTCATACGCATGATGGCGATACTCTTCGAGCTCATGTACCTGAAACTTACGCTCTTCTCCTGCGAGACTCATATCAAGGTTTAGAAATTTCAACGCCCAAAGAGATCGGTGCTCAAGCTCTACCGGAAAATGGCAAGCTTTACCATAGACCATCCTATAGGGAGTAGTGCCTATAGGGGTCTTGTAAGCCGTACGTAGGCCCATAGAGCATCATCAAGCTTCGTCGACCAATCTTTTCGTGATTGATCAACCGTTTTCTCCAAAATTCTCTTAAGTTCCCTATTTGTCACCTCGGCTTGGCCACTAGTTTGAGGGTGGTACGAGGTAGACATCCGATGAGTGACACCGAATCGTCAGCACACCCTATCGAATTGTCCTTGAAAATGAGTACCTCGATCACTAATAATAGCACGAGGAGCACCAAATCGGGTGAACAACTTAACAAGAAACTTCCCTACAACTCGGGCATCATTGGTAGGCAAAGCTTGTGCCTCCGCCCATTTAGACACATAATCAACCGCAACTAATATATACTTGTTACCATGCGAAGGAGGGAACGGTCCCATGAAATCAATACCCCATATATCAAATATCTCTACTACTAACGAAACATTTTGAGGCATTTCATCACGAGAAGAAATGTTACCTGAACGTTGACAAGCATCGCAAGACTTGACATAGTCTTGACAATCTCAAAAGATCGAGGGCCAAAAGAATCCAGACTCAAGTACCTTGCGAGCCGTGCGATTTGCCCCATGATGTCCACCCGTAGGACCGGAGTGGCAATGAAGTATGATGTCCTTCGCTTCTCCATGGGTAACACATCTTCTAATCATCCCATCGGAGCCAACTCAAAACACAAAAGGATCGTCCCAATAGTAATGCTTAAAATCCGCAAAGAACTTCCTTTTGTCTTGAGTGGAGAGGCCCTCCTTCAAGTATCCACTAGCAAGATAGTTAGCTAAATCCGCAAACCAAGGTTCCTTGAACTCCAAAGTAGCTAATGCGAATAATAGCTCATCGGGGAAGTCGTCATTGATTTCTTCATTACCATTGTGTACCATTTCAGCTTCTTTCAAACGAGACAAGTGATCGGCGGCTACATTCTCGGATCCCTTCTTATCTCGAATTTCAATGTCGAACTCTTGCAACAAAAGAACCCATCGAATTAATCTTGGTTTAGCGTCGGTCTTAGAGAGAAGGTACCTCAAAGCTTGGTGGTCCGTGAAGACAATAGTGTGAGAAAGCACCAAGTAGGACCTAAACTTATCCAAGGCAAATACTATGGCCAAGAGTTCCTTCTCCGTATTGTATAGTTCCTTTGAGCATCATTGAGAGTCTTACTTGCATAATATATTGGATGGAATATCTTGTCAATTCGTTGGCCTAGAACCGCTCCAATAGCGTAATCACTAGCATCGCACATCAACTCAAATGACTTTGACCAATTCGGAGCAATGAGTATAGGAGCATTTGTGAGTTTACCCTTTGGAGTTCAAAAGCTCGCATGCATTCATCATCAAATCGAAATTCCACATCCTTCTCGAGAAGTCGAGTCATAGGAGTAGTTATCTTGGAGAAGTCTTTAATGAAGCGCCTATAGAAACCGGCATGCCCCAGAAACTTCTCACGGCCTTCACGGAAGAAGGTGGAGGAAGTTGAGAGATGGTCTCTAGCTTTGCCTTATCAACCTCAATACCTCTTCGAGAGATCTTGTGACCAAGAACAATCCCCTCATTGACCATGAAATGGCACTTCTCCCAACTTAGCGCGAGATTGGTCTTTTCACAACGATGCAACACCTTCTCAAGGTTCCTCAAACAAAGATCAAATGAGTCCCCAAAGACCGAGAAATCATCCATGAACACTTCCATGATATCTTCCACAAAATCATCAAAGATGGCAAGCATACATCGTTGGAAGGTAGCGGAGCATTGCACAATCCAAATGGAATTCGGCGATAAGCAAACGTACCAAAAGGGCATGTGAATGTGGTCTTCTCAATGTCCTCCGGAGCAATCGGTATTTGGAAGTATCCGGACATGCCATCCAAGAAGCAATAGTACTCGTGACCGGAGAGACGCTCGAGCATTTGATCCATGAAAGGTAGAGGAAAATGATCCTTCCTTGTGGCCTCATTGAGTCGACGATAATCTATGCAAACACGCCACCCGGTGATCGTCCTTGTCGGGATGAGCTCATTCTTGTCATTAGCTACCACGTGATTCCTCCTTTCTTGGGAACAACTTGCACGGGGCTAACCCAAGGACTATCCGAGATAGGAAAGATAATCCCCGCATCCATAAGCTTAATAACCTCTTTCTTCACAACCTCTTTCATGTTCGGATTCAATCTTCTTTGAGGTTGCACAACCGGCTGAAATATTCCTCCATGAGAATCCGATGTAAGCAAAATGTGGGACTTACACCTCGAATATCCGAGATGCTCCACGCAATAGCTCTCATATACTCTTGAGGAGCTCCACTAAACGGTCCTTTTGCTCGGGTAGGAGCTTAGAATTGATGATGACCGTAGCTTAGAATTTGGCATGAGAAAAGCAAACTCCAAATGTGTGGGAAGAGGCTTGCGCTCAAGAGTAGGTGGTTCTTCATAAGAGGTCTTCACCCTTTCTACCTTCGGAAGAGCAACAAAAACTGTTTCACTCTCCAACTTGTCTCTCCCTTCATCAAGGTAAGCCACCTGAGCTTTTAACTCTGGGGTGTCTAAATGTTCCTGCACATTCATTCTAAGGCAAACATCCAAAGAATCTCGACACACAAAGTTAGAAATACTACACACACTAGCCGAAGCAATATATCACACGAGTACTCTAAATCATCTTGTGCGTGAGCAAATTTCATGCCATCGGCTATGCAAAATGTGACACTCTCTTGTCCTACTCTCAATGTCAATTTCCCATTATGCACATCAATTAAAGCACGAGAAGTAGCAAGAAATGGTCTACCAAATATCAATGAGACATCCACATCATCAGTAGCAATGACCGCAAAGTCAACTAGGAAAACAAAAGGACCAACTTTAACTAGCACATCATCAACAATCCCCCTAGGACTCTTGGTCGACTTGTCCGCAAGTTGAATGTACATACGAGTAGGACGAAGATTAGATAACCCTAGTTTCTCAAATATGCAATAAGGCATGACATTGATACTAGCACCTAGATCCGCAAGACCATTAGCCAAAGAGGTATTACCTTAGCACAAGGGATAATAAAAGTACCTGGATCCTTAAGCTTTTCCGGTGGACTCTTGAAGAGAACGGCAGGAGCATTCCTCATTGAGGTGGACTAGAGATGTCTCCGGTAGCTTTCTCTTGTTGGTGTAGAGTTCCTTCATGAACTTAGCACATTGAGGCATCATAGTCATAGCTTCGGGAAACGGAAGAGAGAATTGCATTTGACTAAGCCGCTCCACAAACTTCTTAAAAACTTTCTCAAGGCCATCCTTCTTCACTCGAGATGGGTACGGAAGCTTAGGCTTGTATGGAGGTACAACCGTGCAGGGAGGAGAGACCGTTGGTGTACTCGACGTAGCCTTACTAGGTTCCTTGGCAACTTTAGTACTCATATTACCCGTAGGAGGTTCGACTTCAACCTCAACCTCATCCGAAGGATCCTTGATATCATCATCATCAACCATTATAGTAGGAGCTTGTACCTTTTGGGAGTCAATTGGAGAAGAGGTTGCATCTTGCAAAGGTTTTCCACTTCTCAAGGTCACTACCTTGCAATGTTCCGGACCTTTGGGGTCGACCTTGGTATTGGAAGGCAAAGTACCCGAGGGTCGCTCCGAGAGTGTCTTAGCAATGTGACTCATTTGATTCTCCAAATTTGCAATTGAAGCCTGTTGATTCTTGATAAGTTGAATCATTGCCGCGTTGGTATCCTCTTGCGATATTGAAGAACCGCCCTATTTGTTGTGAGGTGGCTTGTTTAATCCGGGTGGTCCATCACCTCTATGATTGTACATTCCCGGTGGGGTAGGACCTTGGGGACCTTGATTTGGATGTCCACTTTGATTCCATTGATTTCCCCTTGGTTCCCTTGTCCTTGGTGACCTCCTTGAGTCCATTGACTACCTTGGTTTTGGTTACTTCCTTGAGACCATTGGTTGCCTTTATACCCTCTATAACCTTGGAATCCTCCTTGATTTCCTTGGTTGTAACCCTTGTTATAACCACTACCTTGACTCCCTTGGCCTTGGTACCCTTGGTTAGACTTGTTGTATCCACCACCTTGGTTCCAAGCTCGGTTATAGTTACCTTGATAGTTACCTTGGGGGCTGGAATTACCATGGAATCCTTGACCTTGTGCGAAGCTTACCTCCTCATTGTGGTCGCCTTGGCCAAGCTCAGGAGTGGCGGAGGGGCAAGAACTGACATCGTGGCCCTGACCCCCACAACATTCACAGCAATATATTGAAGCCACTGGGGGATTACCCACATGAGATAATGGAACCTTAGAGGGATGCTTAGGCATACTCAGGTTACTTAGCTGAGATGCCATAGCATCGATCTTAGACATGAGGAGCGCAAACATAGGGTCATCTTCATATCGGTGCCTCGGTAACTTAGGCTTCTTCCCATAGCTAGATGAATCCTGGTGAACCTGTCGTTGATGATTCAAACAAATAAACTAACAAAGCTAACAAGCTAGGGTAGATCATATTCCACGGGCCTTCTATGATTGACTACTCCAAAAACTAGCAATTTATTCGGATGCAAACAAGTTGTGCGTGGTGTGAGTTCCACGACTTCTAATTCTAAGAAATGCAGAGAAATTTAAAAATTAAACTAAAGCAGATTGGAAATTAGGGTTGAAAACAAAGATGACAGACGAACTTAGACTTTGAATCCCCCTTCGTTCCCCAGAGCATCGGCAATCAACAGATCAGCGGATTTCGTTTCTCATTCAATCAATCACTAAGACACCACCATAACTCCTGACCCTTAGGTTTAAGACGGCGAACGTTCGCTCTATCCGTTCTAGCTACCAAGATTAATTAGTCGCCCGGGTACGGTCCCTCTCGCAACGACTTAACTTAACTGGTGCAATTACTAACGATTTAAGTCGAAAACTTAACAGTTTCGTCGAAAATTCCTTTGTAAACCGGGCAGGAATTTTCTGAACTTGATTGGCTCCTTTGATCGATTCCGGTGCAATTCCTCGAGGTTCCAACGCCTTAGACATGACCTTGGCTACTTTATTTGACGGCAAAAACCTGTGCTAACACAAAAACACTAGAAAACCATCAAATAGACCCGAAACGGGCCAAAGTAGCACAGATGGCACGAGATAGGGCAATTGTTTGAATATTCGCTATTCTACCCTAAAAACCATGTCTTAAGCAAAGAAATGTCGCTCAAATGAGGCTGATAATCACGTCAATTTGAGTGTCATCAAATCCTTTGGTGCATCAACACTTATAGCTCTAGAGTCGTAGTGAGTGTCGCTCCCATACTTAGACCTTGGAGGTTGTTGACGAGACCAACTCCTCGTCTTGTTGGCCATCTCAGCAAAGAGTTCTAGAGCATCTTCGGGAGTGAGCATCCTTAGATCACCTCCGGCGGCTTGGTTGATCATCCTTGTATTCTCAAAATCAAGGGATCTGGCAAAGATATCCGCCAAACTCCATTCGGCGAAGTTGTGATGAGGACAAGACCGAAGAAGAGCTTGGAACCTATTCCAAGTCTCATGGAAGAGCTCTCCCTTGTGTTGTGTGAAGTGGTTGATACGATCTCGGATTGCATCCGTCATATAAGGGGGAAAGAACTCCTCGAGGAAGGCTTCGGCTAATCCCTCCCATGTAGTGAATGTTCGACTAGGTTGGTTCTCCAACCAAGACTTGGCTCTACCTTTGAGGGAGAAGGGGAAGAGTCGGAGTCGCACACAATCCGGGTGAACTTGATCGTTCTTCACCGTATCACATATCTCTAGGAAGTCGTTCAAGTGTCTAGATGGGCACTCTCCATCTATTCCATTGAACACCACTCCGTTCTGTACCATCTGAATCATATTAGGCTTCAACTCGAAGTTTCTTGCATTTACCGGTCTTCGCACGATGCTCGAGGCTGCCCCTTCGAGGGTTGGGCGAGCATAATCAGCTAGTGTGCGCCTCGCACCTCTTTGCGATTGATCATCTTCATTAGTGTGATGTGAATGTTCCGAATGGTTATCCTCGTCCTCGTGATGAGACATAGTGTGGTGTGAGATGCGGTCAGCTTCTTGTTCTTCAACTATAGGATGTGGGGAAGTAGTTGGTGGGTCGAGCACTTGTTCTAGTCCTTGGATTCGTGCTTGAAGACGGGCTGAACGCCTCATGCACTAACCCAAATCTCCTGCAAACAAGCACAACAAACACACCCGAGTAATATAACGATGCGGGATAACAAAGTAAACAAAGAGTAACAAGGAAGCTAAAAGGAAAATGGAAGGAAGTGTAAAGATCGGTTCACTAATAATTGCTTTCTTAGGAATGAGAGAGTCCCCGGCAACGGCGCCAAAAACTTGATAAGGATTTTATCAAGGTCGTATTCCACAAGGTCCTCTCATAAGCTAATACTCACAAAATTCATGAACGGTCTAAACATTTGAAATTGAGTTTTGGCTTTGAAAGAGAACAAATCAAAAGCATAAACAATAAGGTAAAACTTAACAAGTGAAATTGATGATCAAACAAGAGAGAAGGGAGTTTAGTTTAGCAAGGGGTTTCTTCAAGCTCAAGGTTCATGAAAGCTGAATTGAATCTCAAGCAACGATATGTAAACTAATGACCATGCAATTCACTCAAGTAGAATCAACGAACTCTCGCACAATTGACTCTCTACTCCTAGACCAAATGCACCATGCTCTCGCTATGTGAACAAAGGTAATGGAGTGCCTTAACTTGCTCAATGAAATGCCAAAAACTTGAATTCTATGCTAACATTCATCTAACACAAGGTAAATGATGCAAGACACTCTCATGTCAATCATACAACACTAATCTAGCAATCAAAAAGGGTCTTTCAACCTTCAAATGAAAGAAAACCAAATGCACACCAAGTGTTTGATAAAATGACAACAAGGAAAAACAAGCTCAAAATGGTTGCAATTGAATAATCCAATCTCTCAAATCATCCAATTACAATCCTACAACCTTAGATCGACATTAATCAACCATTCTCATGTATTGAAAGACAAACAATACCAAAAGAACAAATCAAGCTCTAATGGCTACAAAGCACAAGGTCTAGGATCATCATCTTACACAAATGGCTATGAGAAACTCAATCCATACAATCAATCATCTATCCTAGCTTGATCCATCCCCCACTAAACTAAACCTAAGCTTAGCCTAGCACAACCATGGAAGAAACCTGAAATTGAGTAGAGGAGACCATCCTTGCTTCCATGGAGGATCTTCCTACTTGGCTCTTCAAGCTCCAATCCAAGCTATGGAGGACTTCACTTAGATCCTTGATCTTCAAGTTGATCAACAAGGGAGGAAGGATGGTGTTTGGTTGAGAGAGGGATGATCGACAATTGAGAGAAAAGGAAATGATCGGCGACTTGTAAAAATAATAATGCATCTCCCCCCTTAATTTTCACCTCCTTCTTCCTTATATACTGCACCGGAATTGCCTGGTATTTTCGACGAAAATTCTGTAAGATTTTCGCCGAAAATAGCTTTGAAAACACCGACCGGCTGTGCATTCCTTCTAATGTTTTCGGCGAAAACTCAGATAGTTTTTGCCAAAAATTTCTTCTAAACCGTGATGTCCGTCTCCTGTTTCTTCTGTCCGCGAAAAGCTTAGAGTTTTCGGCGAGAACTCTAAGTTCTCGCCAAAAACTTCTTCAGGAAAGTTGTATTTTCTTTGATTTTGTAACATCCATATCTCCTCCGTCCTAGCTCGATTGACCTCCTGTTTGATCCTACGTGCTCCTTGTCACCAGTACTTCAATGCCAAGACCTGAAAATGCAAAGAAAAGAACTCAATAGACATATAATTGGCCTCAAAGTGGCAACCGGGCAACAAAAGGACACTTTGCATAAAACATCCATAAAAGCATATAAATCATAGCAAAATGTGATCAAACATGGGAGATACCTAGGCTAATCAAGGACTAAAAGTGCACTAAATATGATCACATCAACGTTCCACTTTCAATGTAACCAACGTGTCGGCACTGATATTAAATGAGCCCAGGTCAGAACAAATCATAAATCACTCTTGTAGTTGAAACATGAATTAATTAAATTGTTTTGCTTGTTAATCACAAAGCTCGATAACACCGTTCTAAGATGATAAATGCTAGCTTCTCCCATGTTTTTCACTCCATATTTGTTCACCTATGATTGTGGCTTGAGATTAGACGGTTATCCAATTCGAAATCTTGTGTAAAAAGTTATAACTAGCTAGGATTAAGTGGATAAATTGTTAAATCAAGTAATTGATTTGTTCAATTGAAATGCTATGTTCTTTTAAGTGCTAAAAATCAAAGCTAGGCAAGCCCGACACCTAAGTGAAGTGTTCGGGTTGAGCACTAGCATAGGCACAAATACTGTGAGCTAGGCAGGTCCAACACCTAAGTGAAGTGTTTGGTATCGAGCACTAGTATGCAGTAAATAAATGAAGGAAGTTTGAAACTTATTAGAAATTGTTGTTAAAATCGGTCCTAGCTAGAACATGTAACGTACAGATCTAGAGGCGGATGAAGTCGAGGCGATAGCCACGTCACTTTTCCTGCCTCCGCACCCACTTCATGGCTAGAGCTTAAAGTCTTTTTGATTAGAATTAGTGTTATCGTAGTGGTTAATCATGATTAATTGTTTTCCCAAGAAGCGTGCTTTGTTAAAACTACTACTTGAAGTGTGCAGAAATTAGTGAGATGAAAATTTGTTTGGTTGATATTCTTGCATGTGTAGGTTAAGTTTCTACGTGGAACAGTCTAAACCAAATCGTTAGAAATTGAATCTTAGTTTAATCTCGTGTCATTCGTGAATTTGAGTGTGTTCTACTTCAGTTTGCTTGAGGACAAGCAAAAGCTTAAGTGTGGGTATTGATGACACTCGATTTGACGTGATTTTCAGCCCCATTTAAGCGACATTTCATGCCCCTTTGATGCCATTTTGATGAGTATTTGGTGAAAATGTGTTTATTATGTAATTTTAGGCTCCAAGTACGTACATTGTCCATTTCTTGGCTATTTTTACCCTTTTTATGAGCTTTTATGTTGAGCCTCAAAGTTACCACATTATAGAGGACTCTCTCACGAGTCCAGCGCTTCAAACAGGGACCAAATTGGAGTTCAAACGGAGCGGGAATCATCGAAACAAGTTGGAGCTCTACCCAGGGGTTTTTAACTAAAGTTTTTGGCGAAAACTTCCAAAGTTTTCGGCGAAAACGTTTTTGAAAATCGCGGCAGAAACCCTAATTTTCAGCCTTTTCCAACTTGTAAAGGGTTTCTGGGGTTATATATAGACTTTTTGAAGCCATATTGAATATACACGAATTTTGGCTGATTAGCCACGACTTAGAAAGGATAGATAGAGTTGTGAGCATCCTCGGAAGACTCGGAGCTAGGAGTTGAAGATCGCCAGAGATTGAAGCTTCACAGGAATTGCCAGATATCAGTCGCCATAATTAGGTTTTTCAGTTCCTATCTGTTATTCCTTTGTATGATGATCTCCTGTCTTGTCTTTGATTCTCTTGTATCTAATATGAGTAGCTAAACTCGTAGAGCTTAGATTAGATGAACCCTAAGTGACCCAGGGCTTTAAAGCGGTCACGGATCGACGGTGATTAGATTTAAAGTTCAACCAGTTTCTCTTTGCATGGTTGTTTTGTGCTTAATTGTTTTATTGCGTTTCTTGTCTAGTTGACGCCTAGATTGGTTTCGTTGTTTTTGTTTCTCTTCTGGTTGGTCACCTAGATTAGGTTTTTGTAAGTTAGGGTTAGTCGCCAGATGTTGTCGCTAGACGTAGTCACCAAGCAGCTTCCCTGCTTTGGCACATAAACTTGTATTCCTTGATCACCTATTTTAGATTCTTGTTAAGCTGAGGATAGAAGCGAACGCTCGCATCTCTTTAAAACATCAATTCAACCAATTAACCTATTCATTGGAGTGTGCCTTTCGTAGGAACCAGTTAGGGTTAATCCACTGCAAGAGGAACTCATAAATCGTTAGTAATTCCACCAGTTAGTTTAGTCGTTGCGAGAGGCGACCGTACCCGGGCGACTAATTAATCTTGGTAGCTAGATCGGATAGAGCGAACGTTCGCCAGTCTTAAACCTAAGGGTCAAGAGTTATGGTGGTGCATAGAAACCGATTGAATGAGAATTGAAAACTGCTGGTCTTGTGATTGCTGTTGCCTTGGTGATCTAAGTGGGATTCGAAATCTAAGCTCGTCTATCTTCTCGTTAGTCAACCTTTTAATCTTTCTCTCTTTTATTTTCTTTATTTATAGATTAGAAGTCGTGGAACTCACACCACGCACAACTTGTGTTTAAACCTGAGTAATTTGCCAACATATTTGAGTAGACAAGAAGAAGAGACCTCGAGTAGAATATGATCTAGTCTACCTTGGTAGATTAGTTATTTGACTACATGCGCGTGAAAATGCGTTCATCAGAAGCTGGTATTCCACTATCGTGTTAATACTGAACTGACAAGGGGACGATGACTACTTAATTGATTGACGTGAAAAAGTGGTTTTGGGGAAAAAGTTTTATAGAGGAGTTTTTTATAGCATAAACGGCTTAAATGAGTCAAAATAACATATATATGGGAGTCTCTCTAAATCCTTGGTGGCAAGCAATATGGAACTTTCAGGAATGTGCAGTGGTAGCCTCGAAGGGGAATTGTTTTATTGAAAGGAGTAAGAGGAACATTTTGGGTACAAACAACGGGCATTAGACCAAACCTTACGTCCGTTGTCAAGACGTCTGTTGTCAAGGTAAGGCTATTGATGACTCGGAATATGTCACATTTTATCCCCCATAATTGGTACATTACTGCGTGGTTTCTAAGTGCTTGTGCCATCTTTTGAATGGTTTTGGTTAAATTCTTGATAATTGGTCATAAATAGTCTCTTGGAACTCTTGCGGTCCATTTTCACATATCTCTAGGTGTTTTTATTAGTTTTCAGGTCATTCCATGATGGAACACAAAAATACGAAGCTACCGTTTTGAACGGTGATCGATTTGGAGTCTGGATGCTCAAGATATTGAAGTTTTAACAAAAAGACACATTGCTGGCCGCGCATGCACCGCAGGCGGCGGCCACACGACGGACACCTAGGATTGACTTTGAAGCTAGGCTAAAAAATATGACTATAAGGAGAGCGTTAACCGCGCAGTGCCGCGCATGGAACAAAAACCGCATGTAGCGCCAGCGCGGCCATCGCCCAGCAGCAGCTCTATAAATGCTGTTTTTCAGGATTTTTGGACAAATTTCGACTTTGGCTTGGCCCCATACCTATTTTGACGAAGGGTGAAACTCTCCAAAGACTCTCCATCATCTCTAGACACCTCCCACCCATCTTTAATCTTCCCCAATCATCATCTATAATTATCTACACCTTGGAAACACGATCGTAGAATAAGACGCTCTAGATTGAAGATTCATGGGTTTGATGTTCAATTTAGGTTTTCCTTTCTTTCTTTTTTCATATGTAACTGAACCCTCATGGGTTAGATTTGTGGAACCCTAAGGAGATTGACTATATTTTTTGTTGTATTGTGTCAGATGATGATGAACTTTTTTCTCGTTAATGCAATTGCGTAGGATTTCCATGTTCTTCATGTGTTTTTGCCATGTTTGAGTGCTATGCTTGACTTTAGTATTGATGCTAGACATGATTTTCATGAGAGGGTGGTTATGTCATGGAGCTTAAGAATATGCACTTGATTGTTCGTTACACTCGAGAGAGGGCGAGAGTTAGGACCGCTTCGATGAAAATCCATTAAGGCATTTTTATCAAACATTTTATGTGTGCGTCTTGCATTTGGTGCATTAGTAACGAGAGTCCTATTGCTTTGTGTTTAGCCTTAGCCTAAGGATTCATTAGATTCTTAGGACCCGTGTTTCATGTGTCCTATCGGTTTCAATACATGGAAATGAGTTTTGTTCATCCTAGATTCACCAACTTAGTCGATAGTCATGATCCTTAGGGGGAACTTATCTTTGCCCTTCCATTCTCATCTTCCTTCGTCTTAATTGTTTTATTTGCGTTGTCTTGGTCGTATCCACCCTTTTCCATGCTCTTGAGCCACTTTCTTAAATGTTGACCAAAGTCCTCCCAACCCACCTTGTTTGTTTGAGACGTTAACTGTGATACTTGAGGAGCCCAAACCTCACCCTCCCCCATTGAGAAAACTCACTCTCCACGAGTAAGCCAAACGAAGGGACCCTGTGAGAATACGATCCTAGCCAAAATCTAGGTATCATTGTGAGGAGGTTTTGCACTGATCAATTACGGGGTTGGCAAATAGTAACAAGTCGTATTAAAAGGAAAGTGATGGGTTTGGTGAATGTACCTACGAACATAGCCTTGAAGCGGCCACAAACATGGTGCATGGAACAACAGTCGTTGCTTGTGTGCAAGGACTTATAGACAATCCCTGATTTTGTCAGGTTTGGGTGTTTAAATTGTAACAAGAATATTTAACTATTTTGGGGTAGAAGGGGATGCAAATAATCGATAAGGAATAAAAGGTGAAGCCTGGAAATTGTAGCATATGGCATTGAAGTGACATGTCAAAGTTTGGGACGATAAAGTAAAAGGAAAATCAAAGTGCAACAAATAAAGGAAAACAAAAAATGGGAACTACTGATATGCTCGTCCGGAAGAAAGAACGGTTCCTTGGGCCAGTTCAGGAACTGAACTGAACGCAATCGCCACGACCGGCGCCCCCACGCCCCGACCGGCACCACCCCCAATTTTCCCACGTTGGCTTGGGGTGGCAAAACTTATGAAGAAATTCGAAGAGGTTTTCCCTTGGTGTAAGGGAAAAATGCCAAACAGGAGCCCCAACATCAAGTCTTGATGCTGATGCCATCCCGGCCCCAGCACCGAGGCCGGGCCGAGACCGCACCGGCCCCAGCTCGATGCCAGCACCCAGCCAGACGCTGATGCTAGCACCTATCAAGGGGCTGATGCCAGCACGACACCTAGAGCCTAGGAGAGCTGAAGTTTTGGAGCCAGGAGACACCCCTGGACTGATGCTGACCATGCCCCGATGGCCGAGCACAGAGCCAAGCTAGCCCAGGACCCAGCGCCTGGAATGACACAGGCGCGAGGCACGATTTGGGCCGAGCCAAAAATCCAGCCGTGCCTTTCAGGAATCTTTCATTACTAAGGATTCCATAGGCCCTCAGGACGTCCCTCCACCAAGCCAAGTCAGAATCGGAGAAGGACGCACCGAAGGCACGAAGGACGCGGAACTGGACCGACACACGCTGATGAGCAGAGCCCGGATGCTAATCCGAGGCAGACTCGGTCTAGGATGCTGATGCCGGATGCGACCCAGACCGTGCCACAGAATCGGATTGCGCCTAGGAAATCCGGGTCCCAATAAGGAATCCTATCTGAATGAGGAAACATCCATTCTAAGGGATGAATCCCGTGCTTTCAAGTCCTTTTAGGAGTAGGAAAAACATAAAATCCTTTCTAAAATAGGGTTTTTCACACCCCATCCATTTAGAACACGCCTTAGGGTTTTTGTCGGATTAGGGTTTCTAGTATTTTTGCCAGATTAGGGTTTCCACTGTTTTTGCCAATTTAGTCGAATTTCATTATTTTAGTCTTTTTAGTGTTTTATTCAGATTTGTTTTCCTTCTTGGACTATTTAGGAATAGTTTAAGTTCTTTTTAGTAGTTTGTTTAGGACTCTTTTATATTTTCCAATTAGTTATTTTGATGTTTAGGAGTTAGAGTTCTAGGAGGAATTGGAGAGCCTGTTCTCCATCCTCACCTATAAATAAAGGCCTACGACATTCATTGTAATTCAGACTTTGATAAATTAAACACAGAAATTTCAGAACTTTTGTTCTTGTTCCTTCAAACCTTTGCGAGTTGTTGCGTAGCTTAAGGTTGGTTTATCATCATAGTTAACTCCCCTTGGTGTGCCACCTTCGACTTGATACTTAGGGTTCCTAGCTCGTTTATAGTTAGCGGGTCCAAGTCGTAATCCACCCCGATTTCTAAGGTTAGAGTCATCGTCTCTTTTCATTAGCTTTATTGGTATAGGATCGCCGCCCACAATTGCGGATCGGTTCATATCAGCTGGTATCAGAGCGAGGTTCAACACTAGGACCAACTCTATCCCTTTGTCTTTACTGTTTTTAAGAAAATTTTCGTAAACCCCCTATATAGCTTCATCTTGTTTACGATTTCTGTTTGTTCTTTGTTTTCAGTATTTCAATTCATGTAAGACAGTAAAAGCTGATGGCCATGAAAAAAAATACATAAATATAAAATACCGAAGAAAAGGTCAAAACAATACAAGACCCAACCAACACTACAAAAAAAACACCTTTTAGCGTCGGTTGAAACGTAGGAATTTAGCGTCGGTCGGTCAACAACCGATGCTAAGAAGTTGACTTCGCGTTTTAGCGTCGGTTGATGACCGACTGACGCTAAAATGGCCTAAGAGCCGACGCTATTATCCGGTTTTGGTTCGATTTTTGGTTGACCGGATTGGTAAATTGGCGTCGGTCGGCAGAAAGAGAATAGCGTCGGTCACTGACCGACGCTAAAACGCGTGTATTTAGCGTCGGTTGACACGCGTTTTAGCGTCGGTCGATGACCGACGCTAAAACAAGTAAGTATTTAAATCATCATCTTAACCCAAATCTCAAATTCTCACCTCTCTCAATCCTCTCCTCTCTCTCCTAAAACTCCTCCTCCTCCTCCAGCCACCAGCCTCCTCTCCTCCAAACTCTCCTCCTCCTCCTCCAGCCACCAGCCTCCTCCTCCTCCAAATTCTCCTCCTCCTCCAGCCACTAGCCTCCTCCTCCTCCTCCAAACCCACCAGCCTCCTCCTCCTCCTCCTCCAAACTCTCCTCCTCCTCCTCTTCAAACTCTCTTCCCCCATCTCAGCCGCTACCGTCAACTCTCCTCCCACACCCGCCGACCACCGACCACATCCCAGCCGCCGTCTGCCTCTCACATCCGCCGTCCGCCGTCCACCGGCCACATCCACCGTGCACCAGACGACGCACCCATGAAACGAGATCTGGGAAAAAACCCAGATTGGAAAAAACCCAGATTAGAAAGAAAATAAAAATAAAAACAAAAATAATAAATGAAAACAAAAAATGAAAACAAAAAATGAAAAAATTGGGTTGGTCAGCCACCCACTCGGTGAAACCATATTTTAGCGTCGGTCGTGTTTTATTTTAGCGTCGGTTGACCAAACAACCGGCGCTAAATTATAGCGTCACGTATCTGGCGTCGGTCTTACCGACCGACGCTATTTATTTTTGGCGTCGGTCATGACCGACGCTAAAACGCGTGTATGACCGACGCCAAATAGCGTTTTTTTTTGTAGTGCAAAGCAAAGCCACCTTGCCGTATTCATTATAGGTTGATCTTAAGAAGAGGGGGAAGAGAAAAAGTTTTCAAGTAGATAGCTTCCGTTGCTTTGACACTTCAAAATTTTTGAACCGACCCTAAAATTGTTTACTAATAGCTTGAGAGATGAGTCGTAGCAAGGATAGAACTTCTGACTAGAGATAATCCTAGGTTTTCAAGTCTTGAGTGTGCTTTACGATTTGATAAACTAGAACTTGGTAGCTTTGAAGAAACTTGCAATGGCTTGAACTTGAGCTCGAACATTAGCTTGTTAGTTTTAGTTCATCTTGTTCGTTGAGAGATTTTCTCGGAAGTCCTTTGTTTTATTAATCATGGCATATGAGAGGATGACGACCATATAGGCACATATTGCGGCCCTTACTCAAACCATCACCAATTTCATGGAGCCCCAACCAAGAAGAGGCAGAGTTCCTGAAGATGATAGGATGCCAAGGAGAAACTTGGAGCCTGATGACGATGTGAGCAACATGAAACTAACCATGCCAAAGTTTTCTGGCAAGGTCAACGCTGACGACTACATTGATTGAGAGAAAAGCATGGAATACTTCCTAGACTGCCATAACTACTCCAAAAGGAAGAAGGTAACCGCTGCTACCATAGAATTTACTAACTACGTTGCCCTTTGGTGGAGTCAACTTAGGAGGCATGTTTAAAGAGATGAGGCAGATCCCATTGAGATGTGGAGGGATCTCAAGAGGAAGATGAGAAAGAGGTTTGTACCGGCTGCCTACACATGAGACTTGCACACTAAGCTTCAATTCTTGAAGATGGTGGAGGAGTACAACAAAGAGATTGAGATCTTGGTGACCAGGCTAGACTTAAAGGAGAATGAAGAAGCTAGAGTAGCCATGTTCACAAGCGGATTGTAAAAGGACATACTACACCAGTTAACATGATCAACTATGTTGATTATGAAGACTTAGTGGCCTTAGCTATCCGTGTGGAGAGGTAACTGAAGAGTGGTTTCGGGAGGCGACCCGTGACCACACTAGCCAGTCCGTGGAGAGGAAATCCAAGTGCTAGCAACGCCCCATGGAAGTCAAATACGAAGAAGAGCGCCACACGTCCAAACCCTAATACTAAAGGGACAACACCCCGAGTAAACCTTAGCACTACGCCTAATGGTCTGAATTCTAATCCACTACCTAGTGGCATTGTGTGTTTTAAGTGCCAAGGAAGAGGCCACGTAGCCAAAGACTGACCAAACCAACGGGCCATGGTGCTTAGAGAGGGAGAGGTGTTCATCGATAATGAAGATGAAGCGGAAGAATAAGAAGACACATGATCAAAAGATGGGGAAGAAGTTTCCCTTGAAGGCTTGGAGAAATTCACGGCCATGCACACCCGAGCTCTGGTCCTTGAAACGGAATCCGACAAGGACATCCTGTTCGACATGGACAGCCTAGACGCGGACGACTCAAGCACCTGGTCCAAGCCAGATCCGACGCCACAACCAGAGTCGGACCGCGAAGCCCAGACCCAATCACCCACCACGGCACAACCCCATGCCCATGCCCTAGCACCGGCCCAAATCCCGACACTGCCTAGCAGGCGCCACTACTACAAGTGCTCCAGCTCATGCCCCAGTACGAGCTCCGAACCAACCCCGGTATCTACAGGCATCCATGCCCAAAGAACTCATGCCAGCCCTGGTATGGACAGATACACCCCGACCCAAGCTAGGAGCCCTCATACTAACCCCGGTATGGCCCGGAGCCCCAAGGAGCACAGACACCACCACCGGCGTGATCCACTACGTGCACCACAAGTCCGAGCCACCGATGGACCGCACCCCACTATTCCCAACCATCTTGTTGAGTAGCTCGGATGTCCCAGAAGGGAGAAAAAGATATTTGAGGACGAATCTTCTACAAGAAAAGGGGAATGAAGTGATCGCGGTCTCCACGACCGGCACCCCCACGCCCCGACCGACACCATCCCCCAGCTTTCCCATGTTGGCTTGGGGTGGCAAAACTTATGACGAAATCTAGAGAGGTTTCCCCTTGCTGTAAGGGAAAAATGCAAAGACATGAGCCCCATCATCAAGTTTTGATGCTGATGCCAACCCGGCCCCAACAATGATGTCGGACCGAGAACGCACCAGCCCACAACTCGATGCCAGCGCCCAGCCAGGCGCAGATGCCAGCACGACACCTAGATTGTAGGAAGAGCTGAAGCCCCGGAGCAGGAGACACCCCTGGACTAATGCTGACACCCAGCTAGGCCCCGACGGTCGAGCACAGAGCCTAGCCAACCTAGGTCCTAGAACCTTGAATGACACAGGCGTAGGGACCATGCCAGCACCCGTACGAGGCACAATTTGGGGCCAGCAAAAAATCCAACCGTGCTTTCAGGAATCCTTAGAAGGATTCCTTAGGCCTTCAGGACGCCCCTCTACCAAGCCAAGTCAGAATCAGACAAGGACGCACCGAAGGCACGAAGGACAGGAGTTGGACTGAGACAGGCTGATGCCGCACCAAGGCATCACAGCGCAGAGCCCGGATGCTGATCCGAGGCAGACTCGGTGTCAGATGCTGATGCCTAATGCGCCTCGCACTACGCCACAGAATCCGGATGCGCCTAGGAAATCCAGTCCCGATAAGGAATCTTATCCAGATGAGGAAACCTCCATTCTAAGGGATGAATCCCGTGTTTTCAAGTCCTTTTAGGAGTAGGAAACACGGGAAAAATATAATCCTTTTCAGAATAGGATTTTTCACACCTCATCCATCTAGAACACGCCTTAGGGTTTTGCCGGATTAGGATTTCCATTATTTTTTCCGGTTTAGTCGGATTTCATTATTTTAGTCTTTATAGAATTGTATTCGGATTTTTTTTCCTTCTTAGACTATTTAGGAATAGTTTAAGTTCTTTTTAGTAGTTTGTTTAGGACTCTTTTATATTTTCATATTAGTTATTTTACTATTTTAGGAGTTAGAGTTCTAGGAGGAATTGGAGAGCCTGTTCTTCATCCTCACCTATAAATAAAGGCCTACGACCTTCATTGTAGTTCAGAGTTTGATAAATTAAACACAGAAATTTCAAAACTTTTGTTCTTGTTCCTTCAAGCCTTTGCGAGTTGTTGCATAGCTTAAGGTTGGTTTATCATATTGGGTAACTCCCCTTGGTGTGTCACCTTCGACTTGATACTTAGGGTTCCTAGCTCCTTTATAGCTAGCGGGGCCAAGTCCTAATTCACCCTCGGTTTTTAAGGTTAGACTCATCATCTCTTTTAATTAGCTTATTAGTATAGGGTTGCCGCCCACGGTTGCAGATCAGTTCATTTAGGAACTGACGCTGGAGTCCTGTCTACACCCATTCAAAATGAGCACTCCAGCAAGCCTCTCGCTCAACCTAGTAGGCATCCGTCTTGGTGGAATTGACCGACAGATGGTTGATCGCTTCTAGGATCTCTGAGTCCTACTGTGAGCAATCCGCAACAACACCTAGGGCCTCCCGCTTATCCTCGGGGGGAAGAGCCACCCTACTCTTCAAACTCAGTCTGCGATATTGAGGACATTCACTATGAACTCCCGTAATAGTGCTAACCAATATAGATATTTGTAAATAAACTTAACAACTGGAACTGGGTGAAAGTACAACTAACCCACCTATGGATTATGTAATCCCCTAGGTTTACTGGTATTGAGGTCCTTTGTGACCATATTGGGGTCCTTTTTGGCCAAGCTCATTGGAGTCCATGATACTGTTTATTGTCTAGGGGTTTCTTTTACTTCCAACCTAAATTGATATTGATGTCCATGGTAGCACATTGGCCTTGGCCCGAGGTACTTGTATTCGTATTGTTGCTGGTTCTTGCCTTCGACATTGCAATCATTGGTAAGTAGGATTACGAGATAGAACTACTTGCTAATTACGTTTACGGGTCCTACCCTTGGCATTGGTCTAAGATTCTTCTTCGTTTTCCTTCATGCTTATTTTGTGGCTTATACTTCACTCAGTGTTTATCACTGACTCTATTCCATTATTCTTTTATATATTTTTGGTGTCGAGGTATAGCGAGCAATCCATTTTTTTCGCCTAGAAAACCACGAGGATGGAAGCTGACAACGTGTTGAGTTCAGACACGTGTGTCCACAGAAGCTCGCGAGGGTCCTGATCCATTTTCGAATTTTTTGTTATGTATTTTACACTGGAATTGTACACTACGATTTCTTAATGGTTGATATTGAATATTCGGTTAGCACGCATTGTGGGTTACTTATTGTATGACGTTGATTATTTTTTATCACCACTGTTAGGAGTTCACGTGAGAGCCGCCATCAAATATTCCTTCTTCACTCCCTCTCAGTTCCCCTTTGACAAAGCATTGGTGGTCGCATCTCCCTAGATTTTCGTCCATGATGACCACCGCCATCCTATCAATTTCTTGGCTGACGTTCCCGCCACCACCAAGGTTCCTTCCTACCCCGTCTGC
Organism: Linum lewisii; assembly: GCA_034768395.1. Lineage (NCBI taxonomy): Eukaryota > Viridiplantae > Streptophyta > Magnoliopsida > Malpighiales > Linaceae > Linum > Linum lewisii. Next base: position 50,423,334 of record CM068298.1, on the reverse strand, counting down.
ACGAGCCACGGGAGAGAAAAACCCACCATTCCTTGATAACAACCACGGCCATGAAACCCATATCCCCCCATTGGCGTCAACACCAGCCCAAGACTCCTCTATACTAATATGCTTCCTCAATACAGACTTTAGGCCCAAGACCAATCTCCTCTCTTTAATTGGTCCATGTTAGGTCCTTGAGGCCAAAATTGTTGCTAGTTGGGCAGTGGGAAAAGAGAAGACCAAAGGGAGTGTTTTTTGGTTTAGTTGGGCTGAAAAAGAACAAGGTTTGGTTGGGCCATTATAATTAACATTAGGCTTACTCAACCTCTTATTAGGCCGTGGTGGAACTTAATTCAATTCAATTAGAGACCTTAACCTTGTTAACGCAATCAATCCATCAGTCTAAGATTAAAAAAAATTATCATCCACTTCTAACTCAAAACTAATTCTTAATTATTTGGAAATTTTTAATTTAACTTTTCAACATTCTACAAATACACACTAACCTTAGAAAAATTAGAAAATTTAAGAATGTCTATAGAAACGGGTCGTTGCAACTCTACGCCTCTTAAAATGATTTCATCTCAAAACCACAAATCTTCATCAGTAAGGCCATCAAGACTTAAACTTGACATTAGTACTCATATTATTTTCTCATGCCCACCTCTATCTCCCAATAAATGTTCAAAAATTAGTTACCTTTCCCACGACAATTTATCTCGTTGATTAAGAACTTAAGTAATCTTCTTAATGCACAAGCCATTACTCACTGGAACTTCTTAATTAATCAACTGCCTCAATAACTTGGTTCACCACAGTTCATTAATTGATCCATCACCTCTATTCTTGTGGAACTGATCTAGTACTCCCCAAAATTCAATACCCCAAGCTTAACCATAAACTTGTGAGCTTTGGATTCCCATCAAACACACTCTTATCAAGACTGGCGTTTAAATTTCCAAGAAATCCTTGATTCCACTCCTTCAAGGTAAATTTAAGCAAAAGAAACCCACTCCAGTTCTTCTGTTTCTATAGTTGGCAAGTACACCACTCTTATTATAGGTTGCTCTCGGTGATACACATAAATCATCTAGAGGTAAAAAAAACACGCTTCTAAGTTCATGATCCAAGGCAAAGCTTAGTGCTCACACATTGACAGCTTCCATTGTGCTTCCACACCGCACCTTCAACTTTCCTCTATCAATCCCATTTCATCACTTTACCGACCTTTTTGCACTTACTCTAATTCCACTGTTACAGGAACCCCTTCCACTTATGGCTTTCAAAATTTTAAGTACACATCTTTCTAAAGAAATATAACGATTTGCAAGTTTCCTTCAAACATTTATGAATAAAACTTATGTTGCCCCTTAAAAATCAAAATCGACAAAATCAAATTATTTTACATTTTTTAATCACTGCAACACTTTCTAATTTCTTCACACAAGTCGTGTAACACCCGTCCCGAATCAACCCAGTGAAACCCGTGGTTGAACCAGTCCCGTGTGTTACTGAGTAAAAACCGATAAAACAACAGAGTAAAACCAAGGTTTTAAAGAACATAAATGAGAAAGAGGCCTCCATACATAAACCATGAAATACGTGTAACTGTTTACAATCCCAAGTCCATCATAAACCCATAAAATCCAACATAAATCCAAGAACATAATTCCATGAAATCCCCCCCCAAAAGTCCAAGGTCAACTGAAATAAAGAACGAGTCAACTCCAAGTAGGCTCCAGTCTTCACCTCATAGCTTCAGTCTGGAACTTCTCGAAATCCACCCTATCACTCATTTCTAAGTCAATCCATTATGCTTTTCATTTCTTATCATTTCCCCAAACTCAACAATCAACCACAATCAACAACAACCAGATATAACACATTTCACAGCATGATTTACCCCTTTTACACTCATCAATTTCATGCAAGTCCTAGCTTCCATCTAAGCCGAAACTAAAACTCCTCACGCCGACCAAAAAATATATAACAACACTAAGCCCTCACCTGGAATAGAAGACGAGGCTCTAATCGTCTTCTAGTTCCTCAGAAACTCGGTTTCCCCAACTCCAAACTCGTAGCCTAACCTTCCTCACTGACCGTGACCTACACCCAGAAACCAGGAATTGAAGTTAGAGATATCTTTTCCTCCTCGCTAGGAACGCGTAGCAACAAACGGAACTCAATTCCGACCTCTACAACTCCCGGAATCACCTTCTGAAGTTTGCTCGAAGTTGGTTCGTCAATGACTTTTCGTGGAGAGAGATAGGAATTAGAAGTTATGAATTTCCGTGCAAAATCCATCTTTTAATATCAGGTACACGGTCGTGTATCATTCGATGAGATTTTGAAGTTAAGGTACACGTCGTGTATCATGCATACACGGCGTGTATTGTGATACACGACGTGTATCACAATACACGCCGTGTATGCATGATACACGACCGTGTACCTTAACTTCAGAATCTCATCGAATTATACACGACCGTGTACCTGATAATAAAAGACGTCGTGTATCACACTACACGGACGTGTACTCTACACTGCACCGTTAGCCCTTTGTAACTTCAACCCGACTCGCTCACGAACGTCCCAGACCTCAAGGGGACCTCAGAGCACTGATTCCAGCACCCTAGCCACCCGAACTCGAGTTCTAATCCGTCCGGTTGGGCGGGGATATTACAAGTCGTTCATAGAAAACTGATATCAAAGCTCAAAACCAAAACACATTACAGTTTGAAATCACAAAATTCTCATTTTCTCAAAAGTTTAAATCTTGTATCTTTCATTCCAACAATTTAAAATGGGTGTTGTGATAACTTGGTTTATGTGTACTTTAATCCCCATGCTTGACATGATTTATGTGTGTTTTGTGCTCGTTTCGTTCTCATTCGTTGGCTCTAGGCATTAAATATGTTTTGGTGTCATTTTTACCCTCGTAGGACCTTCATGGTCCATTTTTACGTTTCTCAAGGTGTTTTTGGCTTGAGTTTAGATTCAACCATAAAAGGCGGACTTACCATGAAGCTACCAGTTCTAACGGAGAACCAATTGGAGGTCAGCGCTTCCTGTATATATAATCAATCCAATGGAGTATGTCGAAGCAAGAGAGTGCGTCCCCTAGTTGAGCGCGGTCAGAACACGCCAACTAGAGGGGAGGTGCTTTCAAAGTTACACTAGCGCACATGTGCTCACCCAACGCCCTTGTGCCCTTCCATTTTAATTCGGTGGCTGATGCTGATTGGAGCGCTCCAACGCTTACCCAACACGCTCGCGCCCCTTGTTTCCTAGCACTATATAAGTGTTGTTTTCAGCAGTTTGAGAGGACATTCATTTTCGGAGAAGTCCAACCACATATTTGACAAAGGAGAAGAGGTCTTCCTCCATTTTTAGATACTCCATGTCCTCCCAATTCCAATCCAAGCTTCACTATCATCATTCCTCACCCACAAGAGGCTAAGGAGGCTCCTAAGATGGTGTTCATCAACTTCTTAAGTGGTTTCCTCTCTTTCACCATGTATAACTAAATCCCTAGGGTTTTCCTGGATTAACCGTAGGGAATGAGATGCTTATGATTGATTAATCTAGTGTTTAGGATGATTGAAACCTTGGTTAGTGTAACCCTTGTCGAATTCATGCCTTTTTCTTTGAATTGTACCTTGATTGACGTGGTTGCTTGACTTTTAGCTCATTTGACCTATGAATCTTGGTTGTATTTGATGCTTAGCTTGATATCTAATTGGGATGTTAGTATCATAAGATTAGGGTGTCATTGTGTATTTACGTGTTGCACTCGAGAGAGGGACATGTTTTAGGTCTAGTTGGGATGAGAACTCTCTTAGGCATTTTGTCGAACACCTTATGTGCATGAACATTTTGGTCGATATAGGTCGAGAGACCCCTTTCCATAGCTTATTCACGGTTTTAGGGTATTTTAAGAGCCCTATGAACGTTTTGGTGACTTTCCTATGGCTGATTTAAGTTGTTTAGCTAGGTTTTATGTTTGTTTTACCTGATATTCATGTTTGAGTGTCTTGGAACCTAGGTGGATCCCAACCGTGCCCTTATTTCATCTCATTCTTGAATCTTTTCGTCTCATTTGTTTCATGTGACTATCTTGAATTTATATCTACTCTTTCCTCACTCTTTGAGCCTAGTTGACCATGGTTGACCTTTGTCGACTTTTAAGTTGACTTCTTTCAAATAATGTGTTTTGTTCTTCGGAAGTTCAACCACGACACCTATTGATAACCTTGTCCCCTACAAATAACCTTAGATCAAGGAATCCCCGTAAGAATACAACCATAACCAAACGCTAGGTATCTTTACATCGCCCCTCTTGAGGCCGATCAAATTTTGGCGCCGTTGTGGGGGACCCTTAATTAAGTGTGAAGGGTTGATTGGTTATCATTCGCTTCCGTTTTCACTTTTTGGTTCCCTTTCATTTGTTATTAGCTTGTGTCTTTTGTTTCTTCCTTAGCTTAACATTGTTTTTTCTTGGCTTCATTTTTGTCTTTTGACTTTGTGTCTGTAATGACCCGCTTCCGGTTAATCGTTACTTAGAGAAATCATTGAGAATAGATCAAACCATGTTGGTTTACGATCTATGTTCAGATGAAAATGTTTGTCTGCATAGGGACAATGGGCATTGCACATGGTGCAACGATTGTTGCGACTTTCCAGACAACTGCATTCTATCATGGCAACGAGTGATGTCCCTCTCAGGGCAATGAGCATTGTTCATGCGTAACAACAGTTGTTTTCTAAGTTGGAACGGACGTTGTGACCTATAGGTTTAAAAACCTGAAATCAGGGAAATCCATAGGCGATAGAGGAGGGTTTTTGAAAAAAATAAAGACTTTAGAATCGAAGGAGAAGCTTGAGGAGGCAAGGAGAACGGTCAGTGGATGTCCGAGCTCGTCTTGGTCTTCGATTTAAGGTATGGGTTGTTCCAATTGTTGAGTTTATCTCCATTTTGTGAAACCCTAGATCTGATAAGGATTTTGGTTGTGTGTTGGAAGGTGTGTGTTATAAGGTGGTTGTGGGTTTTAGCTCGGCGGAAGTGAGTTCATTTGATCTCGGGGAATTGAAAAGCTTGGCTTACCAGGTAAGGGCTTAGCACCGATAGATAGTGGTTGTGAGGAATTGAAATCTGACTTAGATTAATCAAGGGTGCATTTTAATGTGTAGAGATGAAATCGGTTAAATAAGTGAGGTGTTGTTATGTGCGAAATGTGCTTGTTTAGCTTGCGTTGACCTGTGTTGATTGAAATGTTAACTAGATGGCTAGTGGAGAGTTAAATTTTTGATTGTGCGATATGGATATATGGTTGTGATTCTGGGAATGTAGAATGTTGGATGCAGAGAAGAACAGACAAGAGGGTGACCCTGGAGCTGACGACATGACTACTCCTATCTATTGTTTGTGCAGGTGGGGTGGTGGGTGAGGACATCCGTTCACTCTTAGAATTGAAATATGGAAATGTAATAAGTGATGGAATGAAATTTGGTGATTGTTTGGAAAATGGCATGGTGAAACAGAATGAGTAACATTGGGTGGTCAAGTGGAACTGGGAAGTGGAATTGATTATGGGAATTGATCATTGTGCTATGCGTATTTGTTTATTGTAGTTAATGGAAGTAGAATATGGAAAGAAGCCAACGTTACTCTTGGGATGTGTCGTGGAAATGGTATGCGAGTCTACCGATGTGTAGGCGAGCTACCTTTGGGGATGTATCCTGAGAGATGCTTCAAGGACTTCCATGTATATGGAAGTGTGTCGTGCGGGCTAGCGGGATACCGGGGGAACAACTGCTTTGGCACCTAATGTGGAATCACCTAGAATTAATTGTGATTGAACTTGATGATTGTTTGTGTGTGTAACAACCCGACTCTAGTTAATCGGTCAGTTTTGAAGTACATAAAATTGTTTTTTCTTTGAATCGGTTAATCCTTAATTGGGTTTAGCGAATTAATGAAGGATATTTCTTTTGCTAAGGATTTAACCTGTATCGGAATATGTTCGGATTAATGAGGCTAAGTATTGTAACCCGATTTTAATTAAAACCAATTAAGAGATGATTGGGCTTTAAGTATTTACCTCTTTCCTTTGTTATTAGAGGAAGGGGAGGGAGATAGTGCGATTTAAGCTCTGCCGGTTTGGCGTGCGAGGAAGAGTCTGGCTTGCCATCAAGGAAGTGAGCTCTCCTTGATGCCATCAAGGAGAAATCTCATTCATTGATTCATTTTACATCTAATGGTTTAAATTAGTAGGGGTATAAGATTTCAAAACTTAATTTATTTTTAATATTTAAGTGATCACTCCGGTGACTGGAAAAGTCGCTAGAGACCGGAGCTCTGGCAACATCTCGCTGGTCGGTGACTTTTCCGGTGACCGGAGCTCTGATTTCAGAAAAAATTTCTATCATCGGGCCACCGTCTTCGGGCCTATTTTTTTGGAATTTTTTTCGGTGAAGCTTCCTACACATTTAAATATGTGTACACGTTTTCAGTATGTGTACACAGTTACAATATTATGTGTACACGTTTTTGTACACGAATCTATACACGTATATGTTTATATACATACATTTTTGTACACGAGTACACTTATATATCTTGTACACATGTACACATATTTGTCGACGTGTACAAAAGTTCATTCACATTTTTTAAGTACGTGTACACATATTTTCAATGTGCACACACTCTTTGTACACATGCACACTTTTGGTACACGTCTAAACTCTTTGTATACTAGTGCACACTTTTTGTACACGTGTATACATATTTATATATGTGCACATACTCATTGTGTACGTGTACACAATATCTTTACATGTTGATGTACACGTGTATGCCTATTTTTTATCTAGTGTACGCATTTCGTATCCATGTGCACATATTTTGTACAAACCATGTGCACACTATTTAATAAATTAATTTTATTAATACATACCATTAGTAACTCTTTGGCATAGTGGTAGAAGTTTGATTTTGAGAGAAGAAGGTCATGGTTTTTTGAATTATTTGAATTATTATTGTGAATGGTTGGACGGTGGAGGTGGCTAGAGGCGGCGGTGTAGGTCGGACCGATGACAACGGTGGTGGTTGGACGGCTGCGACGAGTGGCAGCGGACGTAGGCTGGTGATCGGCGTCGGAAGGTGACAAGTGGTCATATTATTTTCAATATTCCTAAATTACCTCTGAGTTTTGAAACGTTGGATTAAGAATAATTAATTCAACGATTGTGATCTGTCCTTAAAGGGAGCAAGGATATTTTTCCTTGATGCCAAGCTGCCCTCTGTGGAAAATAGCAAATTGGAGAGGAAGTGGGATGGGCCTTGTAGGCCGAAGCGAGATTTGGTTTTGTGCTTAAGCCTTTGGTGTTAGACGGAAGTATAGGATTGGAAGGGTTGGTCTCTTTCTTGTCATTCAGCGAGAAGAGGAGTAAAGGGGAAAGGGTTTGGGATTGGTTCCCAAAAAGAGAACGAGCATTAAATTTGAGGTGCTAGTGATGGCGCTAATGGTTTCAGAATTCGTGCAAGGTATATTCAGCAAGAGTAGAGGTAAAAGTTACCTCTCTCATTTTCCATTCAGCCTTAAATAGGAAACAAGTAGGGTTCCGTTGGTCAACAATGTTTAACGACCAACGGTAATTTAAAACAAAATAGACACGCAACATTAATCTATTGGACAACTAGAATCTTAATGATTGGCTAATCACAAATGATGCCGCACAACTTAAGTTCCCTGTCTTTAGTCAAAAAGATGTCGCTTCTCTTCCAGCCTTCGTGCTCAATCATCCTTGGTTTGATTCCCAGCTCCATCTGCTTCAATGCTCTGCATCATTTCTTCTGATAAATGGCAGTAAACAAACTAGTGGCGATGACTTCGTTCAGGGAAAGAAGCGGACAAGAGGAATCGGATGAAAGAGGCATTGGTAGATGGATAATGCTAATGGTCGCCATAGTCAAACGAAAGGAGGAAAGAGATCATAGTGGTGGAATCGGAAGAAGGGAGATTACCTCCATCGGCGTGGTTCGAGAAGAGAAGGGTAGGGGTAGCCAGGAGAGTTGACCGAGAAGGGAGACGAGTTAAAAGTCGTGAACATCGGTTAGAACTAGGCTTAGAGGATGCTTTGAGGTGTTCCACATTTATGGGAAGTGGCGGCGGCACAACAAAGCTGCACTGGCGGTAGCAGAGAATTGCCGGCGGCAACAGTGATCGTCGGAGAAGAAGAAGGATTGAATCGTCCAATATCAGAACATTAGTGACCATCCCCACACACTAAGAAAGTTAAGTGACCGCTTTATGGTTTCTCTAATTATGTGTATGTTTGGAAGTTTGGTTCTAAGGGACTGTTTTTTATATTAGTTATTGGCAAATTAGAAATTTGAGCATAACTCACCTGTTAGAGCTCCAATCAATGTATCGTCAGAATAGGTGGAATCAGAATGACGAGACAAATCACATAACACAAAAGTTAGAGGTGTCACATCATTTTAGAGGTGAGGATTTTATGGTTTACAGTTATCTTCAACTCAGGGTTATACCGGTGAAGGTTCAAAGTTTGGTGTAATTTGTTGTTCTTTCGTGGTCTGGTTATTAGATAAGAGTCTATCCACTAGATGACTAGACAAGATATGTGTACAGGTGATTAACGGGTAGGATACGGGTATCAGTTCTGGCTAAGGCCAGAGGCCGTGGTATAAGTAGTAAGGGGATTATTGTCCTGCCAATAGTAGAATAATATTAGGTTTTTGTGCTGGTAGCCCACCCCTGGATTGTGCAATCCCCTAGGTATTAGTATTGGTAACAATATTGGTAATGGGGTCCTTGTGAACATACTAGAGGTCTTTAGGGATATCATACTGAACTACTGGATCATCATTCTGAGGGGATGCTAGCACTACTAACGGATAACTTAGAGGAGGTGATTCCTCACCTTATTACTAGTAAGGGTTTACGAGGTTTCGTCCTCATGACGGTCTTGCCAGTATTTTTGTTTCGAGCTTACAAGTTAGATACACAGTGATTAGCACTGACCCTCTTCTTTCTGTTTTGTTCTTTGTATCTTCTGGATGGGTCTTCAAGTACTAATGCTAAAGCTGGGTCGTGAGTTGGTGGGGATTTACTATTGTATTTTGTACGAAGCACATGTGTATTGACTATTTATTGAGTATTGTATGGTTTGATATTTGGTTATTGGTTTATGTGTATTGGATGTAATAAAGGAAGTTAATATGTTGTATTCAGATTGTGAACGGATGCATTTATGGGATATTGTAGTTATGATTGGTTTATTTGCGAGTCAGTAGCACCCGAGTCGAGTATTGCATGGGTTGAACTTGTGGTTCAACTAGGTCTTTTAGGGTAGGGTGTTACAATGGGTATCAAATTCTGGTTATCTTCCGCCCATATAGGTATGCTATCTACTCTTCTAAGCCATCACTAACCTCAAAGGGGGGAAGATATAACGTACTTGCATCAGTACTAGATTTCCATAAGTAATGGTATTCCTGCATGGTTTACGGTTTTAAGAAAGTTTTCAAACGGATTTTAAAAGTAAAATAGTATTTTATTGAGTCAACAATATTGGAAAATGGTAGAATTAATGGAAGTTAACGCCACTACTCCAGCTCAAGACTCAATGAAGTAAGAGTAATAGAAGTAGTGCTTAAAGGGGATGTATGTGTTCTTAGTTATGGAGAAGGGATAGTGATTTTGTCACCAGATTTTTGGTGTGAGAGCAGTACACAAAGCGTAGATGGTACAACACCTAGTAGGCACAAGAATAATAGAAATCAGATCAAGTAAAGGTTGAGTAACCTCGGAGTTTTTTACTACTGGAATCAATGATACTGGACAAATGCAACGGGTGTAACAGAGGTGATAGCGACCGTAGGATGAAGGTCACAGAGGGCGTTGTGTTGAACACAACGTTTGTTGAATTTAGATGACAACGGGCATTGTACCAATCACAACAAGAACGACAGCTTGCACTTCACATCTTGCTTCAAACCTTTCAGAATCACCGCCTCTTTTGCGAAGTTCAACAACTTAACTTCCTTCTTCCTACAATCAACCATCGGTCCATGCATTGTCAGCCAATCCATACCTAAGATGAGATCAAACTCAGCAAAGGGCAGCAACATTAAGTCTCCTTCAAAACCAGTTCCCGCTATCTATAATCCCAAACCCGGAAAGACATAAATCCACTACCAAAGTCGTCTCAACCAGAGTACTTACTCCGAACACCTCATCAAAACTACTAAGTCTAACCTTGAGCAAAGCAGCTACACTACAAGACATAAAGGAATGGGTAGAACCTGTATCAAACAAACCATAAAGCGGGTGCTGAAAGAGATAATTTGTATCAGTCACTATGTCCGGAGCCACTTCTGCCTCATCTCTAGTCATGTCATAACCCTGATCTTGAGCTTCAGTGTTGACCTTTGAACCTCTAGGGCCATTGATAACACGCTTTTGGCGTGTTTTCTCAAATAACTAATCTACAAAGTAGACTAGATCGAATCTCTCGAGGTTTCCTCTAATTGACTACTCAAAGAAGCTGGCAATTTACTCAAGTTTAACAATTTGTGCGTGGTGTGAGTTCCACGACTTCTAATCTAATAAAGCACGAAAGTAAAAGACAGAAATATTAAAAAGGTTGACTAACGAGAAGATAGACGAGCTAGACTTCGAATCCTCCTAAGATCACCAGAGCATTGGCAATCACAAGACCAGCGGTTTTCAATTCTAATTCATTAGTTCTCAGACACCACCATAACTCCTGACCCTTAGGTTTAAGACTGGTGAACGTTTGCTCTATCTGATCTAAATCCCAAGTTAATTATCGCCCGAGCTCTCGCTTCTTGCGACGAAAAACTAACTGGCGCGATTACTAGTGATTTATGAGTTACTCTCAAAGCAGATTAACCCTAACTAGTTCCTACGAAAGGCACACTCCAATGAATAGGTTAATTGATTGAATTGATGTTCTAAAGTAAGGCAAACATTCGCTCTATCCTTATCTTAACAAGAGTATAAGCTAGGTGATCAAGAAAGACAAGTTTAATGTTTGAAAGCAAGTTGTCTGGCGACTAACCCTAACTTAACACAAACCTAATCTAGACGATCAATCAAAAAGAAACACAGGAACAACGAATCTAATCTAAGCGTCAACTAGACAAGAAACGTAGTAAACAATGAAGAACAAAACAACCACGCAAGAGAAACTGTCTGAACTTGAATCTAATTATCGCCAATCCGTGACCGCTTTAAAGCCCCGGGTCACTCTGGGTTGATCTAATCTAAGCTCTATGAGTTCAGCTACTCATATTAGATACAAGAGAATCAAAGGAAACATAGGAGATCATCATGCAAAGGAATAACAGATAGAAACTGATAAACCTAATTATGGTGACTGATGTTTGGCGATTCCTTTGAAGCTTCAATCTCTAGTGATCTTCAACTCCTAGCTCCGAGCACTCCGAGGTGGAAAGACAGTGTCAGGATCTCTCCGGGAACTCCGAGGACGTTCTCTAAACTCTATCTATCAACCCTAGAGCCATGGCGACTCTAAAAGTCTAATTGTGTGTGTCAATGAATAATTGTCTAAATGATAGCCCCCCTTCAATGTTCTGCTGCTGCTTGCTTTAAATAGGAAGGGTTTAGGGTTGTCGTCTCTGTCTTGGAAAAGGATAAAGTTTTCGGCGAAGACTTGGAACTTTTTGCCGAAGACTATAGTATAAAGCAGCCGTGGGTTTCTGAAGGTATTTTCGCCGAGAACTTTATATTATTCTCGGCGAAAACATTGTGCTAGACAGCGGAAACTTGGTTCTTCCCTCGGTTTGACTTATGGTTTTGATTCTGGTTCACTCCTTGAGGTGTTGAACATGTCCGAGGCCACGTCTTTGATGGCAAAAACCTGTGAACTCATAGAGACACTAGAAAACACATCAAATAGACCCGAAAAGGGCCAAAGTAACCGAATCGGTAGGAAAAAGAGCAGTTGAGTGAATATACGCTATTCTACCCCTAAAACCGTGTTTGAAGTAAGGAATTGTCTCTTAAATGAGGCTGATAATCACGTCAAATTGAGTGTCATCAGCCATTCCTCCTGAAGTAACCAGCCTGGCCACACCCCAATCATACTCCATAAGCGATCAGACACTCACCAGAATGAGGTAAGCCACAAGTGTTTCAAAGTGGACGTCTGCCACTTGGTGCACTAGCATAGTGACCCTCATGTGGCACATACCTCCTAGTCTGCTATCTTGCAGCTTCAGCAAACTCCCTTCTTCTCTACTAAACCGGACTAGCAGCAGCTCTCGCTGAGCTTCCTTCCTTCCTCTTCTTCTCCTCCTGCCAGACCTGACGCTCTTCTCTGAGCCTATTCTCTAGCAGCTCAGCTCTCAAGGAAACAACCTTGACAGCACCAATCCTACCCATGTCATTGGCAGTGACACCTACTTCGATGTTCGACTTCAGCCCCTCTAAGAAATGTTGCTTCAGTTCATCCTCCTTTAACTCTGGAGCTCCCTAGTAACAAGTGCAAAGACTCACAAACTCTCGCTAGTACTCAGCAACCGACTTCTGTCCTTGCTTTAGCATCTGAAACTCCAGCCTCTTAGCCCGCTGCCATCTCGCATGCATGTACTCATTTCTGAATACTTGCTTGAATACCTCATAACCAATAGCAAGGGTTTATTCCTCAACATCCGCCAAGTTCCTCCACCACTCCTTGGCAGCTCTTCTCAGCAAGAAGATGGCGTAGCACAGCTATGCCCCTCAGGTGCACCCATGAAGCTGAATTTGTGTTCGTTCTCCTTCAACCACTGCAAGGCTAGTTGAGAATACGAGGTATTCCCCTCGAATGTCACGCCTCCCATCTTCAGGACTCGCCCAAAATCCAGGATCTTAGCAGGCAGATAAACAACATGAGCATTCAGACTACTAGTGGTGCTATCTCGGTCACTGCAGAAGATCAGAATGTTGAGTTACCCAGTTCAAAGTTGACTCACTTTAAAACCTTCAACTTTAAACCCTTTTGAAAACTCTTTTCTCCCAAAATTTTTTTCACATAAGCAACAAAGCGGAAACAAGTTCTTGGAAAGTCTACTGCTAACACAGAAGTGGAATACAAATCCTTATAAGATTCATGACGCCTCGAGAAAGTAAGTAGCACCCCTATGCAGCAGAAAAGAAACTAGGCTCTCAAACCTGTTCTAGCACCCTACCCTAGAAGACCAGTTAAACCACTAGTTAACACATTCATTACTAATCTGGTGTTACTGACTCAAACCAGGCATACATGCATACACATTACATCACATAACTAATAACTGAATCAATGGAAAATCAATAGAAAAAGCGAAATGGGCACATCCCATCATCAATAAACCAATACAACCAACAACAAATGAGAAATGAAGAGAAACCAATAGAACATCCAATACATCTGAAAACCTATAAACTATAAAGAATCCTTGAAATCACGATCAAACCGGAAAGTCAAAAGGTGGGTCCGAGCGTCCTAGTTGTACCGAGCATTGACTGGCTCATCGATATTTTGATTAACATCTCTCCTTGTAACTCTCCTAGGCGGCATGGTGACCTGCTCACCATACCCGAAAATGAACCGACAAAGAAACAAATTGGAAGAGGGATCAGTGACATGTACTGAGTGTAATAGTAAAACTACAATCCAGTAAGCTATGAAAAGCAATTAAACTAGTAAGCTAGTAAGATCGATGAGAGATCTGAACATAAGTAAGTGGGTTGATAGCCCGAGCAATCCCTATCTGATTCATAAGGATTCATTTAGCCTGTATGGTCTAATGACCATCCTGGTGCCGCGATGGGCCATGTAAATGGTATTTAAGACCTCTTTATCCTGTACATTTCCTAGGGTATTGTGTAATTCATTGATAGATCAACCATGATTATACCTATCCCAACACGTGAGATAAGTCTAACATGCACGTAATCTCTACCGACATCAATCAAAGATGATCTATCATCCTATACCAGAATCCCATACTGAAATGTAAATAATTAATCCTACAATTAGCATTATAGTAAGGTATGGATCATAGTAGTTAAACATAACATTTTTAGTGAAAACCCCCTCACAGTTTCCTTTGCCGATCCCTGGACTAGACTGGCCGATATAGCTTCCAAACTTGAGCAAACTGCACTACAACCTCCTACATGAGTTTCCCAACAGCCACAAACATCAGAACCGATCTGATTAGCGAAGAACACATAAAACCTCCAGACTACAGAACCCTAACTAACAGAGTTGAATCTGCTAAAATGGAGAGGATTTATGACCACTCTAGTTAGGGTGACCAAAGATACCTGGCTTTTGCCCAATGTCGTATTCCCGAAGGTCTCTCGGTTTGGCTTACTCAGTTCTAAGAAAGGTGTTCAAATTGGTAGGACAAAAACATATACACTTCGCAATCACAATCTCAAGACAAGGAAGGCTCAAGCTATAACGAACTAACTCAAGCGCGGGCTCAAAGAGCATGGAAGTAGGGTTGACAAAAATTTGTTCAAAGCGCGCACAAAGACAAAACACAGGTTGGATGAAAAGGGACAAAGATAAGTGTCAAGCAAGTTTTCCCTTTCGGATTCATGAATCGTAATCACGCAACTTTGGACAAAACCGTTCTAACAAGCCAGATAAGATCTTTCAACTTAACATCGACACAAATCCTAAGCTCATGGGTCATTGGTCACCATTTACATTAAAAAGCAGAATGCGCACTAGATGTTCGATGAAAATATTTTGGGTCTTTAAACCTAAAAAGGCATAACTAACATGCTCTCATTCGATTTATGATGCAAATATGATCATCCTTATGCATAACAATGAAAGGAAGTATATACTTGAATCAAGGCATTACCAAGTCAAACAACAACCTTAATCATGCATCTTTGTCAGAGAAACAAGAAACAGGAGATGAAGAACACATAGGTTTTAATCACATCTGAGCTTGACTTAAACCGAAATAAATCCAAAGTATAAAAGTGTAATCAATCATGAATCCCCCTAAGGTTAAACTCACCGAACCCTATGGGGTTTAGTTACAACATTACATAGTGTATATTTGAGAAATACTACCTAAAAAGAGAAAGATGAAAAGCTCCACATATTTCTTCATGTTAGGATGAATCTGGATCTCCGTCTACTGTTTCTGTGATGTGGGAAATGAAGGATCATGATAGGAAGAGGACATCTGGAATTCGAGAGGGTTTTCCAGGTGCTAGAGGTCGGGGGTGTTAGTCGAAAATGAGCTGGGAACGAAATCTGGCTTTTAAGTTCCCAAAATGTAGATTTATAGAATTCTGCCCAAGGCTACGGCAAGTAAACGGCGTGTTACTGGCACACTGTTTACGCACCACTTACACACCAGTTGCACGCTGACGCTACGCTAGCTTGATATCTTGAGCGTCTAGACTCCGATTTGACCATCGTTTGGACATGTGGCTTCGTATTGACGTTATCTAAATAATGGTATAACCTGAAAGCTCATAAAAACGCATTGAAGATTGATCTAGATCAACCTCTTAACCTTCCCTTATGCTCCCTTGATGAGACAACAATCCTAGCTCTGAATCCTCCTCTCGAACCCTCGCTTTCGTCAAAGTCGATTGAAAGAAAAGAATTATGAATTTCGTACTTCCTTATGTTCGAATAAATGTTTAAATATTGTAGTGGTGTAACACCCGTTACACACTCACAACGCCGATTGTCGTTGCCAGACAATGACCGTTGGAGCTCCTATAACGCAGTTGCACAACCCAATATAACAATTGTTGCATTGATCACATCGCCCGTTGTCATTGCATGACAATGGCCGTTGGACTTAGCACAACGGCCGTTGTGTTCATTAACAGTGCAGTAGCAGTAGTTGCTGCAGTTCCAACATTACAACACAATTCTAAACTGTAACACCCATCCCAAACCGACCCGAGTTCACCCGTGGTCGAACCGGGTTGAGTGCTACTTGAAGAACCAGCTTTAAAAGAAAAGAGTAAAACGCAGCGGAAACAGAAACAACTCTTAAATACAAGTTCAAAATGAAGGAGGCCTCCACTTAATAAAACCGAAATACAACTGAAATCCGAAATCCGATCACAACCGATCACAAAACGATTACAAATCTTCCAACCCAAAAGTGTCAACTGAAATCTAAATTTAAAACAATGGTCACTCCACAATAGCTTCCTAATTCTTCACTTCACAACTCCAACCTGCAACTCCTCCGAACTCAACCGAACACCTGAAAAGAGAAACTGGGGGGGGATCAGCTTCCTAATGAAACTGAGTGAACCCACTGGGTCTACCTATGCGCCGAACCTAGCCTAGGAGTGATCCCAACTCCGCACACAAACAACACAACGGAATCTGACACAGCCATTATCATTTTAATCCTAGCATGCTACTAGGTGATCACACAAGAACTTACCTCCACCAGTACACACAATTAATAAGATTCAGCAATGTACACAAGTCATCAATCCTCACTACAACATCACTATCAGGGTTAGAACATGCACACCGGTCAATCTCATACCGCAATACAATAGCATCAACGAAGTCATCATACACACGATACAACACTTAATTACAATACATCTTCCAACACGAATAGCACCCACTTTCATACTTCAACCACACAACTCGCAATTCACAATTTCACAGTTACTAACATCAACCAAGCACAACACTACCAACCCCTGTCCCACAGACTCCACACATCATACTGTCACAACACGACTCGACTCATTAAATTCTAGGTGAGTTATTAGGCGCCTAGGAGTTGCTCCACACCACCACTGCCGGCCAACAATCCCCGGTAATACAACCCAGGGTGATCTACTCAACGTAGACCGATACCACAACCATAATCCCAGGTACTAGACCTGGGTGATCCACTCAACGCAGACCGACTCAACAATAATCCCTGGTAGCTAACCAGAGTGATTCACTCAACGTGAACCGGACACAACTCAACACATCTCAAGGTGGGCAGTGTGGACTCCTACCGGTTCTATCATTCAATCAACACAACCAATTACTCAACACTTACAACCAACCATCATACTCATCACACAGCTCATTCGCATCATTCAATCCAACCATCAGAACTCACATCAATTCCCACCACCAACATCAACATCAATCGCATACTCAACCATATCCCAAACTACACCACTTGCACTCATTCACATACCTCGACAACCACACACACACACACACATAGCATCATCACAATTCCACATCACACATAACCACACATCACAAGTCATTCAACGCCTCCCACGGCAAAAACAGTTTAAGGGTAAACGGCTAGCTCACCGGCCACCCCCACCTGCAAGTACAGGGGAAGCCATGTCATGAGTCGTAGGGTTACCCTCCTGTACGTCCTTCATTGGACGACCCCACATTGGTGGGACCATCCACCTGTTCGTGAATTAAGGGCGACCCCACATTGGCAGGACCACCCTCCTGCAACCACAGATTAACAATTCCAGGCAGAAATACACTTACAACATCATACCCCTGCCCTCCTACACTCGTTACTACATCCAATCCATTAAGCATCAAGGTTAATCTTTCCCCCATTCATCGCACATAACGAACAGCCCGCTATCATCATGCAATTCATCATATCATCAAGCATACAACAACCAACAACAATCGCAAATACTCAACAATCAATCACATAACGAAATCCCCTTTTACTCTCTTTCAATTTCATGCAACGCCCTACATTCTTCTAAGTCAAGTTTCAACTCCTCACGTCGACCAATTCTACCTATCGTATGCTAAACCCTCACCTGACAAGAAGACGAGGCTCTAAAACAACTCCCGGAACCCGAACGACCAAGCTCTACCACCCAAAGTCGTAGCTCTTCTCCTCCTCACCGACAGCAGCCTACCCAGAACCACCCAGAACCACGATGTGCGATCTCTTCCTCTCGTCGCCACAAACGCGTAGCAACAAACAGATCGCAAATCGGAGTTCTACAACTCCCGGAATCAAGGATTGAAACTTGGGGAATTTCAGTTCGTCAAAAACGAAGTTGGGGGAAAAAAGAGGAAGGAATTTGTGAATTTCCGTGCTGGATCCGCCTTTTTATGCACGAAAAGTGCGCCTGGTATGTCCAAAAGTGCGTCGGCGCACAATGACCCCCCAAAAGGCGCACATTTTGAATATTCCGCCGAAAGTTTGCTGAATTAATTGAAAAGTGCGCCTGGCACTTCTAAAAGTGCGCCTGCGCACTTCAGGGCCCAAAATTAGCACTTTTGGTACTGTACACTGTTCCCCTCTTTTGCAACTTCAACCCGGCACACACCCAAACATCCCAGACCTCAAGAGACCCTCTTAAGTACCGTTTCCGGCACTCTAGTCACCCAGACTTGAGTTCTAACCCATTCGGTTGGGCGGGGATGTTACAAGTCTCCCCAACTTTAAGAGATTTCGTCCCCGAAATCACAACCCGACTTGCTCTAGCAATGCAACCATACATCACAGCAACAAATGCAGCAATACAAGGATCACATCACCTCCCGAAACTCCCTTTTAACGGCTCTAGCAACACACACCTTCTAAGGGCACTACTCCCACACTACTTCAAACTTCTACCTAACAGACACGCACAACCGAACCTCAACGGCACTACTCACAACAAGAACACAACCAAAACACAATCAAACAAAACTCACTCAAGAGCACAACCACAACGCAAGAGCTCAACAAAGCACAACTCACACCAACAAGAACTATGAAGCTAACACCTTCGACTAAAACTCACACCCTCAAGCACTCTACTCACTTAACCAAATTCTACAAGGCTCTACTCTTCTAACCAATTTCCCAACCTGCTACTACTTCCACTCAACTACTCCGCCACCCTCTTCACTAAAGGAGGACACAAAACGTTTCAGTTGACCAATTTTAAGAAATCACATTTCATTTCAAATCACTTTCCTTTCAAATTCACAACACTTTCCTTTCAAAACTTCCCACCCAATTCAAAACGATTTGAAAATCCCTGAAAAGTTGGTCCTGTGCCGGTACTTCTTCCCTTCCTCCTATGAGGTTAATTACTCCTCTAGAAGAGAGACGAATCACCAACACAGCAGCAACTAACCAGGCTCTGATACCACTTGTAACACCCATCCCAAACCGACCCGAGTTCACCCGTGGTCGAACCGGGTTGAGTGCTACTTGAAGAACCAGCTTTAAAAGAAAAGAGTAAAACGCAGCGGAAACAGAAACAACTCTTAAATACAAGTTCAAAACGAAGGAGGCCTCCACTTAATAAAACCGAAATACAACTGAAATCCGAAATTCGATCACAACCGATCACAAAATCTCAAAACGATTACAAATCTTCCAACCCAAAAGTGTCAACTGAAATCTAAATTTAAAACAATGGTCACTCCACAATAGCTTCCTAATTCTGCACTTCACAACTCCAACCTGCAACTCCTCCGAACTCAACCGAACACCTGAAAAGAGAAACTGGGGGGGGGGGATCAGCTTCCTAATGAAACTGAGTGAACCCACTGGGTCTACCTATGCGCCGAACCTAGCCTAGGAGTGATCCCAACTCCGCACACAAACAACACAACGGAATCTGACATAGCCATTATCATTTTAATCCTAGCATGCTACTAGGTGATCACACAAGAACTTACCTCCACCAGTACACACAATTAATAAGATTCAGCAATGTACACAAGTCATCAATCCTCACTACAACATCACTATCAGGGTTAGAACATGCGCACCGGTCAATCTCATACCGCAATACAATAGCATCAACGAAGTCATCATACACACGATACAACACTTAATTACAATACATCTTCCAACACGAATAGCACCCACTTTCATACTTCAACCACACAACTCGCAATTCACAATTTCACAGTTACTAACATCAACCAAGCACAACACTACCAACCCCTGTCCCACAGACTCCACACATCATACTGTCACAACACGACTCGACTCATTAAATTCTAGGTGAGTTATTAGGCGCCTAGGAGTTGCTCCACACCACCACTGCCGGCCAACAATCCCTGGTAATACAACCCAGGGTGATCTACTCAACGTAGACCGATACCACAACCATAATCCCAGGTACTAGACCTGGGTGATCCACTCAACGCAGACCGACTCAACAATAATCCCTGGTAGCTAACCAGAGTGATTCACTCAACGTGAATCGGACACAACTCAACACATCTCAAGGTGGGCAGTGTGGACTCCTACCGGTTCTATCATTCAATCAACACAACCAATTACTCAACACTTACAACCAACCATCATACTCATCACACAGCTCATTCGCATCATTCAATCCAACCATCGGAACTCACATCAATTCCCACCACCAACATCAACATCAATCGCATACTCAACCATATCCCAAACTACACCACTTGCACTCATTCACACACCTCGACAACCACACACACACACACACACATAGCATCATCACAATTCCACATCACACATAACCACACATCACAAGTCATTCAACGCCTCCCACGGCACAAACAGTTTAAGGGTAAACGGCTAGCTCACCGGCCACCCCCACCTGCAAGTACAGGGGAAGCCATGTCATGAGTCGTAGGGTTACCCTCCTGTACGTCCTTCATTGGACGACCCCACATTGGTGGGACCATCCACCTGTTCGTGAATTAAGGGCGACCCCACATTGGCAGGACCACCCTCCTGCAACCACAGATTAACAATTCCAGGCAGAAATACACTTACAACATCATACCCCTGCCCTCCTACACTCGTTACTACATCCAATCCATTAAGCATCAAGGTTAATCTTTCCCCCATTCATCGCACATAACGAACAGCCCGCTATCATCATGCAATTCATCATATCATCAAGCATACAACAACCAACAACAATCGCAAATACTCAACAATCAATCACATAACGAAATCCCCTTTTACTCTCTTTCAATTTCATGCAACGCCCTACATTCTTCTAAGTCAAGTTTCAACTCCTCACGTCGACCAATTCTACCTATCGTACGCTAAACCCTCACCTGACAAGAAGACGAGGCTCTAAAACAACTCCCGGAACCCGAACGACCAAGCTCTACCACCCAAAGTCGTAGCTCTTCTCCTCCTCACCGACAGCAGCCTACTCCGAACCACCCAGAACCACAATGTGCGATCTCTTCCTCTCGTCGCCACGAACGCGTAGCAACAAACAGATCGCAAATCGGAGTTCTACAACTCCCGGAATCAAGGATTGAAACTTGGGGAATTTCAGTTCGTCAAAAACGAAGTTGGGGGAAAAAAGAGGAAGGAATTTGTGAATTTCCGTGCTGGATCCGCCTTTTTATGCACGAAAAGTGCGCCTGGTATGTCCAAAAGTGCGCCGGCGCACATTGACCCCCAAAAGGCGCACATTTTGAATATTCCGCCGAAAGTTTGCTGAATTAATTGATAAGTGCGCCTGGCACTTCTAAAAGTGCGCCTGCGCACTTCAGGGTCCAAAATCAGCACTTTTGGTACTGTACACTGTTCCCCTCTTTTGCAACTTCAACCCGGCACACACCCAAACGTCCCAGACCTCAAGAGACCCTCTTAAGTACCGTTTCCGGCACTCTAGTCACCCAGACTTGAGTTCTAACCCATTTGGTTGGGCGGGGATGTTACATAAACTGATTCATGAATTCAGCGGCTAACCAATAACGGTATGTTACAATGAATGAGATGACATTTGGAAAGGTGATGAAATTAACAACCAAGCAACTGATAGACTCAAGTTAGTCACACGCAACGTAAAAAAGCTAATCAATGGCATTGGAATCTCAAAATGAAAATTCAGAGGTAGTTGAGGAAGTGGGTGGATAACGGATAGAGGACTAATCGAATAAAGGATGGAGCAGAAATTAGGTGGTTAATCAGAATCAATAATGACTAGAGGAACATGGAGTTTTTGAGCATCGTTGTCGAGTATTTACAGTCAAAATTCTTTAACGTGCTTTCTAAGGTTAAAATTTGAATAAAGAAGAATTTATTGGAGTATTTCGAGGTATAATATTTTAGGACAATTTTAAAAGTAGAAAAGTGAGAGTTTAATGTTTAAAGGTTTTGTTCTAGTTAATAAGAAGTACTAGCTATCAAATCTAATAAATTCAAAACTCACGTTCGTATGAAAGCAATATTTTGTTCGTTTAATTGGATTAAAGAAGTTTTGCTCGAGATTCATTTTCATGATTTGAAAGATATAGGTTGGGGAATTCAAATATTTTTGTTTTCGAAGAATGTTTTAGACGGTAGAGGATTTTTGGATTTAAATCATTTTGAATAAAGTTTCTTTGTAGTATTAATGCGGTTTTAGAGATAAAATGAGCTTTGGTTTTACTGATGGATTTTAGTTAAAGGAAAGTGTTAACTTGGGATTTTATGGTGAATGTTTTACTGAAGGATACAAATTTAAGGTTTAGTGGATTAAAGGTTAAGATTTAAAGGATTAGAGTTTAAAGGATCTAAAAAAAGTGTTTTGAGGTTTAAAGGGTTAATGGCTCGCTTAATGGTTAAAGGTAGGTTTAGGGGTTTAGAGTTGATGCACAACAAGCCGAACATGAATCGTTGCATGGTAGAGGGTACAAGTACTTGACGAAATGGGAGGCAATGGTCTAAATAGTGGTTATTGTGTTCTAGAGAAGCTAAGTGGTTTCAGTGGTATTGCGGTGTTTAATGGTAGGAATGAGAACAACCCGACACCTCCCGCCGCCTCACCACCGCCTTAGATTCTCAACCTCGACACCTCTTCCTGCAACGAAAGATTCGAGGAGCTTGCCAGAGGGACGACGACCGGGTGCGTGTCAATTGCTTACTGCTGCCTTTGCGGAATCGCCAATCTCCTCTTCCCCACCAAACCTATTCAGCCATTGAGAGGGAAACTCGTCGTTCCATGAAGTTCGGAAGCGACGGTTGTGGTTGAATTAGTTTTTTTAGTTTTTTTAAACAATTAATAACAACAGTGGTGGTTATAACATCCACAGTGTAAGCGCCACTAATGTTTATTGTTGGCGGTTGCTGACCGCCAATAAATAGTGTTTGTAGCGGACGGATTTGTGGCAGTTTCATCTTCCAACAGTATAATCAATAGTGGTAGTTATAACCTCCACAACTAGAAAAAACCCGCCACTGTTGAGCTATTTTGTTGTAGTGTGAGAGCGAGAGCCTAAGTTGAGTGGTATTAGGATAGGAATTTTGTGCTACGAGAGTGTATCGAGTCTACATTAGAGAAATTCATGATCATTCAACTACAAACTTGATCTTGATTGGCTTGTTTTTGCACTTAGTCCTCTTGAGCATGATGAGTCTACCTACCAAGTGAACCTTCCTCATTCTCTTGATTTGAAACAATCTTCCTTCCTTCCTTCCCTTTTTTTCTTTGCTTAGTAGTTGTTAATTGAACTTGAAGGAATCAAAACTAATTTTCCAAAGATTAGACCGTACACGAGAGACTTGAGTCGTAGCCATTTGAGGGGATCCTTGAGGTATACCACACTTGATTGCAAACCCTAAAAAGTTTGTGTCACTAATGTATATAAGGAGACACTTGATATGAAAATTACACATCTTAACATAATGATTGCAACACATTACGTACAAATTGTACAAAGTTGTGAGATTGGCAATGACACTTCATAAATGTAGTGATTGCGTATCTTAAATTATGAATTGCATATTTAAATGTATTTATTGTTACCTTTGAGATAGTTATTGAAGCATGTGATACTACACGTATAGAAAATCACTCTTATTTTATTATTTATGGATAAAGACGTATAGATTGTCGATTCAAATGTAGGTATGCTAACATGTGAAAATATTCTACATGAAATGTCTAACGTATATAAGGACACATTGGATATGAAAATGACACACCTCAATGTAAGATAGCAAGAAATTATGTACGGATTGTATAAACTTGTGAGACATCGCAATGACACCTGGTAAAGGTACGAATTGTGTATATAAAGATAGTGATTTCACACTATCTAAAAGTACGAATTGTTTATCTAAAAGTATGGATTGTGTACCTAAAGATAGTTATGACACCTCAAAATGTAGTTAATAGCAAGGAAAATACACTAACGATGAACCCTCAAAAATACTATGTACCCTAAAAAATGTACGATTTTCTAAAACTGTTTGAATACTATCAAGGTTAGAATCGTTAAATTCATCTTCAAAATAGGAGTATCTTTTCATGAATTTTTTTTTAAAAAAGCACTTATTTCAACCTCCCTAGAAGCGATAATGAGACTGAAAAATAAATATTTTTTAAAAGTAATCAGAATACTATTATTATGTGGAATCCTCTAAAATACCACAATGTTTCATTGTGACAACTTGTTGTTTCTTCATCTTCGATTGTTTCACTGTCAAAATTGGAGCTTCGATATGCGAAAGAATTGAAAACATTGGTGGTTGGAGGGGTGGTGAAACTGCCTTCCTCGGTACTTATGCTTTGAAAATCCAAGCTTAAATCCACAGTGATAGCTCAGTTCCTTGGCACTGTTCCGCCGGTGAGGGTGATAATGAGTATAATCAACTTATTGTGGGGTTATGAAGGTGAAGTAATGCTCTAAACTCTTTCTGAGGGATTTTTCTCTTCGAATTCATATTTGAGGCACTCTGCAACTAGGTTTTAGCCAGATCCTGACACATCCACCATTCGACAAGGAAGTGGAAGCGTGGAATCACTCCCATTAATTTCACTCCGAATGAGTTGTCAGTTTGGATTGTTTTTTGAAATTTGTCCCACCCCTGAGCTTATCACACCCAAACGTGTTAGATGGCTTGCGAGTCAAATGGGTAGTCCTATAAATAAGTTCGTTAAAGATGGGTTTGATGTGAAGGTATGTGTAGTCAGGGATGTCTCAAAAGAGATGCAATTTGAGGTAGTGGTTGAAATGGAGGATGATGAGGTTGTTGATATACAAATTGAGGTCCCTGTTATTATATCTTACAAAGCAGCAAAGAAGTGGCTGCAAAAGCAGACTCGGTCCCAATTAATTTCCTTAGTCAGCTGATCGGAGTCCTTCAGGAAATGTACCTGAGGGTTTGATGTGACTTTAATTAGTGCATTTTAAGCTTATAAATGACCTATGAAATACCCGTGTTTATTCGTGAAATGACATGACTTATATGCTTTTATTGAAGTTTTGTGCAAAGTGTCATTTTGTTGTCCGGTTGCCACTTTGGAGCCAAATTCGTGGGCTATTGGAGTTGCCTCTGTGCATGTTCAGGTTATGGCATCAAAGTACGGATGACAAGGAGCGCATAGGAGCAAACGGGAGGTCATTTGGAGTCCGGACGAGGGAGATATGAGCATTACAAGATCGGGTTTTCTGCAGAGTGCAGGGGTGCACGCCGTGCACTGTCCCCTGCACTATAAATACTCTTGTTTTTGGCCATTTTGAGAAAATAGAGGATATCTCTTGAACCCCAAACACATATCCACGAACCCTCAAACCCTAGAACACGTTTTTGGAGCAATTTGAAGCCATTGGAGCTAGGATTGAAGCCAACAAACCTTGGAGAAGTGCTTACAAGTGGAGAAGTGAAGATCATCTCAAGGATTCATCCATGGTGTTCTTTGGTGACCATTCTTCCTTCTTTTCTCTTTACTCCCTTGGCCATGTGTGGCTGAGTTTCTAGGGTTCATCTTGGATGGGTAGATTAGTTGTGCTATGATAGAGGAATGATTGTATAGAACTTGCCATGATTGATCTTGGTTGTATGAGGATGATTCCTAGACTTGTTCTTAATGCCATTTTATGCCATGTTTGCTTGATTTGGTCCATTCATTGTGATTTGATGCATGAGAGTGCTTGGATTGCATAGATTGTCGGTCTAGGGATTGAAGTGAGTGTGTTCTAAGAGATTAGATCATCTTATTTCAACCATTTTCACTTGATTTCTCTCTTGGGCATTTTATCGAACACTTGGTGTGCATGTGGATTTTCATTCAATTGAGTTTGAAAAGGCTTTTTGGTGAATTTCTTAGTGTTAGGGCATTGATATGAGAGTGTTGTGCCTAGCCTTGTGGTCATAGAGTCTTAAGAGAGGGTCTTGTGTCTTGGCATTTCATCAAACACTTAGAATGCATCCTTTTTTCACTTAGCTTGAGAGCGAGAGCCTAAGTTGAGTGGTATTGGGATAGGGATTAGGTGCTACGAGAGTGCATCGAGTCTATAAAAGTGAAATGCATGGTCATCCGAATGCAAACTCGATCTTGATTGACTTGTTTGTTCAATTAGTCATCTTGAGCATGATGAAACTACCCACCAAGAGAGCCCCTTTGTCTTTGATTTGAACCACCTTTCTATCTTGCTTAGTCTTTGTTAGTATTGCATTTCTTTACTTTTGTTTCTGAATTTCTCTTTCAAACCAATCCAATTTCAAATGTTTAAACCGTCTATGAGAAGTGTGAGTATTGGTCTATGAGAGGACCCCGTGGAATACGACCTTGGTAAATCCCCTTTTATCAGGGTCCATCTGGAGCGGAGCGTGCACCTGAACATATTGTTAAGTTGCCAATTAGGGGGGGCAGGCAATGATGCTTAGACTTCTCCTAAAGTGAAGGCATCATCTCCCCAACAGAATGACTGTGGCCATCATTGTAACACCCATCCCGAATCGAGTGGGTTAAACTCGTGGTGAAACTGATAATGAGCATTACTAAGATAGCACAATAAAGAAAAAGTAGTAAACCGATAGTAAAATTTAACAAACCAAAAAGGAGGCCTCTAATAAAAGAAAATCCGAGTACAAACCAATAAAATAAAATCTGAAACCAATCCTCAAAATGATTACAAAATCCCCAAATGGTAAAAGTCAACTGAAATGTAAAATAAAAGAAAGATCAACTCTAAGTAAATCGTCAATCTTCACCTCATAGCTCCAACCAGCAACTGCTCTAAACTCGACCGAAACACCTGAACCTCAACTCACTTTCTCTAACCACGCGAACCTGAAAGGGGAAGAGGGGAGATTAATTTCCTAATGAAACTAAGTGAACCCACTGGATTTTACTATGTGTCGAACCATGTCGCAACCTACAAGTATAAGGATATCCATGTCGCAAGTCTAGGGTTACCCTCATGTTCCTCTTTCATAGGATGACCCCACATATGCAGGGCCATCTTCCTGCAACCACAACTGACAACAACGTAATAAGTAATTTAGCAAGATCACCCAACCCGTTCCTCCTAACACTCATTTACTAACTTTGATCCATTAATCATCATTATTAATCGCTTGCGCCAAACCCGACAGTATAACATCACAACAATCAACATACATCAACAATCAATCAATCAACAATCATCAACAATCAATCAATTAGCAATCACATCACGATTATCCCATTTTAATCTCTTCAATTTTCATGCATTCCCTAAATTCATCTAGGTGAGATTACAATCCTCACGTTCACCATCACTACCTATCAAACTCTAAACCCTTACCTAACAAGAAGATGAGGCTCTAAGCGACTTCTAGAAACTCGAACGAACAAACCCTCCTTCTCCAAAAATGTAGCTTTTTCCCTTCCTCACTGACAGCACCATACTACAAAATACAAGAAACCAAGATGTACAATCTCTTCCTCTCGTCGCCAGGAATGCATAGAAGAAAATGGATCCTCGATCGGACACCCGTAGCTCCCGGAATCAAGGTTTGAAGTTGGGAAAACCTTGGTTCGCCAAAAGGGGTTTCAGGATGAAAGAGAGCGGAAAAAGTTGCCAAAATCCGTCAAAGCCCATTTTTTTTATTCAGGTCACAACATACGACATGTTTGATGAAGAAACAGACGTGTTGTACAGGCACACGACCATGTGGTTCTACTGCCAATTCGACGAGCCTTTCCGGATAATAAAGCACGGTCGTGTATCTATGATACACGACGTTTATCATGAAGACACACGACGTGTGTTCTTCACTACACAACATGCTCATTTGCAACTTCTACCCAACTTAATTTCGAACTTCCCAGACTTCGATGGGACCTCAAGAACACTGTTTTCAATGCCTCAATCACCCAAAATTGAGTTCCAAACCGTTCGGTTGGGCGGGGATGTTACAATCATGATGTTGTTGTTTTGAGGCCTGAAACTCATACTGTAGGGAGAGATGGAGTTGTTTACTATGATGATGAGCTAATAGCAAATGATGAAACTGATAAATTGGTGATCACGACTACTAGAGAAGATAAAAATGGAGAGTAGAAGAGCATAACTCTGACCTCTGCTACTTTTGGAGACTTCTTCAATCCAGGTAAACTTGTTTCTCCCAGTGGGATTGATACAAGACCTAAGACTTGTCGAAGATGAAGCTCTTCTTATGGAATGTGAGAGGCTTAAATACTAAAGAACATTTCGTGGAGTTACTTTAGTATATAAATAGGCATTATGTTGATGTTTCTGCCATTTTTGAATCCAAAACTAGATTAAGTCATACTAGTAGTCTTTGTTCTACTAGAATCCGTAGTTGGAGTTCAGAGTTTTGTTGCGATGATACTTTGGGTAAAGTTTGGTTATTATTGAAGTAGGATGTGCCTATTAGGGTTGTTGAGAAAAGTTCATAGTATGTTCACATAAAAATTGAGATTCCAATGCCTTACTATTGTACATTTGTGTATGTTGCAAATGTTAGTAGTGGGAGGAGGGAGTTATATGCTGATTTGAGAAAGCTTGCTCAACAGAGTCTGCCTTGGATGATAGGTGGTGATTTTAATGCAATTCTCAAAGTTGATGATTCCTCAATTCTTCAAAATAGTTGGAGGAGCATTATGATATTGCTGATTTTATCAGATATAGTGAGATTACTTAGCATAATGCCCAGGGCCCTAGCTTTACCTTGATCAACAGCAGGGAGGATGGTGGTATGATTCATTATCGTTTGGATCAAGTTTTTATTAACTTGGCCTGGCAGCAGCATTTTCCAGGGAGTAAGGTTACTATGATGGCTTGTAAGTCCTTAGATCACTGCTCAATTCTAATGGATACAGTTTCCTCCACTCTTTCTAGGATCAAACCTCTTAAGCTCTTTTCCTTTGGTGCAATCATTCTCTCTTCATGGACATGGTAAAAAAGGTTTGGAATGAAAAGATTTATGCAGGAAAGCCCTTTTATAAGTTGTATGGTAAATTTAGGATTCTTAAGAGTAAATTGAAGGATTTTAATGTTCATCATTTCTTTAAGCTGCATGATAGAGTGGGTCTTGTTGGTGACACTTTTGAAACTGGTTGTTTGATGATCATTCGAATGAGAATATGTGTGAAGTTAATGATGTTAGAGTTGGAGGGACTTAGAAAAGCAGAAGAAATTTTTTTGAGGAGTAAAGCTCGTACCCTTTGGATTAAATAAGGAAATACGTGTACAATATTTCTTTAATCTAGTGAACACTCGTTAGTTAAGAAATATTGTGAGGCAGATAGGAAGAAAAGATGGGGGCTTAATTGATGATTTTGATGAGATTTCAGAGGTTGTTGTTATGTTTTAAAAATATGCTTTGTAAGAGTAATCACGTAAGCTTAGCTGATCTTGATAGATTGAAAAGGTTCAATGTCAGTAATGAGGAGAAACTTCTTTGGTGATTCCAGTTACTAAGGAGGAAATTAAAGGAGCTTTGTTCTCCATGGATACTGAGAAATCACCAGGGTCTGCTACCTTTACGATGATGTTTTATGAAGTTTGTTGATATATCGTTGGTGATGATGTGATAAGTGTTGTCATGAGCTTCTTTACTACAAGTAAGCTTCCATGTTTTGTTAATTTTTCTTATCTTGTCTTAACCCCTAAAAAGGTTAATCCAATTGAGATGAAAGACTATAGTACGATCTCGTGTTGTAACGTAGTCTATAAAATCATCTCTAAAGTTATTTCCAATAGACTTAGGAGAGTTCTTCCTAAGGTAATTAGTACTCTCAGTCATCTTTTGTTAAAGAGAGGAACATTGGTGACAACATCCTATTTGCAACAAATATGCTCAGGCCCTATAGTAAGTGAAATGTATAAGCAAGATGTGCCATTAAGTAGATCTTATGAAAGCATTTGAGTCGTTAGAATGGGATTTTTTCTGACAGTTATGAAGGCAATGAATTTTTCATCTTGCTTTATTCATTGGATTCAAGTTTGTCTGGACACAAGTATGCTCTTTTTTAGCTTAAGTGCTACGTTATATAGAAACTTTTTTTCTAACAAAGGATTCAAACATGGGGATAACATCTCCCTTTATTCGTTTCTCATATCCATGATGGTGCTAGCTTGCTTATTGGACAAGGCAGTTAACGAAGGAAAGTTCATGTTACATCCACAATGTAAGCAGACTAGGTTAACTCACCTTAGTTTCGTTGATGATCTAATCATATTTACTAAAGCAAGTACTAAAGGGGTTTCTTATGTTACTACTATTTTGAAGAAGTTCCAATTGTTTTCGTGTTTGAGGTTTAATCCTGAGAAAAGAAAAGTCTACGTAGTATAGCTTAAAGATGATTTGGAAGGTAACATTGTAAAGGACTCGGGGTTTAGGGGGGGGGGGGGGGACTTACCTTCAAATATTTGGTAGTATCTATGAGTTCAGGGTAGCTAAAGAGATCGGATTAAAAAGTTTTGATTGAGAGATCACAAAGATGATCCAGGATTGGAAGGCAAATAAATGCCTTTCGTATGCTGGTAAACTATAATTAATCAAATCTATCATTTGTGGTATATTGTAGCATTGGATGAGTGTTTTCCATATCCCCAAATGCATTCTAAAGGAAATTGAGCTTATATGCAATCAATTTCTTTGGTAGAAAATGTTGGAAGAAAAGGTCCAAAGTCCTTCAAAAAAGATCTCTCTTCTAGAGAATGATCTTTGGTTGATTTTATGCAATTTTCTTCTTTCCTTTTGTGTGTTTGTGTGTTCAAATTCTTTGTAGGATAAAAAGATAAAGATGGAAATGTTGGAGGAAAATCAATCAAGCATTGAACACACGATTTGGTCCGACGGCTAGTTCAAACACAACTTAATGGAAAATCCCTCAAGGCTCTCGGTGTGAAAACTGTGGAGTGTATCACGTAGTGCCGTGGATTTCTCTGTTTGCCAGTGAAGTGAAAAGCAGAGTCTGTGTAACCTAAGTTGTGTTGCTTGAGGTTTGTGACAGTAAATCATAATAAAAGTGTCTCTCCCAATATTGCTTAGGCGTGGAGTAGGGTTAACCCTGAACCACGTAAATCTTTGTGTCTCTTCTTTTATTTTTCTTTGAATCCTTATGTCTCTATCTTACTGTCAGTTGCCGACGTTCATCCATTTCACTCCGGTCAAGTCATCTGACAAAGGCCCCAGCTTGTGTTCAATGCGTTCAATAGGTTTAATCAACCCAACTGATTAAGCCCAAACTGAAAGGCCCATACAACATCTTTGGTGTCTCACTCAACGAACTCAACATCGATCCAAAATTGAGAAACAGTGCTGAATTTCTCTTTCTCCTTCTCAATTCAATTCCATCTCATTTCGTACCTCGCTAAGTAAAACTCTTGATCTTCCACTAATCTCTGGTTTCAATTGGTATATTGTTGGAAGAAAAAGTCCAAAGCCCTTCGAAAAAGATCTCTCTTCTAGAGAATGATCTTTGGTTGATTTTATGCAATTTTCTTCTTTCCTTTTGCGTGTTTGTGTGTTCAAATTCTTTGCAGGATTAAAAGAGAAAGATGGAAATTTGGAGGAAAATCAATCAAGCATTCAACACACAATTTGGTCCAACGGCTAGTTTAGACACTACTTAATGAAAAATCTCTCAAGGCTCTCGGTGGTGCAAACTGTGGAGTGTATCAGTTAGTGCGGTGGTTTTCTCTGTTTGCCAGTGAAGTGAAAATCAAAGTCTGTGTAACTCAAGCTGTGTTGCTTGAGGGTTGTGAGAGTAAATCATAATAAAAGTGCCTCTCCCAGGCTTGCTTGAGCGTGGAAAAAGGTTAACCCCGAACCACGTAAATCTCTGTGTCTCTTCTTTTTTGTTCTCTTTGAATCCTTCTGTCTCTGTCTTACTACAGTCCCGTCGTTCATCCATTTTACTCCGATCAAGTCATCCGACAAAGGCCCAAGTTTGTGTTCAATGCGTTCAACAGGTTTAATCAACCCAACTGATTAAGCCCAAACTATAAGGCCCATACAACATCTTTGGTGTCTCACTCAACGAACTCTACATGGATCCTAAATTCAGAAACAATGCTCAATTTTCTTTCTCCTTCTTAATTCAATTTCATCGCATTTCGTACCTTGCTAAGTAAAACTCTTGATCTTCCACTAATCTCTAGTTTTAGAAAACTGAAAATGGTTGGAGTAAGGTGGCTTGGACTTCCTTGCTCTTCCAAAGACAGGTGGATGAGTAGGGTTAAAGGAATTTTATTCTTGGAATGTGGCCAACACAATAAGGCACATTTGGAACTTGTTTGCGGGAAGTAGCTCTCATTGGGTTGCTTGGACTTACAAGTATAAGAGCAAGAGTAAGTCAATTTGGGATCTGAAACCTTCTTTTGGTTCTTGGACTTAGAGAGGAATCCTGAAGATGAGCTGGGTGATTAAACACTTCATTGGAGTTACAAGCGGTGGGGAGATTACTTGGGAAGGAAGCATTATGAGTCACTTTAAACTTTCTCCGGTATGGGAGACCATTAGACCCTGTGGCTCATCTGTTGCTTGGTGTGAATCAGTTTGGAAGGGTATTGTGATACCTAGTTATATCTTCCTTACTTGGCTCCACATTAAGGATAGGGTTGCTTGGAAGGTTAAAATGGTTAATTGGGGGTTGACTATGGACTTGAATTAGGAATTATGTGACGTTGGATTTGACAACAGGGAGCATGTATTCTTGGAATGCTCATATTCTCAATCGGTTTTGAATTGTTTCAATGGCTAATGAATTTGGAAAACGTGGGAAGAGGTTCTTATGTTTGTTTGCTGAAACTTTGCTGGAAATTTGGCAAAAGCTTGGTGAGAAGGTGTTTCAGGTGCACTGTTGTTAGTGTTATTTAGCGAGAGCTTGTATGAGGCTTTACACTGGTAAGAAGAGGACAGTTGGGTGCTTAGTTGATCAAATTAAGCAGGATATATTATCGGTCGCTAAAGGAAGAGTAGATAATAGATTTCCGTTAGAGTTTGTATAATCCACTTTTCTTTGTAATTAGTAGGGCTTTCTTGTGGTCTAGGTAATCCGAACATCTCTTTTGAGGGATATGGAGAACTGAAGCCAACTTGAAATGTTCTAGGGGTACTTTTGTGCTTTGCTCGTAGACGCTCATATTTTTTTATGCAATGAAACTTGTTATTCAAAATAATATTATAAATATTCATTGAAATACAAATATTCATATATAAAGGAAATAAAAATTAAACTTGAATCAATAAACTTACGTTAATTTTTAATAAAGCCCATTCACTCTAATAGAGTTCTATTAATTAAAATAAGCAAAAAAAAGTTCATCTTAGAAATAGCATGGTACTGAAATAATACGTGTCGATTTATTATTCTACTATTCTTACTCCTGATCCTTTTTTTTCATTATCCAACCTCCTCTAGGTCACAACAATCGGGAGTTACTTGCCATCAAGGAAAGATCTCAGCCGTTCAATTAAATTTCATTAATCTAACCGTCCAAAATATATAGGTATTTTTGAAATTTTAAAATATCATCTCATCCATAGTTGCCGGTCACCGGTCACCGCCGCCGCTGGTCACCAGTCTCCACCATTCTCAGTAATAATTAGAAAAAGGAACATAGCACTTTGGCTCCCTTTACATTGCCAACTTAAAAATAGCCCCTATATTATGAATCGCTTTTTTACTCTCCCCCTACTTCGACTACTTGCCATTTTGGTCCTTTCGTTTCAATATTCGTCTTCTTAACATTAAATCTGGACACTTCTAGACACCGACAAGAAGAGATATCAGAGATAGGTGATGAAGAGTTGGTTAGGGAGGTAAGTTGGGGAGGTATCACAAAGAATATGGATGAAATACGAAGGATTTTAAAAACACATATTTCATTCACCAATTTCATCCTATCAACCATATATATATATATACGTATATTCTCAATTGAAAATGATTAGTAAGATAATACATGGCCATTGGAGCTAACGTGGTGTACTACTGAATGCGCATCAATTAACGTCACGAAGATGAAAGGTGGAATAGAAGTCAAATGGCAAAGTGGTCAAAGTAGGAGGGGGTAAAAAGAATGATTTATAGTGTAGGGGGATATTTGTTAAGTTGGAAAAAAGAGGGGGGGCAAAGTGCTATTTCTGCTTTAAAAAAATTGGTGTTGTTGGGATTTGAAATTATGACCTGGATTACCTTTAGGTATTGAACCCCTGGATTTATTCGTCGAAAGCTAAACCAACCTCGATTACCTTTTGTAAGATTCCTCCTACTCTGCTCGCGGAGGAGGGAGTAAGCTGGATGGCTAGCCAGTATGGTAAAGCGATTCAGAAGCATGTCCGCGAAGCTTGAATGTCAAAGTATGTGTTCTCAAGGTGAAGTAAGTAATATGAACACTGAATTGAAGGTTCATCTTGGTAAGGGAGAGGTAGTGCATATAGTAGTGGAGTTTCCCCATGCTAGGGCATTCAAGAAAACTGGAAGGGTATAAATACAAGTATCGCAGCCTGCAACTATTACAAATGATGTATTACTAGATGACGCGCGAGATGAAACTTCTATGGAAGTGGAGGTGGAGGTGTCTGAAGGTACTCATGATTTGGAGGTTGGAGGGGGGTTAGGCTTTAGATCTAAGACTTTTGCTGAAGTGGAGGATCCTCCTAACCAAATGAGACCTGTTGAAGCTTCTTTTGAAGTGGAGGTTAGTGTTACTCAGAGCCCTGTAGCTGGTATTTAAGTACATGCTTCTGCTTTTGAGGTGTTTGTTGAGGATTGTGGTGAGTCTGTTGATATTGATGCTACTTGTGACTCTGTAGTGGAAAGTGTGATGATGATAATCCTGAGAAGTATGTGCAGATCCCTGAGAAGCCCTGTTTTGGTGAGTTCTTTTAGAAGACTCATTTTTCAACTCGTGAAAGAGGCAAGAGTAGAGGTGGTAGTGGAGTAAAAACACACCACCAAGCTAATGAAATGATCAAGTTTTGGATCTGGAATATTAGAGGGTTTAATAAAAAAGTAAATTTAACACCCTTCATTCATATATAGCTAGAGAGAGTGTTGATGTGGTTGCTTTACTTGAGCCTAGAGTCAAGAGGAAAAATACTGCAGATCTTTATGCCTCTTGTTTCCCAGGTTGGTTAGCAGATTTTTGTTATGAAAATGATCTTGGAAAGATATGGTTGCTATGGAAAAAAGATGTGCCTCTTAGTATTCTGTATAAAATCTCTCAGCTTATTCACTTCTCAATTACCCTGCCTACTCTGTACTTAGTTACTATCGTTTATGTTGCTAATGATAATGGTAAAAGGATTATCCTCTATAATGATCTCTTAACTCTAAAGCCTATGAACTCCCCGTGGTTCATAGCTGGGGACTTCAATGCTATTTTGGATGTTATAGAGGCTTCTAAATCCCCCTCCTCATTTGTTGGTATGGAGGTATTCTAGAAATTTGTTCAAGATGCAGACCTCAGTAAACATGCTTCTCAGGGGCCTTTCTATACTTGGACTAATAATCAAGATCAGTCCCCCATTGCCAGAAAATTGGATCGTGTACTGATAAATCATCACTGGTTGGCTCAGTTTAGGAGCTCTGTGACAGTTTACCCCACTGTTGAATCTGATCATTGTGCTCTCCACATAAATACAGACTGTAGGGTTGTCTCCTATCCCAAAACCGTTTAAATTCTACCTTGCTGGATGGAGTATAGCTCATTTCAATAAGTACTGCAAACTGCTTGGAATAAGAGAATTAAAGGGTCACCTTTCTTTGTACTGTATGCAAAGCTTCATAGGCTGAAAGCTGGTCTTAGAAAACTCAATACTGATCATTTCTCTGACATTCAGCAGAAAGTGATTGATAAGAAGAAAGTTTTGGAGGGATTGAAGAGTGATATGTTTAGTAATCCTTCTCCAGTTGCTGTGAGAAGTGTACAAGATGGGGAGATGGAACTAGCACATCTACTCACCATTGAAGAGAGTAACCTAAGGCTAAAGGTTAGAGCCCTGTGGGTTCACTACAGGAAATTGACAATTTAACAGCGGCAGGAATACAATTTAACAACGGCAGCTGTTAAATTGGCCAATGTAAAAACCAATTAACAGCGGCAAAAAGTGGTTGCGGTTAAACTCAATATTTTAACAGCGGCCATAGGCCGCTGTTAAGTTAGTTCTTCGATTAAATTAATAGTAGGGGGCTCCGGTGACAATCCAGATTCCAGAACACGATAGTCCATATTCCAAAATGCGTCGCCGGCAGTGGGTTCTTGAATCGAGGATGAAGCAGCAGCGACCAAGAATGATGCATCGTCGTCAGAGACTCCTACCTACAGTGGGTTCCTGAATCGAGGATGAAGCAGTGGCGGTCGAAAATGATGCATTGTCGGCGGAGGCGGAGACTCCTACCTATGGTGGGTTCCTGAATCTAGGATGAAGCAGTTATCGTCGAAACGATTTAGAAAGTGGAAGGAAGATGCGACGGCGACGGTGGAAGTCTGGACAGAAAGTGGAAGTGGAATGAAGAGTCTTCGGAGAGGATGAAGGTTGACGGTGACGATGAAAACGTAGAAGAAAGAGGTTGACGGTGATGTCGACAAATGGCGGCTTGATTTCCGACGAAGAGAGTCGAGAAATCGGAGAAGAGTGGAAGAGGAGGTTGATGGTAGCTTCGATTTATGTTTCCGACGGAGGGAGTCGTGAAATCGGAGAAGAGTGGAAGAAAGAATTGGACGGTTTAGATTTGAGAATTTGTGTTTCTTTAGTTTAGATCCGACAGTCGAGATTAGCGATCCACGCGAATTAATTTAGCAACGGCTACTAGCTGCTGTTAAATGTAATAATTTAACAACAGCCAATATCCTGATTTTTTAAATTTAACAACGGCCATTTCAGGGTCGCTGTTAAACGTCTGCTGTTAAATTATCTTTTTGTTGTAGTGGTTAAGCATGAGGATGGGAATAGCAGCTTCTTTGCAAGATAGGTTGCTGTTGGGAAAAAACACTATAAGACAAGTGCAGGCGGATGATGGTTCTGTGATTGAAGACACTAAGGCTATGGCTGATTATGTAGTGTTAAGCTTCTTGGAACCTCAACTCATATAAGTGATCCATCTTTCCAGTCCTTGATCACAAATAAACTCAGTAATGATAAGATTGATATGTTAGTTGCGGACGTATCAATTGAGGAGATGAAATCAGCTGTGTTTGATTTGGCTTCTAAAAAGGCCTCTGGCCCTGATGGATTTTCAGCAGCTTTCTGCAAGAAATGCTGGAAAGAAGTAGGTGTGGATGTGCTCCAGGCAATGGGAGACTTCTTTAGTTCTGAGAAGCATCATCCCTTAGTAAACTCAACCATCATTACCTTGATCTCTAAGAAGGTGAATGCTACAAGCATGAGAGATTATAGGTCAATCTCCTGCTGTAATACTATATATAAAGCTCTTTCCAAGGTACTGGCTAATAGGTTACACAAGGTTCTTCCCTCTCTCATTGGCTATGCTTAGTTAGCATTCATCGAAGAAAGGATGATAAGTGACAATGTCATCCTTGCTCATGAATTGCTCTCTAAGTACAATCAGAAAGAGGTTTGCCCTAGGTGTGTTCTCAAGATTGACCTGATGAAGGCCTTTGACTCGGTGGAGTGGTCTTTTATTGGAGATTTTCTAAGTGCTATGGGGTTTCCACAAAGGTATATCAGCTGGATTTTGGCTTGTTTGAATTCCACAATGTTCATAGTAAATTTGAATGGATCACTCTTTGGTTACTTCCTAGCAAAACGAGGATTGTGGTAGGGTGATCCCATTTCACCATATCTGTTTGTTATGGAAATGCAAATCCAGGATTGTTTGTTTGCAAATGCATCTTCTAGGAGTCTTTTCCAGTACCATCCTCAGAGTAAAGGAATTAAGCTCACTCATCTCTACTTTGTTGACAACTTGTTGGTATTCACAAAGGAAAGTGTTCATGCTGTAACACATGTTAGACAAATTATGGATAAATTTCATAGCATCTCTGGCTTACAGTTCAACCCTGAGAAGAGTGACATGTATGTAGTTGGGGAAAGCAGGGTTGTGGCTGCTCAAATGGCTTCAATAATTGGGTTCAGGGAGGAACCCTTCCTATGAGGTATTTGGGAATTCCTATTTCTGCTGGGAAGTTATCTAAAGTGGATTGTAGATGCCTAGTCGATAAGATAACCAGTAGGATTAAGGATTGGAAAGCAAAATTGCTTAACTATGTAGGGAAGATGCAGCTCATTAAATCTGTTGTTCAAGGATTTCTGTAGTATTGGCTTTCCATGTTCATTTTGCCTAAGTTTGTGCTTAAAGATATTGAAGATATATGTGCTCATTTCCGTTGGGACAAGAGAGAAGGAAGCAGAATAAAGGTCTCTTGGTATCATATGGCCTCCCCCTTTGAGGAGGGGGGAATAGGTCTGAAGGACTTGAGCAGCTGGAATGAAGCGAATATAATTCGTCATCTTTGGAACTTAATAATGAGGAGTGGCTCAATGTAGGTTGCCTGGATATGGAAGTATAGACTTAAGCATGGTGATATCTGGAACCATGTGACTACACTAGGATCCTGGCATTGGAGACGTATTCTGAAACTAAGGGAATTGGATGTTGGTCATATAACTATTGACTCAGATGGAGAAATATTGTGGAATGGAGACCTCATGCCTAAGTTTAAGGTCAGTAAAGTTTGGGAACTATTAGACCAAGAAGATAAAAGGTTGCTTGGTCAAAATATATCTGGAATGGCTTTAAGATTCCAAAGAATAGTGTGCTTGTTTGGTTGATCCTGCTTGATAGAATTAGCACTTTGGGCAAGGTTAGTAGATGAAATAGCGATGCCAATACTATTTACCCATTGTGCAACAGTGCTCCGGAGTCTAGAGACCATTTATTTGCAGAGTGTGATTACTTTCTCAAATGTCTTCATAATTTCTTCCTCAGTTCAGTTTGCTTCTTGGAACGATCATTTGAATTTTGTGGTGCAAAGTAGGGAAGCTGACAATACTATCAACAAGGCAAAAAGGTTGTGTTCGTGTTCAGTCCTTATTGCAGTTTGGAGAGAAAGGTGTAGAAGAGTGTTTGATGCAGGGCCTAAAGCAGTAGAGCTGATTATCCAAAGTACTACTCTAGAAGTTAGTTTGTATTTCTCAGGACACAAAGATGAGGCAGTAGTTAAGAGTTGTTATAGTAGCTAATTGGTCCTTATGTTTCTAGGGGGTTAGTAAGATGATGTAGGTGAACAAGTCATCTCACTAACGAGGGAGCTTGGGATCAGAAATCACTTCCTTCCTCCCCAAAAATATTAGAGGATCTTAGTTTTTTGTGCATTTAGGTCTTTGTTTGGTAGTACTTTTGTGAGACTCCTCTTGTACTAAGGCCTTCATCATTTTTTGATGAGAAATAAAACCCTAATTATTCATAAAAAAATTGTGACCTCCTTTTTTTAAAATCAAAGTCCTACCACTATGCCACTGATACAATTGATATTATATAATAATATTATTATTTTATTAGGTAGTGTGCAGATGGTTTGTATAAAATATGTGCACACAAGTAGAATTTGGTCAATTGGGCGCTGTACAAAAATTGATATGATAACATTAATGACCATATTATTCTTTTGCTCATATGATTATTTTAATCAGTGACCGTATAATTTAAATTATGGATCGTATTAAAAATTGATCCCTAAATTTGTGATGGCTGGGTATATTAAGGACCGTGAAAACTAATGGTCACTAGTATAAGCGCATTAGGGACTGTTTTAAATACGGTAAAAAAATTACGGTCCCTAGTATTGCATTTTCTTGTAGTGGAAGTATGTGTAGCATCCCAGCCCAACCGGACGGATTAGAACTCAAGTTCGGGTGCCTAGGGTGCTGGAATCAGTGCTCCCGAGGTCCCCTTGAGGTCTGGTACGTTCGTGAGCGAGCCGGGTAGAGGTTACCAAGGGGCTAACGGTGTAGTGTAGAGTACACGGCCATGTAGTGTGATACACTCCGTGTATCACAATACACGCCGTGTATGCATGATACACGACCGTGTACCTTAACTTCAGAATCTTGTCGAATGTGGTAGGAAATTATTACACGGCTGTGTGTTGTGGATACACGCGTGTATTATGATACACGCCGTGTATCGTGACCTGACAATAAAAGACGGATTTTGCACGGAAATTTATAACTTCTAATTCCTATCTCTCTCCACGAAAAGCCATTGACGAACCAACTTTGAGCAAACTTCAGAAGGTGATTCCGGGAGTTGTTGACGTCGGAATCGAGTTCCGTTTGTTGCTATGTGTTCCTAGTGATGATGAGAAGCGATCGCTAACTTCAATTCCTGGTTTCTGGGTGTAAGTCGCGGTCATTGTGGAAGGTTAGGCTACGAGTTTGGAGTTGGGGAAACTGAGTTTCTGAGAAGCTAGAAGACGATTAGAGCCTCGTCTTCTATTACAGGTGAGGGCTTAGCGTTGTTAGGTAGTTTTGGACAGCATGAGGAGTTCTAATTTTGACTTAGATGAAAGCTAGGATTTGTATGAAATTGATGAGTGTAAAAGGGGTAAATCATGCTGTGAAATGTGTTCTGTCTGATTGTTGTTGATTGTTGGGGTT
The DNA here is from genome assembly GCA_034768395.1 of Linum lewisii. Taxonomy (NCBI): domain Eukaryota; kingdom Viridiplantae; phylum Streptophyta; class Magnoliopsida; order Malpighiales; family Linaceae; genus Linum; species Linum lewisii. The sequence continues at coordinate 50,382,494 of CM068298.1, read as the reverse complement.
GGGGAAATGGTAAGAAATGAAATACATAACGGATTGACTTAGAAATGAGTGTTAGGGTGGAATTAGGGGAATGGATGCAAATGATACTATATACTAGTGATGACACTCGATTTGACGTGATTATCAGCCTCATTTAAGCGACATTTCTTTGCTTAAGACATGGTTTTTAGGGTAGAATAACGAATATTCAATCGATTGCCCTATCTCGTGCCATTTGTGTTACCTTGGCCCGTTTCGGGTCTATTTGATGGTTTTCTAGTGTTTTTGTGTTAGCACAGGTTTTTGCCGTCAAATAAAGTAGCCATGGACGTGTCTAAGGCGTAGGAACCTCGAGGAATCAAACCGGAATCGATCCAAGGAGCCAGTCAAAGTCAAACAAAATCCTGCCCGAGTACAAAGAGATTTTCACCGAAATTGAGCTTGCATATTCGGCGAAAATATTAGTGCATTCAGACTGGTGCCAAGTGAAGGAAGATTTTGACGAAAACATTAAGCCTTCGGACCGAAAATCAAGACCAGAGAAATCAGCCGGTTGAACTCAAAGGAATTTTCGCCGAAATTCTTGTGGAATTTTCGGCGAAAACATCAAGCTGATCCGGCTAATTTAGGGTTAAGTATAAATACTTAACCCGGCGGCCCAAAAAAAAGGAGAATGATAATAGACAAATCATAATTTACAAAAACACAACTTTTCGAGATTAGAATTCTCTGAAGTTCTGGAGCGAAGAACTGGATAGAGATCGTGACGCCATCCCTTCCACCTCGACGAACCGGAGCTAGGAGTGTAGATTACCGAAGATCGGAGTCTGTCAGAGTCGTCTGAATTACGTTTTTCAGATTCTTTTCTGTTCTTCCTCTGAATGATGAACTCTTTCTTTGTCTTTGTTTCTTCTGTAATGATCATGAGTAGCTAAACTCGTTAGAGCTTAGACTAGATGAACCCTAAGTGACCCAGGGCTTTAAAGTGGTCACGGATCGGCGGTGATTAGATTCAAAATTCAATCAGTTCTTTTTCATGTTTGATTCGTTCTTCATTGTTCATGTTTCTTGTCTGGATTGATCACCTAGATTAGATTCTGGTTAAGCTAAGGATAGAAGCGAACGCTCGCCTTACTTTAGAAAATCGAATTGAACAATTAACCTTATAATTGGAGTGTGCCTTTCATAGGAACCGGTTAGGGTTAATTCACTGCAAGAGTAACTCATTAATCACTAGTAATCACACCAATTAATTAAGTCGTTGCGAGAGGCGACCGTACCCGGGCGGCTAGTTAATCTTGGTAGTTAGAACGGATAGAGCGAACGTTCGCCGGTCTTAAACCTAAGGGCAAGGAGTTATGGTGGTGTCTTAGTAATTGATTGAATGAGAATCGAAATCCGCTGATCTGTTGATTGCCAATGCTCTGGGGAACGAAGGGGGATTCAAAGTCTAAGTTCGTCTGTCATTCTTGTTTTCAAACCCTAATTCCCAATCTGCTTTAGTTTAATTTGTTTTAATTTTTTTGCATTTCTTAGAAGTAGAAGTCGTGGAACTCACACCACGCACAACGTGTTTTCCTTCGAATATTTTGCTAGTTATGAAGTAACCAATCATAGAAAGCCCTCGGAATACGATCTGCTATACGCTTTTTCTTAGCATTAGTAGTTTTTATTTGGTTGAATCCTGACCAACGATCGGGCGTTCACCAAATTGGCACCGTTGCCGGGGACCTTCTTTTGATTGTTCAAAAGAAGAACTGGCAATTTATTCTTCTACTTTCCATCTTTCATTTTTTCCATCCACTTTGATTTTACGCCGGTATGTTTGCTTTTGTTGCTTGTAGGTTGTTCTACAGGTTCATGAACCGCTCGATCGCTCATTCTCAGTTCAAGCCGGGCAATTCTGCTCCGCGGAAGAAACCGCGAGCTCAGAAGCAAGTCATAACCACACCGCCTACACCACCTATCCCTCAAAAGATTGAGGAGTTGAAGGAGAACTCCTCATCTTCATCCGCTTCATCCACTACTTCAGATTCACCACCACCCTCTCCTCCCGTACTAGTTGCTCAGCGCACCGTGGCGGATTACTGTAGACCAAGTGCAGCTCACCTCCGAGCTAGCGTCGTCGTGCCGCACAACGATGACGACCCTGATTATGATATCACAACCTTCGTCCTGAACATGGTCACTAAGAATCTTCGATTCGAAGGGAAGCTGCAAGAAAACCCCCGCACACATTTGGCGAACTTCCTTGACATGTGCGAGACGTTTAAAAAAGGGAATCTCAACAAGAACAATCTTTGCTTGCGGGCATTCCCATTCTCTCTTAAAGGCAACGCCAAGATATGGCTCAGCTCGAAATCACCAGGCTATTACACCGACTGGGACAATCTAGCCCAGGACTTCATAGAGGAATACTATCCACCTTCAAGAACAACATTCTACAAGGATAGCATCGCTAGATTCTCTTAGAAGGAAGGAGTCAGTTTACACGACGCTTGGAACGATTTCCAAGCACTCCTCTCCGACTACCCTCATCATGGATTCAACCAGAGTCAGCTAGCCTAAATCTTTGCCAAGGGTATGAATGAAGAAACAGCTGAATGGGTCAACATTTTAGCTAAGGGAAACTGCACAGCACTTGAACCAGAATTTGCTCTACTTCACTTTGCAGATTGCGCATCTAAGTCCAGGAGTCTGGAAAGATAGTTTGGAGCAGACAAGAGTCAACCAAGCAGTGAAGATCAGATTAAGATCGCAGTACAGAAACAAATGGAAGAGATCCTCGGTACAACTAATAACTGGCCTAAAAAGGAAGTCAACTTCATTGATCACAGCTTCACCAGGATCAAAGAGGCTACTCCGACTACCGTCAGTTCAGAACACCTCCTCAACAACGGGAAGGCTTCTATGAGCGGCCTCCCTACAACTTCCAACTCGACCAGAGCCGAAATCAATACATGGACAATGGTTATCAAGATCCTTCCAGATTCACCAGAGTACAGCAGCCTCCGAATCTTATCTCTGAGGACAATTGGGAGAGGAGAATAGCTAGGAAGTTTGATCTAATTACATCAAGACTTGATGATCACGAGGAAAGGTTCAAAGCGCAAGCCACTCTTAACAAAGGGCAGATCGCACAAGGACAGAGAATAGAAGATATGATAAATAAAATTGCTAGTGCGATGGCTCGTATTCCCATCTTCAATCAGGCTCCGTCTCCAGACAGCTCCACCGTGAAGAACGAGCACGCTAAGGCCGTAACAACCAGGAGCAGTGAGCAGACCAGCCCGTCTGAGAAGGAAGAAATCCCCGTTTCCAATGAGGGAGAGTGCTCGGCTATCATCCCTCGACCACCACCCATACCTATTCCAGCTAAGTGCCCCGACCCTGGTCCTTTTACTTTACCTTTGAGCATTAATGACATTAAAATCGAGCGTAGCATAATTGACCTAGGTGCTTCTATAAATGTCATGCCTATGTGTTTATATAAGAAACTGAACCTAGGGGAATTACAACCTGCCAACATGAATTTAATGTTCGCTGACAAAACTCTAAGAGAACCTAGAGGAATGATGCAGGATGTAATCACTTGCTGTGGCCCGTTCCGGTTTTTCGTTGATTATATAGTTATGGATACTCAAGAGACATATTCCACCCTTCTCTTGGGTCGGTCATTCATGGCGACAGCCGGAATTAATGTCAATGTTCCTAATGGCTCTCTAACTGTAAGGGTCGGGAAGGATACTGCAACATTCCGTCTCAAGGACGGGATGAAATACATTCCTAAGGAAGAATTAAATTGTTTATCTGTAGAGATTGTGGAGTTGGCCTCGGTCAACTTCATTTCTAATATTTCTTCCAGTGTTTCAAGATCAATTGACACTGCAGGTGCTGGATAGGGTACCAAGAAGAAGCCAGAAATTTTGGTTCAGAAGCCACTTAAGAAGAAGAAGAAGGAACTGCAAGCCTCTTCTAAACCACCGAGCAGACCTCAAGGAAAGAACAAGAAGACGAAGACCGAAATGGTCTGGAGACCAAAAATTTCGTCGTCTTCCATTGAGCCAGCTGCACCATCTACTAGTTCCGAGAAACCGGCGCCGGAACAAGTATGGAGGGAGGAGCCTAAAGCCTCTCTTAAGGAAGTATACAACGATCACCGATTCTGGTGATACCAAGCCGAAGATTAAAGAAAAGGAGAAACCGACAGTCCTCATTCCTTCCATCGTCACACTCAAGAAGGATGATCTCTCCAGAGAGCTGTTCGGACTGTTCAAGTTCGTTGATCATCTTCCCGACGGACGTACCAAGCTTTTGCATGCGAACGGGAAGAAATTCACGTTTACCGGAGAAGTCCCGAAGCTGTACTTCATGAACTCCGACGCGAGCGTGAAGGAGAATCTGAGTTGGGATGTCTCCTAATACCGTTCAGGTATCGTCCAGCTCAAGGACGTTAATAAAAGAGTGCTTCGTGGGAGGCACCCCACGGCTGGAGTCTGTTTTTATTTTGTGTCGAACTTAGTGTTTTAGAGTCGGTTCGGGGGAGCCAAAAGTGTCAGTTTGTTTGTCTTCTTATTTTTCGTGTGTAGTCTGTGTGTCATAGAGTCAGTTGCAAGTTGATTGAGGTCGTTCCGATTTTTGTGGATTTAACGGTGATTTTCTGAAGTTGGCCGGATTTGCGAAAATATTTTAAACCCGAACAGTTCAAAATTTTCGGCGAAAACCCTTGGTCATTTTCGGCGAAAACTTCTGTTGGTTTTCAACTGAGCCTCTCTGTTCATTCTTTTCGGTCCGAATAGTAGTAGAATCTCGGCGAAAACTTTGTCTTTGAAAACCTGCCATTTTCACTATTATTTTCGACGAAACCGCCTTCACAAATCCGGCAATCCATTTTAACTGAAATTTTTGGCGAAAACACCCTTTTATTTTCGCCGAAAATTATTTTGAAAATCACCCAATATTTCCTTTAAAATCCGGTTTAACTCCCTCTCTCTCCTTCACTCATTTTCGTTCATACCACCGAAAACTCCCTCCCCTATCTTTTTAAAAACAATCGCCGACCACCCCCCATTTCAATCCGCCGTCGCCGCCGTAATCCGCCGTTGCCGCCGTAATCCGCCGCCGCCGCTCCCTTCCCCTCCTTTTTCCGATCCCAACGAGCCCTAGAACAGCCGAATCGGAGCTTTGCAGCTCCAGTTCTCCGAAACCCCAATTTTCAAGTTTTTCACCGATTCCTCTCAACTCGTTCATTTTTAGCAGTCATGACTTCAAGGTAAGTTGTAGAGATTTTCAATACGAATCTTTTGACTTATGGATTGCTGAATTTCGTCGGGGTTGACTTTCTGTTGACTTTTTGGTTTGCCTTGTTTTGCGTGCTGACTGTTTCGTGTGAACTAGGATTAACTGAACTTATAGAACTGTTCTAGGATGCTTAGGGAGTCCCGTGCTTAATTTCCATATCAGTTGGTCATGTGTTGCTATGCATACGATTAATTCCTTGTTATGTTGACTTTTGTGAGAAATGTCGGTTTGACTTTGAACTGTCGTTGATCGTTTGGCTGTCATAAGTGTTCATTCTTGTTCATATTATCGTGCTGCCATTTGAAATCATATTTTACCGTCATTCTCCAAGTTATGATAGTCTTGCCATGATTAGGGTTCGATATGCCTAAATGTTGACTTTCTAAATGTCGGTTTGACTTCTTTGAACTCTGATTGTGCTTCTCCAATTCTGGTTGTTCCGAAGTATGTATTTTCATGTCCATGATTACCGGTTACTCCGCTTTACTTACCCCACTTAGTTTTCCCTCATTTCTTTGTGAAATTGAGTTTTTCTACTAAGTGTGGGGTAAGGTTTTGGTTGACTAATCTGGTTTCATTCTGGTTCTAGGAACACCACTTATGAGCGCAGGACTAAGGCGCGACTTGATGGCGCCTCGAGCTCAGGAGTTGCCACTCCCGTCACACCTGTTGTTCTGGGTCCACCACCTGCTCTACCCCGCCATGCTGGATATCATCCCACCATCGCCCGTCTACCGGATTTCTATTTTGAGTGCTTTTAGAAGATTCAGCACGTTCGGGGAGCTGACGTGCGCCCTCTCTCCATGGAGTCCCTGCCGATCATGATGAGGACTACCACCGGAACGTGCATGATGCCTTAGCACCGGCTGGTCTCCTAGAGCTGACCACCATCGCCGCCGAGTTCCCAGACATTGCCCTCCAGGAGTTCTGGGCAACCTTTGATCTGGACGAGCACAAGAGGAAGCAACGCCAGAAGGTGATCACCTACGATGAGTTTGCCGCTCATTTCGGCATCCCCTATGAGCACTATCACGATCATCACCTCGGTTGGGGAGAAGATGATGACGGCGAGGAATACAACGCGCTCTGGAGCCACATGACAAGCGTACCTGGCGATCGCCTCGGGGAGAGCAACTCAGTTAAGTCTCTCTCTCACCCGCTCTATAAATTTATTCATATGGTTTGGCGGAGGTCACTTTTATATGTTCGAGACAAGGATCGCCACCATATCCTCAAGGAGGAGCTCATGCTTCTCCGAGCCATCCGAGAGAGCTACCCTCTCCACCCCGGTTGGGTACTGGCTCGCATCTTCAGCCAGAAGACCAAGAGGAAGACGCTACCTCGCAAACTCCTGGGGGGCAACTTCATAGGTCAGCTCATATCTCCTTCGGCATCAGCCATGAGTATGGCCCGCACATCCCACGACACCAAGTTAGGACCATTGGAGGAGATTTGGCAATCGCATACAACTTGAAGCTGGACCTCAGTCCCCATGTAGCGGCAGATCCTCCACTCCAACCTGTGGACGAATTGGAGGACGAAGATGATGCTGAGGAGCAGCAGCCGTAGCCGCCGCCTGAGTTTCATGATTATATAACCTCGCCACACCATCAGGCAGGGTACATCCACCAGTCGCCGCCGCGCATTCCAGATCCACATCCGGCACCTACTCATCAGCCCCGACCGCACCCCGCGGACATTGGTGAGTTGTACGAGCGACTGCAGGAGTGGCGCATCACCGACACCGCCACTCAAGAGGCTAGGTGGACTAATATGCAACAACACATGCGCCGCGCCGAGAGGCGATATGAGCGACAGCTGGAGTGGCAGCGACAGCTGGGTGGCAGCGACAGCTCGGCGACTACTTCCACTTCCCCCACCCCGACACCTCTAACCAGTGATGATCAGGTGGTGTCCTTTTCCTTGTCCTTTCTTTTTATTTATTCTTTTCGGACTTCGGTCCAACTTTTTTCTGTGTGGATCCGGGGCACTTGTCCCGGTTTCCTTTTTATGTTTCATTTGTTTTTGTTTTGTAGGCAATTGGGCGATTCCATTTGCTTCGAGTTAGACTACACTTCCCTCTGCTCCGAGGATCCGTGCTCACCCTCTGAAATCAACCGTCCTCATCCAGGTTCTTCCATTCCACTCTAAACTCTAGAATTAGTCCTGTGAGGACACAGTCCGATTTAAGTGTGGGGTAGGATGCTAGAGAACCTTGCATGAACTTGATTGCCCTTGATTGTGTTTTATGTGTGCCTCGTGATTCCATTCCAGTCTCTCTAGCATTAGAATGGCTCAGTTTTTTATTTTTGATGTTAAGTTGTTGTTCAAACTTTCATAATGATGCTTAGACTGCTTAACCTAGAACTTGAGAACCAACTTGTATGCTTTGATGCTAAATTGCCTGGTTAGAACAGAATTTTTAAAATCACACTTGTAGTTTGTAGCCTTGACTGCATGAAAATGACCGAATCCGACTAGCAAACCAACTGTGAGCTTTTGATCCATTGCACGTAACTTGCAATTTTAATTCTTTCTGAGTGGTTTTCTGTTTGCCTGAATGAGTTAGAATTTGCATGAGACCTACTCGAGACCACACGATGACACGAGTTCTAGAAGGATAGGGGCACCTAGATTCAGCTACTAAGCCAGATAGCCTACCAAACGATAAATCCACTAGGTTTAGACCCTTGAGCTTGGCCTGTTCTTTCGGTTCGATAATACATTACATCCATTTCCCATTTCTTTCATTCCTCGTTGATCCCCTGTGGTTGTAGTTCTAGATTGACCTACCGGAAGTCGGTTTGTGGTAACCTGCCTATAGCCATTAAACAGGTGGTCTTAGCTAATATGTCCAGACGTGTAAACCCCTCTAGCAACTAAAAGAAAAATCGGCAAAAAAAAAGAAAAAAAAAAGTAAAGTAAGAAAAGAAGCAGAAAAATGAAAAAAATAAGAAAAGTTTCAAAGTGTAGTTCAATAAAACGTTCTTCTCCCTACAAATGGAAGAACGAAGTCAAAAGAAAAGTTCAAAAGAAAGAAAAGAAAAAAATTTTGTGTAAAAGATAAAGAATAAGTGCTAGGTTGCTTGAGGGTATCATAGGACGAGCGTTCATTATTCCACCCGTGTTTGGTTAGACGGTAGGAAGCCATAGATTAGATTCGAGGGAAGTTAGTAGAAAGCTACACCGCACCAAAGCCATCATCATTCATCCCCATCATCCATCTCATTATAAACCCGAGTAGAGTAGATTTCATTACGGTCTTAGCAGATACTCGTGTTGTCACAGTGGTGGAGATGTGGTCGAAATGCAAACTTATGACAGAATTCGGTAACGAAAAATGATCGAGAGCAGAAACACGTCCTTAAACACAGAGAGTGAGAGTTCCCATTGTACCATATATATCCTGGTCGTTCAGGTCAAATTCGTGCATAATTGGTTGCTAATTACTTGTCGTGTGCAGTTTATTACTGAGACCAGGTAGTTTGGCTGATCTGTATGCATGTTAGGTTTCTCGTTCTAGGATCGATCTGTCTAATAATTCATTGTGTTTGATTGAGCTCCAATTTAATCGATCTTATCATTTATGAACATAGCATTTCTATTCAGTTTGCTTGAGGACAAGCAAAAGCTTAAGTGTGGGGTATTTGATGACACTCGATTTGACGTGATTATCAGCCTCATTTAAGCGACATTTCTTTGCTGAAGACATGGTTTTTAGGGTAGAATAACGAATATTCAATCGATTGCCCTATCTTGTGCCATTTGTGTTACCTTGGCCCGTTTCGGGTCTATTTGATGGTTTTCTAGTATTTTTGTGTTAGCACAGGTTTTTGCCGTTAAATAAAGTAGCCATGGACGTGTCTAAGGCATAGGAACCTCGAGGAATCAAACCGGAATCGATCCAAGGAGCCAGTCAAACAAAAATCCTGCCCGAGCACAAAGAGATTTTCGTCGAAATTGAGCTTGCATATTCGGCGAAAATATTAGTGCATTCAGACTGGTGCCAAGTGAAGGAAGATTTTGGCGAAAACATTAAGCCTTCGGACCGAAATTCAAGACCAGAGAAATCAGCCGGTTGAACTCAAAGGAATTTTCGCCAAAATTCTTGTGGAATTTTCGGCAAAAACATCAAGCTGATCCGGCTAATTTAGGGTTAAGTATAAATACTTAACCCGGCGGCCCAAAAAAAGGAGAATGATAATAGACAAATCATAATTTACAAAAACACAACTTTTCGAGATCAGAATTCTCTGAAGTTCTGGAGCGAAGAGCTGGAGTTCGAAGAGCCGGATAGAGATCGTGACGCCATCCCTTCCACCTCGACGAACGGAGCTAGGAGTGTAGATTACCGAAGATCGGAGTCTGTCAGAGTCGTCTGAATTAGGTTTTTCATATTCTTTTTGTTCTTCCTATGAATGATGAACTCTTTCTTTGTCTTTGTTTCTTCTGTAATGATCATGAGTAGCTAAACTCGTTAGAAGCTTAGACTAGATGAACCCTAAGTGACCTAGGGCTTTAAAGCGGTCACGGATCGGCGGTGATTAGATTCAAATTCAATCAGTTCTTTTTCATGTTTGATTCGTTCTTCATTGTTCATGTTTCTTGTCTGGATTGATCACCTAGATTAGATTCTGGTTAAGCTAAGGATAGAAGCGAACGCTCGCCTTACTTTAGAACATCGAATTGAACAATTAACCTTATAATTGGAGTGTGCCTTTCGTAGGAACCGGTTAGGGTTAATTCACTGACAAGAGTAACTCATTAATCACTAGTAATCACACCAATTAATTAAGTCGTTGCGAGAGGCGACTGTACCCGGGCGGCTAGTTAATCTTGGTAGTTAGAACGGATAGAGCGAACGTTCACCGGTCTTAAACCTAAGGGTAGGAGTTATGGTGGTGTCTTAGTAATTGATTGAATGAGAATCGAAATCCGCTGATCTGTTGATTGCCAATGCTCTGGGGAACGAAGGGGATTCAAAGTCTAAGTTCGTCTGTCATTCTTGTTTTAAACCCTAATTCCCAATCTGCTTTAGTTTAATTTGTTTTAATTTTTCTGCATTTCTTAGAAGTAGAAGTCGTGGAACTCACACCACGCACAACGTGTTTTCCTTCGAGTATTTTGCTAGTTCTGAAGTAACCAATCATAGAAAGCCCTCGGAATACGATCTGCTATACGCTTTTTCTTAGCATTAGTAGTTTTTATTTGGTTGAATCTCGACCAACGACCGGGACGTTCACCAACTAGTTTGTCAGTTGTGGTTGCAGGAGCATGGCCCTGCCAATGTGGGGTCGTTCGGAGACAGAGGAACAGGTGGGTGGTCCCTAGACTCACGACATGGCTACCCCTGTACTTGCAGGTGGGGGTGGTCGGTGAGCTGCCGATCGCTCTTTGTGTGTTGTGTTGTTTGAGTGCGAGTTATGGACGAGTTATGGAACTATGGAAGTGGATGGTGAATTGTGATTGGAAAGTGGATTCTTGTGTAATGTGATGATGTGAATGAATGTGTTGTGGTGGAATAAGATGAATTGTGATTTGTATGTGAAAGTAGAACCTGAAGGAGCCCACACTACCCCACCCGAGATACTGATAGATTGAGTCAGATTCACTGGGATGAATCCCTTGGTTGGATACCAAGGATGGTTGTTGTTCTCCCTCGTGGAAGGATCCCATGTGGATGTGTCGGATGTTGTTCTCCCTGTGGAAGGATCCTTAATGGATGTGTCTGGTAGATGTGATGGTCGGCGGGTGGTGTGGATAACTCCTTGGCGCCTAATAACTCACCTAGAATAATTGGTTGTGCTTGAATGTGCGTGTATGTGTTGTTGTGCATTGGATGGTGTATGTGAGTTGGTTGTGAATCATGTGTTGTATATGTGTGTTGATTCAATTATGCTTTCTAATGCTTTGGATGGTGAATGTGACTGAAGAACTGACCTATGCGATCACCTAGACTACTTTAGGATGTTAAAATCTGGAAGGGTTAAGGTGAGGTCCCATTGTCGATGTGTTGTGCGGGGTTTGGGACCGGTCCATTGGTTAGGGCAACGTGTAGGTAAGCCCGGTGGGTTCACTCAATTTCAATAGGAAATCGATCCTTTCTCCCTTTCAGGATCTCGTGGCTAGTGAGGGTGGTGTCAGTGTTTAAAGTTGAGGGTGGATTTCGAGAAGTTCTGGACTGAAGCTATGAGGTGAAGACTGGAGCCTACTTGGAGTTGACTTGCCCTTTATTTCAGTTGACCTTGGATACTTCGAGGGGATTTTTCATGGATTTATGTACTTTGGTTTTATGTTGAATTTTATGGGTTTTATGTTGGATTTGGGATTTGTAAACAGTTGCACAGATTTCATGGATTTTATGGAGGCCTCTCTCGTTTGTTTCCCTTTAAAACCTTAGTTTTACCTCTTTATGTATTTGGTTTTTACTCAGTAATACACATGGCCGGTTCAACCACGGGTTTCACCGGGTTGATTTGAGACGGGTGTTACAGTATATGTACAGTAGTATAAAATAGTTGTGCACGTATACGAACAAGTGTACACGTGTACATAAAAATGTAGGAGGTTGTGTACACGTGTACAATGAGTGCGTGCACGTATATAAATATGTGTACATGTGTATAAAGAGTGTGTGCACATGTACAAAGAGTGCACAAAAAAAAATGTAAATGAACTTGTGTACATGTCGACAAATAAATGTACATGTGTGCAAGATAAGTGTAGTTGTGTACAAAAATTTAAGTACATAAACGTGTATGTGTATAGAAACATGTACAAAACGTGTACACATGTATAACACATGTACGAAAATGTGTGCAAACGAGTACACAATTTATGTAAAAAAATGTGCACACATATACAGAAACGTGCACAACACGTACTAAGTGTCACCAAAAAAAAAATCTAGAAAAATAAGCCGACAACAATGGTCTAGTAGCCTGTAAAGTCGCTGAAACTCTAATCGCCGGTGACTGGAGTCAACAATTAAATATTATTTAAAAAAAGTAAATTAAATTGTGGAATCAATCTCTTACACCTTTTTATTTAACAGGTGAGATTGCTTATTGATATCATCAATGAAATTCCATCTCCTTAAGAATTAGTGGGGCCCACAGTAATCACTGAGTCTCAGGTTTTCTTCCAAACTGAAACTGTTTTGATTCCGTCTCCCTTGTGAACAAGGATTCCTTCCTTGTTGCTTGTGTTTTTATAATCAGGACGTTTGAAGAAGCGAAGATTAGTCCTAGTCCTTGTCCTTGTTGGAATTAATTATGTTTCGAATGTAATACAATTTTATTAATTTTCTTTTTTTCTGGGTACAGTTATTTGTAGACCACACAAAAAATCAAAACAGTTTCAGTTTGGAAGAATGAGAGGACGCACGAGAACAGGGAGGCCAAACTCAGGCTGCATACTAATGTAGCTAATAGGTGCGTGCTTGTACTCTGATGACAAACTGAAAGAGAATCTCTGTATCACCATCGCCAACACAGTCTTTGTTTCCATCATTGCAAAATTCTGTCCGATACATACTCTGGCTCCCAAACCAAATGGAAGGAAAGCACTCGTATGCTTTACAGCTTTCTTGATTCCATCTCTGAACCTCCAAGGATTGAAATCGTTTGCATCATCTCCCCAATGCTCTGTGCTTCTGTGTATCTTTGTGATTGGAATAAGCACGCAAGCACCCTTTGGTATTGTCACATTACCAAGCTTACTGTCCTCTGTTGCTTCCCTGATCAGCTCCGTGATCGGACTGTATAGCCTCAATGCCTCCATTAGAACCATGTTTACCAGTCTCAGCTTGGACAGCGTGTCAGCATTATCGATCACCCCGTTTACACATTCAGTTTAACCTCTTCCCGTACTCGACACTGCCATTCTGGATGAACACTCAACAGAAAGATTGTCCATGTGAGCAAGTTGGAGGTGGTCTCGTGACCTGCAAAGAAGAATGTCTTACATTCTTCTATTATTTCATTCAAGTCTAGCTTCTTCTCATCTCCTTTATGATTATCAGAAGAAGATCCAATCAGTAGACCAAGGAGATCGTCTCCGTAAGTAGTGGAAGCGGAATCGAGCCTGCTCTTTACGATGTTGCCTAGCGAATTTCGGACTTTCTTGTCTAATCTCCACATCTGAATGTTGGAAGGAGTTGGAATATACCTAAAAAACCAGCAAAATCAAATCAAAGAACAGAGTTTATTATTCTGAAATCTGAATGATAATTAATGTAACTATGTGTTGTCTGTGTTGATGAATGATTAACTGGGTTCCAGGGAGGAAGGTGGTTAAAAGTGAATCAGCACAGTAGAATTGAAGCTCCTTTTGAGCAATGAATGCTTGTTTGCCTTGTGCATAGCTACTACCAAAGGCAGTATGTGCTATTATATCAGCAGTAAGCTTCTGGAATTCAGAATTCATCTCTAAGTTGAGAAGATTATCCTTTGCTGACATTGCCTGAATTTCCCATTCATCTAACATTGATTCTGTAACCTCTGCCATTGTCTTTATCATAACCTACATTAACATTTACCACACAAAACAAACCTACATTAACAGTTAAAATCTTATAAATTATAGTGGATCGAACCGGTTGACCCGCTGAAATATTTCTAAAATTATAGTGGATTTTTCGGGTAAAGCCCAGAAAAAATCAGGTCCGGTCCGATGTTAATGTATCAACACTTTGTAGCCACTTTTTTTTTTGACAATTTAAGTAAATAAACCCTTAATAAGTTTATTTCCTAGCGTAATAATTAATAAAATGGACCAATAACCTTTTAATTTAATAACTCAATGTCAAAGATGTGGGGTTTTCCTTTTTAAGATTTAAATAAGCCCGGATTCAACCCGGACTCGGACTCGTCAGAACCCGGTCAACCAAGATTCGAGTTACCCGAATGTTTACCCTAGGCTGGACCCGGATTGATAAATTGGGATTCGGGCGGCCTGTAAACTTGGTTAACTGGTCCGGGCTTAACTCGGCCCGACCTGATTCTCATCCCACCCAAACTCAATTGTCACATACATATACCCTTGTTGAATGCCTTTCATTTTTAGGAATTCCCTCTATCCATATCATGTGGTTGAAAATATAGGAAAAGCAAATCTAATAACTACTAAGAAAGAGATTGAGATAAGAGACCTTGAGTTTGTCGATGGCAAAGGCTGGGTTAAGTATATGTCTTCGCCTCACCCACTCCACACCATTAGCTAGAGAAACACCTTTCCCCACCAATGTTTTAATACAAGCTCTTGCTTCTGGTTTCACAAACAACCCTAACCTATTTGATAGTATTTGCTTCACCAGCTCCGGGTCGGATATGTAAACCCGAGGCTGAGTCCCCGCCCAATAGAAAAACGTTTCTCCTGTACTCAACTCAACCAACCAACTCATAAAGAAGAAAGACAACGAAGATGATGGAGGATATGATGAAAATTGAAAAATACGTACCGTATTGGGTAGACCATTGATGATAGTGAGGAAGGACTCTTGAAGTGATGTCGTTTGAGGAGGAATGAAGAAGTAAGAGCTTGGCTTGTTGCTGCATAATTTTGACTTGTTTTAGAGAGCCTGAATGAAATGAGTAAGGAGGGCATTTCACTCCTTGTATTCCAAGTCTTTTTGTGATAACATGAGTCCTCCAAAACACTTTCCATATCTTAAACACAATGGCACCCGTTAGAGCTGCACCTACAGCACTCACCCAGAAGCTCATTATATGTGTTTTTTTTTTTTTTCCTTTAGCTTCTTCATAGGCTTGTTGGCTGCTGCGCATATATATAACGAGTTACGAGAGTGTGCATATATACTGTCCGGTTAAAGTAATTATTATTTTAAGCTAGATGTGTTTACTTTATTCTTTTGATGAATGGTATTAATAAATAGTATTATATACAAAATAAAAATTTATATAAACTCTTAATAAGTGCTATTATATAGATATAGCTAATTAATAATTGGGTTAATAACATTTTTGGTCAGTCAAGTTAAGACTTCATAATATATTGGTCACTCGACTTTTATTTTTAAGACATCAATAACTGAAATTTGAATTTAGGACAGGATCAATGTTCCATCCATTTCTATTCAATTTTGTGGTCCAAAATATTATGTTAACCAACCACGTCAACTAAAAATATAATTTTAAAGTTTCATGTCATCAGTCACTCAATCATTAGATCTAACCAAACCCCTTTCAATGTGAGTGAAGATTCTCTTTCCTCTATCTTCTTCATTTGCAATTTTCATCTTTAGTAGGCTCCATCTCCTTCTCAATCTTAATATGTGAAAGAATAAATTTATCATTCTCCTATCTCCAACCATCACAATCTATGACGAATCAAAATTTGGCGACTTAGATCTCTACAACGAGACTGATCGAGTCATTGTGTTGAATTACTCGATACCAATATTCAAGGTTGTTTCGTTCATGATGTCCAAGGCAACAACAATGTCTCCATTGGGTTTTCAATAATTGGTGGATGGTTCACTCTCCAAGGACAACCATTTAAATTGAGAGTACCAACAATTCCAGGACCCACCACAAACTTTATCAGCTTCATGACTAACGATTCACCTCCTTCGTCGTCGTTATGACAACTGCAGTGTATATGATCTCTTCCGATCTAACTACTGGACTTTGCAAGGAAGAACTTTTGTGATTCAGCAACCGGAGGCGCTTTGGGTAAGGGTTCTGAAGGCTTTATATTTCCCAAGAACAGATTTTTTTAGAGCGACGGGACATCATCGACCATCGTGGATATGGGGAAGTATTATGAAAGGCAGAGTAGCGTTACTCAAGGGTTTGAGGAAGAATGTGGGAAATGGTTGCGATACGTGGGTTGATGAAGCGTGGTTTCCGGGATCGGAGGATTTTAGATGCCAAACGACACCAAACCTGAATTGTCGAATTGCTGATTGCGTTACTCAAGATCGGAGACAATGGGATGTAAGGAAATTGCGATCTTTGTTTGCAAAAAGGGTGGTGCAGGAGATTTTGTTGATTCCTATTGGTCCCCCGACCCGGAAGGATAAGTGGATATGGCACTACGACACAAAAGGTAACTTCTCGATAAGATCGTGCTACAGATTGATGAAAACGGGATCGAATGAGATTAACCAAAATGGTAACAGCCAGAGAGGAGAATGGAAATGGATCTGGCAGCTCTCGATACCTCTGAAGGTGAGAATCTTTGTGTGGAAATTATGCTCAATCTTTTGCTAGTGAAAGCCAATTTGATGAGGAGACATTGTGCCCCCGATCCAATCTGTCCATGCTGCAACCTATATGATGAAACGGTGGGTCACTTGCTAGTTGAATGTGAAGTAACCAAGGAAATTTGGAAGTGCTGCTGCCAGAAATAGTACCACCAGGTCCGAAACATTCAACTGGAGACTGGCTATTTAAGATGGTGAAAGATGGGAAAGCTGATGCTTGTGCAAAGGCTGCTTTGTGTGCTGGGTCATATGGAGAACTAGAAATGAGAAGAGCTTCCAATCTTTAAATCCATCGCAACAAGGTATGAAAACTAGTCTGAGTTTGGAGATTAACTTATGGAATAGAGGAAGAAGTAGAGAAACAGAAGTGATAGGGAGTGAAGCTATCATCGACAGGCTGGTTACGAACCAACAACGAGATGACCAAATGTCGAGAAATCCAACGTGGTGGTTTCTGTGTGATGGCTCTTTCAAGAAAGAGGTCCGGAAGGCAGGTATTGGGGTCATAGTAGTGAACCCCGAAGGTCGTATAGTTGATGGTGTAGCTTGTCAGTTTTTGTGCAGAGATCCAATGGTAGCTGAGGCTTATGTAGTGTTAACTGCTTGCAAGCTTGCGGCAAGGGGAAGGTTTCAGGCAGAGATTTGGTCGGATTGTAAACAAGTTGTGCAAGTATGCTTGAGTGTTGACGATGATGGCCCTTGGGAATGCTCATCGCTGATTGCAGAGGTGAAGGAGATCCTATCAGAGTGTCCTTTTATCTCTGTCGTTAATTGCAGAAGAGAGGGAGTCAATATTGCTGACAAGGTGGCCAAGAAAGTGAGAGAGCATTTGCTGGAACCAAATTAGGTGTAGTGTTTTTTGGGGATTATGTTAGTATATAAAGAATTGTTATTTGGCCTGCCATGATTTTTACCTGTACTGGATTCTATTGATGATTAATTTAATCAGTCTCTTTCGGCCAAAAAAAATTTAAACCTTACTTCAGAGGGACATCTAGCCGACGCTCTAGAATTTCTTCGTATCCTAGTCTAGGGGTGGCTGCTACTGGTCGCCAAGTTCGGAAGACCGTCGCCACGCTCGGGTTGAAGGTGAATATCTGAAAAACACCCTACGAGAGCTGGCCAAGATCATAGTATCCAATATGGGGTTCCCTATAAATGGTGAACAAAGCAAAGGTTAGAATAGCCAAGTAAAAGGAGAATGTGGGAGCACAAATAAAACAAATATCACATGCTGCTTGAAAAGGCGCAAGGTCCCCGATAAAAATTGACCAACCTACATCACTTGCCTCCTGAAGGAAGAAGGCACTCCAGATCCCTATGCCCTTGTTGGAATAAGTTATAATTCCAAAAATTCACCCGTTCGGCCAACAAGGCAGTTTGCTCAGAAGGGTGAGGTAGGTTGTTAAATTTTTCGGTAGCCTCATAGGACCACTAGGGCGAAGCCGATTAAAATAGATGGTGTCGTCCTAGGCGTCTACCCTGAATAAAGAAAAAAGTACCCAATCCTCCTTTATGGATCCCTAAGGGTCGTTTTTCTGACACTTCTTTCGCTTCTTGAAAGTAATCCCATTCTGCGCAATGCTGGCCTAGTACAAGACGCACAATATGTTGGCGGAATGACGACACTCCGCTTCACACAATAGACTCTAAAAGCGGTGATAGTCCCTCAGACGTGGGCCGAAAGGGCGGCTAGAGACGCTCCTAGGGCATCCAATATGTCAAGCTGCCACAATTCTAAAGGGAGGCGGAGGTTGTAGGAGAAATCCCTCATCCAGCAGCCTTGCCACACAGGAGGACAGCCTACATGTATTCCCAGGGCGGGTGGCAGCATACTTGAAGCCTCGAGGGAGGTCACAATTTCTCAGTATCCTTAGCAGGGCGGGTGTCCTAAAGAGAGGGAAATAACCGGGATGAAAACTTAACTATTGTCAGGCATGGATTGGACAACGCACATGTCTTCCCAGGCCACCACCTTATACTCGGCTCTTTCCCCAGCGGATACGTTGATGTGAAAGCCTTCAAATGACTTGACAAAGCCCTCCTAATGGGAGACAAAACACCGACAGTTGTTTGGGTTTGATCATTTTTAGCCTTCTCGACATAAAATATCTTTATCTCTTGATGGCGGAGTTGATCCGCTGTGGGAGAGATGGTCCATTTGTCATCCGGTGTTTGGTAGGTGAAAACCACTTCCACGTGAGGATCGAAGGTGAGGTCATACTCCTTGGGAGAAGATGGAGCCTTGCTATGAGTCTTTTCATACTGATGACGCTTGATTTACCACGTTTATCTCACCACATTTGAGTGATATTCCCTTCTTTGTACACCTATTTGTGATAGTTTCTAGGAACTTTCTTGCAAATTATGTGTTATTGCCCCTTGGCCCTCTTTAGGGCCATTTGATGTTGTTTGGATTTGTTACCACGTTCTGAGGGACCTTTCTATGAGCTAAGCTCTTCAAAGGGGGACCAATTCAGAGTTTGGATGGAGCGGGAATCACCAAATTAAGAAGCTGAAATTTTGTCCAGCAAATAGTGCACCCGGCTGCATAGAAAATGTGCGCTGGAGCACTTTTTGGTGCCTCCAGGAGCACTTTTGGCTGTCCAGATTTTTTAGGAAAAGGGGAATTTAACCTCCAAAATGGCATTTGTCATGGACAATTCCTTTTTCAACGAATCAAACACCATTGGAGAGGGATTTTGAAGGTTCTCGGAGGACGATTGAGCGAGAAGAAGCGAGGATTAGCTCAGGAGTTTTCTAAGAGTCATCATGATTAGGTTTTCTCGGAGTAAGATGTCTTCTTCTCCGGTTTTATTTTCCATTGTATCTATGATTTCTTTTGTTGCGATGAGTAGCTAAACTCTTTAGGGTTGTTTAGATTAGATTAAGCGTTAGTGAGGATTTGTATGGATGATGTCGAGTTTTTACCCATTTTTGTTAATCGATGTTTATTCAAACTTAGATGCGATTTCTCCTATACCCTAATTTGAAGCTCTAAGAATCCACAGATTGACCATACGTAGGATTTGTTTCATCTTTGATTTCACGGGTTTGACCATGAACGCGAATCATTCTAGAGTTTAGGAGATCATTAGGTTCTGCCAATAGCTTGACCATAGGATTGGAAGACCTAATCTCTTTGCATGATCGTGTGACATTTCATTGTTCTTGATCCGTTCTTGATCCTTCTTGATAATTTGCAAGTTAGCTTGACCATAGGAGCTTGTAGGTTTGATTGAATAGAATATGTACGGTCTGACCATGGAATAGAGATAAACTAGGAAGTGTCGAGTCATCGAAGTTCGATAAACTAAGATTGCATTGCATTATCCATCTAAACCGAACTAGCGTGGATTCGAGTCTGAACAACCACCTTAGTCTATCTTTGAAACTCCAATTTTTTTTTATGAATAATTAGTGAATTTTATTCGTCAAAGAGCCGGATTAGGAGGAATCCTAACCGGGAAAACTATCAACTACAAAGAGGTCAAGGGGGACCTAATTTCGTATCCTCATCTCCCTTATAATAAGGTGTCCGAATCAACTCAATTCGAAACTCCAATTTGTTTACTTGCTTTACTTATTTTAATTGCATTAGTAGTTTAATTCATTCATAAACCAGTTCAAACCAAATGACAAAAACCCTGAATAGCTTTTGCACACATTTCTGAGTAATAGAAGAAGAAAGACCCTTTGGGGAAAACGATCTCACTAGAGCATTCTAGTTAGTAAAATTTGGTGTGCATATTTCTCGCATCAAGTTTTTGGCGCCGTTGTCGGGCACTTTTCTTTTTCTAGAAAAGGCATTGTGTGCTTAAGCTTTTCATTCATCTTTTTATAATCTCTTTTCTCCCCATCTTTTTCATGATTTACCTGGGTAGTGCTCTTGAGTTTTGAGATGCAGGATAACATGTTCTATGAACAATACCAACAATGGTGCATCAATGGAGTACCATTCGACGAATATCAACAAGGATGGAATATATCAGAGCAGCCACCTATGCCAATCTGGAATGAAGAACCACCACCCTTGCATTCATGGCTAGAGCCAGAAGCTACACACTACCACCAGGATTACGAAAAAGAACCTCAACCCTGCCACCAGTAACAACATCAGAAGTCTTATACGGATGTCCTCTCAAAACAAATCATAGCAGAAAGTCAAGCTCATAAGGTGGAGACTAAGGCCATGGTTGAGAATTTGAGTCAGAGAATAGAGGAAATTACTCGGGTGTTGCTAGAAGAAGTCAAGGATAATCTTGCTCATGGATGTTGTGAGCTAGAGATATCTGATGAAGAATCTCTGACAATGGTAGTAGAGGAGGATGTGGAGCTGATCCATCTTGCAATTGAAGCAGAAGATGAGCATGTGGATGTTGAGGAGTCATCCTCATCGGTGATTCAAACAACCAAAACCGAGGAGGGCAATGATTCGAGGCGTATGTGCTCAGTTGCAAGAGCAACTTGGATGACATTGGTGTGGAGCAGACTGCAATCATTGATTATAACACACCATACTATCACTTTCCTCCTTTAGGAGGAAAATTTGAGAAGAAAAGGTCATTCGACCAGAACCAGGATCTACTTGAGCACCACCGACTGCATCTTGCTCCTTCTAGCGTGCTATTTGGCACTCAACCACTAGCCTTGAAGAAAGTGATTGACTTCAAGGAACTATTGAGTTGGGGTCCAGAACTAGGTATCGTCTAGCTCAAAGACGTTAAAAGAGAGCGTTTATCGGGAGGCAACCTGAGGCTGGAGTCTTTGAATTATTGAGTCGAGTCTGTGGTAGAGTCGCGAAGTCAGTTTTTGTATGTGTGTCTGTCTTCTTGTTTTGTGATATCGTGGCTGTAACGGGGGGTCTCCACCGCCCATATTGTATCTCTCTTGTGCTTGTAGACCGCCACCAGGATCTATTCTCCGTCCATCAAAGTACCATGCACTCCTCCTTGAGTCACCTAGGAATCACCCATATCGGTTTCCCTTTTCTACTCATTTTTGTGGTCTATTCAGGACAATGTTTGGATTAAGCGTGGGGTGGCTTATTTACATGATATATATAGAGTTTTTGTCGTTAGATGGGTGGCGATTGTGCTTTGTTTTTCACTCTTTCACTGCTTCCCATTCTCGTGGCATTTAACTTTTCACATTGCTTAATATCTTCTTGGATTTGCTTACCTTCTTCCATATGGTGAGTTCGATGTGATGTTTTAGCTGAACCAAATTTGTGTGTGAGAACCTGTATTATGACCATCTCCCCCTCTTCTTGCTTGTAGTAGTCTAAGAACTTGCCCTTATCGGATTAGTGAACAGTTGACTTGGTGATGTGGAAGACTTGCTCTATCTGATGCTCGAATTCTCTAGTTTAATGCCATGATCGAGTCTAGATAAGGATCTTTTAATTTCATGCTTTAAATTGTTGTTGATGTTCCCAATCAAAGAAAATCTGAAAAATGAATGGTTTGGTATTGAAGTTTGGGTCGATTCACGAGATGGCATACGTGCCCGCCCACTGTTGTAGTCTCAAAGGGAAGTCTCAATGTGGCATTCTTCTTCTAACCTACTCCCTATTGTGGTTGGGGTCTAGGATAACGTGGAATTCCAAAGGTTTTTGGCTGCTCCATACCTGGTGGTATCCACATTATACTTACCATTCGGAAATAAATAATTAAAAAATAAAAAAGGAAAAAAATGAAGAAAAAGAAACAATTTTTGCTTTTAATCTTTAATTTTTTTTTCTTTTATCTAGCAAGTGTCAGTTGTGTTCTAGAGTAAGTGTGGCGGAAGTAAGTATTGTCTTGCCTTTACCAAGTCAGGTTGTTCACTAGTTCGATAAAGTCTTGTTCCTCTTGTTTGAATAGAAGCACCATATACATCATTCTAGAAACCAAGAGGTTTTCTGTTTGCTCTTTCAGGTTGGTGCATTAATGTGTAGAGTTATTGCTTGAGGACAAGCAAAAGCTTAAGTGTGGGGGTGATTTGATGACGCTTCATTTACCACGTTTATCTCACCACATTTGAGTGATATTCCCCTTGGCCCTTTTAGGGCCATTTGATGTTGTTTGAAGTTTTTTTTTCTGAGATGTTAGGTTACCACATTGTGGAGGACCTTTCTACGAGCTCGGCGCTTCAAACGGGTACCAATTCATAGTTTGGACGGAGCGGAAATCACCAAATTAAGAAGCTGAAATTTTGTCCAGGAAAAAGTGCGCCCGGCTGCACAGAAAATGTACGCCGGTGCATTTTTTGGTGCCTCCAATAGCACTTTTGCCTGTCCAGATTTTTGAGGAAAATGGGTATTTAACCTCCAAAATGGGATTTTTCATGGACAATTCCTTTTTCGATGAATCAAACACCATTAGAGAGGGATTTGGTTCTCGGAGGATGATTGAGCGAGAAGAAGCGAGGATTAGCTCGGGAGTTTTCTTAGAGTCATCAAGATTAGGTTTTCTCGGAGTAAGATGTCTTCTTCTCAGGTTTTCTTTTCCATTGTATCTTTGATTTCGTCTGTTGTGATGAGTAGATAAACTCTTTAGGGTTTTTTAGATTAGATGAAGCATTAGTGAGGATTTCTATGGATGATGTCAGGTTCTTAACCCATTTTTGTTAATCGATGTTTATTCAGACTTACATGCGATTTCTCCTATACCCTAATTTGAAGCTCTAAGAATCCGCAAATTGACCATATCGTAGAATTTGTTTCATTTTTTATTTCACAGGTCTGACCATGAACGTGAATCATTCTAGAGTTTAGGAGATCGTTAGGTTCTGCCAATAGCTTGACCATAGGATTGGAAGACCTAATCTCTTTGCATGATCGTGTGACATTTCATTGTTCTTGATTCGTTCTTGATAATTTTCAAGTAAGCTTGACCATAGGAGCTTGTAGGTTTCATTAATTAGAATCTCTACGACCTAACCATGGAGTAGAGATAAACCAGGAAGTGTTGAGTCATCAAAGTCCGATAAACTGAGATTGCATTGCATTATCCATCTAAACCGAACTAGCGTGGATTCGAGTCTGAACAGTCGCCTTAGTTTATCTTTGACAATTTGTTTACTTGCTTTAGTTGTTTTAATTGCATTAGTAGTTTACTTCATTCATAAACCTATTCAAACCAAATGACAAAAACCTTGAATAGCTTTTGCACACATTTCTGAGTAATAGAAGAAGAAAGACCCTCTGGGAAAAATGATCTCACTAGAGCATTCTAGTGAGTAAAATTTGGTATGCGTATTTCTTACATCACATACGCCTTATCCTTTAGGCTTTTTTCTTTGGAAGATGAAGTGTCCTCGTCATCACCATGGTCTATGTCGTCATCCTCCATGTCGATATATCTAGGATCTGAATGTTCATCTTTCTAGTCCTCATGATTATCGGTTTCGAGGAGGGTGGATGACCCCTTATGCGTTGGAGGCCTATGAAGAACGTTGTTGTCGGAAGCGGCGGAAGAAGTAGAAGAGGCATCTGTTGGAACCCTACGGACCAGTGACACTTTCCTCCTCGGCTGACCGTCGATCCTCTGCATCTGAATGGTAAGCAGAATCGAGAATCAGGTGCGGTGGAGGATTAAAAGTCAAAGGCCATAAAGGATGAAAACAGGTAGACTCCGGACAGGGCGTGTCGGGGGAAGGGTCCTTTTTCCTGATGTGCAACCCGGTGGCGATGCAACAAGTCCTCTAAAACATCCAAGTTCATCGAGGAAGAGGAACTCGAGGACATCACGACATAATCAACTCAAGGAGAATAAAGTAGAGAACTGGAGTCTCACGCTTCCGTAGGGCGGCCAAAATAAAGGAACTAATAGATAAGTTTAAGAGAACGTACTCAACTTAGGAAGAGAGGTGGAAGTTTCATCTGATGAAGTCATGGCGGATGGGTGGTAGTTATGAGTGAAAAAAAGAACAAAGGGTAGATGCTCTTGAACTTGGGCAGAAAATAGAGGGCGGATGCTCTCAAATTTGGCAAAGAGCGGCATGAGTGAGAAAAAGGGAAGGGAGAGCCTCATTTGTAGTAGTGACGTGGGAAGTTGAAAGGTCACACACGCAACATGCATGCCACGTGGCACCTCGGCAATACCCCACTTTCTCTCCCTGGGTTCTGTAGCCACACGCGAGCCATCATTAGATGGGATAGGGTTCCCCAAAAAGGCACTACCCACATACATATCCACCTAAAAAGAAGAGCGATGACCTTGGGAAAATGTCTTTTTGACACGAGCAAATCTACAGGAACGACGGATTCAGAGCGGATGAAAACCGCCCTAGGTCAGACAAGCGAGAATGTTACACTCAAAGCACGCCACAGGCTCCTATGTCCCCACCTGAGACATGATAGGGGCAGTTGGAGGGACCTCCGGGTCATCTTCTGATCAGGAGATACCACAACAAACTAATAACCAACCTCGATCAATGGCCAATAGTTCAAACCGTGCTAGGGGCAATTTATGGGCCCTAGGCCCTAAAGCGTTAGGCATCCACCCTCCAAGGTTAGGAATCCGCCTTCACCATCCAGACACCCTAGAGCCTGCCACCTCTAACCGAAGCAAGTAAGGTCAACAACACTGCAACGTCACGTCAGTGGCAGGGCGCCCACCCTGTCACTATGCAATCAACTCTGTTGCACCATCATCCAGGTAAGGGACACACTCCCCCTGACATATTCAGATAGGGAACCATCCATCTGCGGTAAGGAGGTTCATCTAAGGGCATACGTTCCACCTCACCATCAACCTCGCTAAGATGATGAAACATGGAAGAACAACCCAAGCCCCAAGGCCTCTATAAATAGGTGATCACCCATTCAATGAAGCGGAGACACATTTCAACACCACAAGCCTGATGTTGCACGCTAAAGGCTGTGAATATCCACTGTCACCACAGGGCGCAGCCCCAGTACTTCTCTGTTATCCGCTCCCTTTCCATTTATACCCCTCACACCCGCACACTCACACTAACATCCTTGCCTTACACCTTCCAAGGATCACTCATCCTAGGCCAAGGCGCATCAAGGACGTTCCCACCTCAACCTCCAGGTTGAACCACTTTTTGACCCACTAGTCCAACTAGGCGGATCAACAACAATATCTACTCCTTAAAGGAGGATATCTACTAATCATCGGGATCCTTGCTATCATCCCCAAGTACAACAAAATCTAAATTATTACGATCATAATCATGATCATAATCCACTTGAAAATCATCTGAATCCATGAAGTACCAATCGTCTTCTTCATCCAACAACCATGCATTGGATGGAGACGCTCCACCAGTGTTTTACATTGACCACTTGCCAGGAGAATCACAAGCAACAAAATTCTCCATGTATGGTGAGGACTGAAAATGGATAGGTGAATGCTAGTTGATGGCATCGTCGTTGGAAAGATTGATTGGTGTGGGAGGGTCGAGATCTAGACCTCCACATCATATTCAATGTTAATCACCTGGACGACATCATCATCATCATCAGACTCAATTCTATAACGTCATCATTGTGACATCCTAGGCAAATCCACATCGACAAAGCACGGGGGAGATCCATGGGCTATGTGGAATAGTTCAACCTTAATTGACATGACGCGTTTTGGGGCGTAGTGTGGGGGTTTGATCTTGAGAGGAGGAGGTCATGAGTTCGAATCCCACCAACGCCGAAAAACAAATCCGTGAGGGTTAGGCCCAAATTGGATAATAACTTGTCAGAAAAGGTTGGGATGTTACAAGTGGTATCAGAGCCTTTCCCCGTCCCTCTTGAACGATGGTAGGGAAAACCTCAACGAGGACGTTCAGTCCTTGAGGGGGGTGTATGTGACATCCTAGGAAAATCTCATATCAACAAAGCACGGGGGAGATCCATGGCCTATGTGAAATAGTTCAACCTTAACTGACATGACGCATTTTGGGGCGTAGTGGTGGGGGTTTGATCTTGAGAGGAGGAGGTCATGAGTTCGAATCCCCCAAACGCCGAACAAAAAATCCGTGAGGGTTGAGCCCAAAGCGGACAATATCTTGTCAGAAAAGTTAGGATGTTACAATCATCATCACTACTATAACAGGATCGGACTCCACATTTGTGGAACCACATGATCATCATCTTCCAGTAAGTGGCCATAACACATAATCAAAGATTTATTAGAACATAAATGAAAATGGGTTAACTTTTTAAATGAAAGTACTTGTTCATTCGACCGCATACTGAAGATGTGATTTATACAAAAAAACTTGACGAAATATCGAATCAATGTCCATAAACAATGTTGGATCAGATTTAACCATGTTAAATCAACAAACTATTAGGTCATTGTACTAATAAGGCGAGTATAAAACTACACAGGTTTTAGTCTCGAGAGAGTAGAAAATTATATCAATTTTAGTCTTCATGCTTGTGAGTAGAAAGCCACAAAGTCTTTAATCTTAGTTTGAGTAGAAAATCCAAAGACTTTGATCTCGATTAAGTAGAAAGCCACAAAAACTTTAGTCTCGGGTGAATAGAGAGTCTCAAAAACTCTAGTTTCGAGTGAGTAGAAGATCATGAAGACTCTAATATCGGATAGGAGTAAAAAACCTGTAGATTTAATGTCAAACAAACTTATATCACAACTTCATGAAATATGTAGAAAAAACCAACTAAAAATAGGCAAACAATCCTTAACAATACCGACCATGGATAAAATACGGGTCAAATACTTAAATAGCCCTGAAACTTTGGGGTGGGTTACAAAATTAGTCCCGAAACTTCATTTTGTTACAATCTCGTCCCATTAGTTCAGACTTCATTACGAAATGGTACTATTTTCCACATCACCGGTCCACATCATATAAAATATAATAAAATAATAGTGTTGGCCCGAACCCAATTAAAAATTTTAATCAAACCGATCAACTTAACCTAAAACCAAAAATCTTGAATCCCCAATCAATTTCATCCTAACCTAATGAAAAACTGAAACCAGAGAGTGATGGTTCGTTTAGGAGGACCGCCGGCATTTCAATTGACTGACATCGGACTTCAGATTCACGATTTGCAGGAGATTGGATGGAAATTATTCGACTCATATGTTATTTCCCTTCGTAGCAAAGCAAAGTGACTGCAAAATGCAAATTGGAAAATCATTTCCCAATTCCCACTGTCAATTTCCAGCCATGGCATCGGAATTTCTAGCTTCCACCGTCCGCCAAACCCTATCCAAGGCCACCGCTTCCTCCACCGCACCACAACCATTTCTTCGCCGGCCGTTGTGGCGTATGACGATCCGACCGGAGATGGAGGATTAAAGGCGTGAAATTTTCTGGTTGGCCTCTGTATCTCGATATGCAGGCGACTTCGCCAGTGAATCTTCGAGACCTCGACGCGATGATGCTTAAGTATTTGACTCATTTAATTAATAACTCTTAAATCCCAATAGATTTAATTTAAGTTCAATGATCTTATTCCAAATTAGATAGCAATCAGCTATTTTATGTTGAAAGCAGAGTAGCTGCGAATTCACGATGTGCAAAAATACAGAGGTGACTGAATTTGGAATTGAGAGTAGGCGACCATGGGGAGATCTCTGTTTGGATTTGTTGGACTCAATCTACTCCAAGCTCCAAATTCCGGTTGCAATGACTACGATGTTTGCTTAGGATTTGGATTAGTCTGCTGGAGCTGGCATCAATTTCATGCCGACAAGCCCAAGGTCATCATTCCCAATCCCCAACAGCCTGGGAGTACTCACATTGGCGATTATGTATTCCGAGTCAGAAACAAGCTCGATCCGAAAACAATAGATCTTGTATGGTGCGACAAAATGCCATGGAAAGATAAGACGAAACTTGGAATCCACAAAGATTGCTTAAATATGGGACATCGGGTGGTGGCTTCTGCAAATCATCAATCTAAAGTTCGATGCTGGTCAATCAAAACACCGGCTGTCCTCTGGACGAAGTGCCACTCTCTTGTGACTTTCCAATTTTGTTAGGATGAAATTGATTGGGGATTCAAGATTTTTTGTTTTAGGTTAAGTTAACAGGTTCGATTAGAGGTTTTAATTGGGTTCGGGCCAACACTATTATTTTATTATATTTTATATGATGTGGACCGGTGACATGGAAAATAGTACCATTTCGTAACGAAGTCTGAACTAACGAGACGAGATTGTAACAAAATGAAGTTTCGGGACTAATTTGTAACCCACCCCAAAGTTTCGGGACTATTTGAGTATTTGACCCGATAAAATACCAAATGAAAAGGCTAATAAATCATTAGAGCATGCTATTGGATTGAAAAAAAAAAAAACAGACGTGAAGTAACTATAACCATGAAATTTCAACACCAAACAGAAATGCAAGCAAACGTACCAAGATAGGAAAACTATTAATAAAGCAAACCCATCATTAGAAACAAATTAAAATGAAAACATGTTCATTTCAAAACCAGACACCACTGATAGCATCCGGTAAGTGATATACGATGAAGAATGAATAAAAATTTCTTATGACTTTTCGAAACTGAAGGAAAGAGCTAGAAGGATGTAACACGAAGAGTTGCGATGGTTCGAAAGAATACATCCTTCGTTTGAATTTTATTGGAAAAAACCGACCCGATTTAATCACAAATTCTAGTTAATTTCAAATCAAATCAAACCAAACCAGATGAATTTTATCCTTTTTCTTTATTTCTTCATCTCATCCACACCACTCAACCCCAACATAATAAACCTTGAAGCACAATAATAGAGACTCTAGAAGTGTGACAGCTATAAATCAAACTAGCTATATAGTTTCAAAATATTACTGTTGGAATTTCTTTGTTGCAAATTTATAATTAAGCACTAATAATGAGAATCGAATAGAAGCCACCATATATATTTATAAATTTATGGTGCTTCTATGACAAACGCTGAACATTTCTAGTTCTAGTTTGCATTATGGTAGTAAATTCGGATTCCTATACTATATATACTTAACATAGCGTCTGGGGAGTACGACTTACTGTCAACTAAAATGGGCCTTCTTGATGGTGTTAAGGAGCAAACTCAATTCATTTTCTTAAATCTAATAGTTTAAATTAAAGGGATAAAACTGTCTATTTCATAATTTAATTTATATTTTCTTTTTAATTTCTAATTGTTGACACGGTCACCGGAAAGTCGTCGGCCACCCGAGCTCCGGCAACTTTTCCGACGACCGGAGCTCCAATTTCGAAAAAAATTCGGCCACCAGACCACATCGTCGGGCCTATTTTTCTAGAATTTTTTTTCCCGGTGATGCTTCGTACTCGTTTTTAATATGTGTAAACGTTTTTGTATGTGTGTACGTGCGCATTTGTGTACATAAATTGTGTGCAATTTTCGTAAATGTGTTATACATATGTACACGTTTCTATACACGTTCTATACAAGTACACGTTCTATACACGTACATGTTTTGTACACGTTTATGTACTTACATTTTGTACGTGTGTACACTTATCTTGTACACATGCGGAGAATCTTTGTACATGTACATGCACTCTTTGTACACGTGCACACACGCTCTATACATGTTTACACATATTTATATACGTGCACATACTCATTTTTGTACACGTGTACACATATTTATATACGTGCATATACTCATTTTTGTACACGTGCACATACTCATTTTTGTACATGTGCACACACTCTCTATACATGTGTACACATATTTATATACGTGCACATACTCATTGTATATGTGTACACAATATCTTAAAACTATTTTATGTACATGTGTACACCTATTTGTACACGTGCACACTTATTTTTTATACTAGTGTACACATACTTCATACTCGTGTGCACATATTTTGTATAAATCATGTGTGTACATGTGCACAATATTTTTTACGGTAGTGTACACATACTTTGTACTCATGTACACATATTTTGTATAAATCATGTGCACACTAGTTAATAAAATAATGCGTGTACATATGTGTTTTTTTATATACTAGTGTACTCATACTTTGTACTCATGTGCACATCTTTTGTACAAAGTGCACATTACTTAATAAAACAATTTTATTGTTGTATAATATCAATAGGTGCACAGTAGGATAGTGATAGGAGTTTGAT
Organism: Linum lewisii; assembly: GCA_034768395.1. Taxonomy (NCBI): domain Eukaryota; kingdom Viridiplantae; phylum Streptophyta; class Magnoliopsida; order Malpighiales; family Linaceae; genus Linum; species Linum lewisii. The sequence goes on along the minus strand of CM068298.1, from coordinate 50,351,906 downwards.
GTTTAAAGAAAGAGGTCATGATTTCGAAACTCATCAACAACAAGTTTTTTAAATTATATCATTGAGGATGGCGGTGGCTCGGCGGCGGTGAAAGAAATCTGGCGGTGGCTCGGCGGCGGTGGAAATCCGGCAGTGGCTCGGTGGCGGCGGAAATCCGGCGGTGGCTCGGCGGTCCGGCACCGATGGAGGGTGACAATTGATTAGATGACATTTTTTAAATACCCAGAATACCCTTCCTTGATCCCAAGCCGGGCTCACGTCTGAGTGCTTAATGTTGTGTGCCAATGGTTTCGCAGGTTCTTTCTCCTTTTATACACATTATAAAAAATTAAGAAATAAAAGTAGATTATACTAAGTACTCCATTACTATCATGGAGAGAGAATATATCTCTCTTGCACTTACATAGATCTACAATAAGTTGAATTCTATTTTTTCTTTCCAAAATTATCACTCATCTTATTAATTAGTGAATACTCAAATATATATTGTTTAGCACATTCTATATACAACTAGGAGGTGTCACTTTAAAAGTAGGTGACGAGAAGTTACATGATTGCCTAACAACCTAATTCGCCACCATGTTCCTTGGTACCTATATACAAAATTTACCTGATATCGCGAGTTTACCATAAGCATTATCTAACATCACTCATTATGTCTTAAAACTCAATCTACTCCACTTCGCTACTCCGTAGATTGTCAATTTATTTCAACTATCTCACCTTTCGAACCCCAATCTTCATAGCCAAGTTCATGTTTCCATCAAATTGTCTCAACGCCAAGCTCTTGGCCTCTTTCACAGTTTTGCCTCCTCTTCTAATCATCATCTTATACCATAACAAAAACCCATGAGCATCCCTACCACATATTCCATAGCCCACCCTTCGCAGTTGGGTGAAGAAAGCGGCATTTACATTACATTCAATTTTCGAGTGAGTAGTAGGGTGCCAATTATTGCACCCCTGTTTCACTTTACTTCTCCTCGACTTCTGTATTCTTCTTTGTTGTGTTGATACCCACTCCACCATAGCTTCACTTGTTTTCACTACCAAAACTAATGCCAACAATATTTTCGTCACCATACTCTCTCATTTCGTTCACGCCATATGGCCCATATAATTGATGTAATTTTTGGATCAGCCTCTTACGTTTTGTCGAATGTTACTAAAACCATTATTGTGTTTACTAACATAAGTACTGGTTATAAATGATGCATATTTGACCCTGAAATTATATTCCACTTCCTCGTACATACTCTTACATCATCAATTTAAGTGTAATGTTTATAAGTTACATCGTTAATATGTGTTTCTATACATGTTTTATACTATAAACTGTTATTTTATACCTATTTTAAAATCTTACTTTGTTCATATATTAGTATAAATTGATTTGGTGCAATTTAATTCTACTTGTCTTAATAGTTTTGTGCTAATGATGATTATTTTTTTCTGAATCAAAGTGCTTGTAACTCGAAATGACCTGTTCAGTTTTAAAATATAGAGAGCCGTTCTTGATTGATGCCCAAGTCGTGCCTTAGACCCGAACATGCAGCCATGAACTCGAAGCCAAGTAAAAATCTTCAAGACCAAGGTCAATGCCTACTTGGATGGTTGGAGTCGTACCAAGCATGAAAAGGATGACCAAAGGATTATAAGGAATGAATGTTTGGTGTTAGAACGGATAATGCCTAGTGCCACACCAACTGATGTTCGAGAGCTGAACACAGCTGATGTTGAATCGAGGATGCTGATGCTGATACCAAGCACTACCTAGCCAGACACTGATACTAATGCAAGACTACGTACTGATCCCGATCTGAAGAATAATACCGATGTTGGGCTGGGTACTGATGCCAATCCGATAAGCCTATTGATGTCGGACAGAGACCTCGATGTCAAACCGATACTAGGCATGAAACTAGGAATGACCAAGCTGTAACACCCCACCCCAGATGACCCAGTTAAACTACAGGTTTAACCCATGAAACTCTACTGAGGCACCACATACTCGATTCAACACATCAAACATTCACCACATTACAATAATAAATCCTGAATAAATCATACATGCAATGACGAATAGGCCAAAACGGCTCAATCAGAACATGAATCCATACATCCAATGAAAAAGGACAAACCAGAAACAACATAAACATCCATATCAAAAGAAAGAAAATCCCCGAAGCTAGGTGAAAAAAAATAAATCCAAAAGTGGGTTGAACATCCAGCAATACCTAGCATGAACCGACTTGTCGGTATGCCCGACAGTGCCTCACCTCTAAGATCTCCTAGGAGACATGGTGACCTGCTCACCATACCCTAGAACGAGCTGGGAAAGAAACCAAAGAAAAAGGGGTCAGTGACATGCACTAAGTGAACGATAAAGAAATCCCATATGCTATAAAGAAGTAAAACAATAAACCAAGTCTCAAGAAAGATCACAGCACACTACAAAAGAGGGGATTTAGCGTCGCTTGAAAAGGGAAGAGCTTAGCGTCGGTCGATTAGAAACCGATGTTAACCCCTTGACTCGTGTTTGACCAAGGGTTTAGCGTCGGTCGCTTGGCGACTGATGCTAAAACTGACCAAAAATCGACGCTAAATCTGGTTTGGGTCAAAAACGAAGCTAACCAACTTTAGCCTCGGTTATCGACGTGTTTTAGCGTCGATCAGCGCTAAAACACGTACCTATTTAAGGTCCTCTCTCAGCCAGCCACTATAACCTAATCTCCTCTCTAATCCTATCCTATCTCTCCTAAAACTCTCCTTCTCTTCTCCTCTTTTTCTCAAACTTCTTCTTCTTCTCTTCTCCCCAACCAGCCTTTTTCTTCTTCCTCTTTTTCTTACTCTTCCTTTGCTTCCTTTTCCAGATCTCCAGATCCACATCTTCTTCCCAGCTAACCTTCTTCTTCCTCTTCTTCTTCTTCCTCTTCCCTCTTTCTCCGTCGCGCGTTTCCAGTCATCCTCGCCGTCCTCCTCTACCACCACGTCTCCAGTCATTCACCACCGTCCTCTTCCACCTCTGCGTCTCCAGTCATCCGTCGCCATCATCCGCCGCCATCTTCTTTTGCCTCAACCTCCACATCTAAGTGACCAAAAGGGTGACCTAATAAATCTAAGTGACCAAGTTTTATAACTTGAAAATGAAGTGACTGATTGGACATTAAAAAATGGAGTGACTGATTTGTAATAAAAAAATAATATTAAAAATGAAAACAAAATGAAAACAAAATTAGGTTGGTCAGCGACCCCTTTCGGTCAAGGATTTAGCGTCGCTCTTTATACAGATTTAGAGTCGTTTGATTTTCGACCGACGCTAAATTTTAGCGTTGGAAGAATTGGGTCGCTTTCCCCTCCGACAATAAATCCATCAGCGTCAGTCAGTGACTGACGCTATCCTGCGTTTCTGACCGACGCTAAATAGGCGGATTTTTGTAGTGGCAGTTAGAGGTTGGTAGCCCGAACAATCCCTACCCCGATCATGTGGAAGGATCAATAAAGCCTATAAGGTCTACTAACCATCCTGGTGGCTGATAGGTCCTATTCCCGGTCATTAAGACCCTTTGTAGGCCTTTATAACCTAGGGGGATTGCGCAATCCATAATTGGATCACCCGCGCTTACACCTAACTCCAACCTGCGAGATCAATCTAATAATGCACGTTAGCCCTACCAAAATAAATCAAGGTAATCTATTAACCTAGCTCGAATTACACACGTAGGTGTATTTTAATACCAATGCACAATAATAGTAATTAAACCCGGGTATGGATCATAGTAGAAAAAGATAGCATTTCAATGAAAAACCCCTCACAGTTTCCTTGGCTGACTCTTAAAATCCAACTGGTAATGAGATAGCCTCCATCTACTGAGCACATCACCACAACCTTCCTACACAAGATTCCAACCCACCCCGATCATTAGAAGTGACCAGAGAAGAGGAGAAAGCGGAAACCCCAAAATTAGAACATTAGCAGCTAGAGCTTGAATCTGCTTGAACGATAAGGATTTACCTGAGTCAAAGCCTGAGCGATTGACCTAAATCGACCCTTGAACCTTCTCTCACGCTCCCCTTGTTACACCCCGAATCTCTGAACCGGAAAATTTTTGAATTTTATTTCATACGTTTGAGAAATGACCGCAACTTGACATTTAAATGATTGTAAGGCGGATTTATTTCACCAACGGAAGGTGGGTGAGTCAGGAGTTAAAGGATCATGGTTGTAAGAAAGTCGAGTATTAAGTTTGGATGAGCTGGTCAAGGAATGTAACCAATAACCTAAAGGTCACAGGTTCGACACTCTGCTCCAGTAAACTTTAATTAGTTTTTCAGTCCTTGCATCAAAACGACGTAGTTTTGATTAAGCTCGATATCATGATGACGTCACCACCACGCTAGCATCTTCTTCTCCGCTAAATCCAAGCCACCGCCGCCGCATCTCTATTTTTCGGCGACTCTTCCCAAGGGTCAAGGGCCATTTTTCTAGCATTTTCGGAACATGGAACCCCACCAGAATGTGGATTAGAGCCTGGAATCATGCAAAGCACATGAATCCATTAGGAAACGGCCAAGTTGGATGAGAAATCGTCCCTACTCCGGCGACTTTAGAGGAGACAACGACGACCCCTCTAGATTACGAATCGACTCATAATCTTATCCCTTTTGGCTCTAATCGACACCTCCGAGCCTATATAAACCATCCGTTGCTTCAGTCCGAAGCTTGCACCGCACTAATTCGATTTCCTTCCTCCTCCGATGATGGTTTCGACAAAGCTTGCGTCGGTACGCTCCAGGCTTCGTCGGACCGTTTTGAAGCCACTATTATAATCTCATGGGCCCTAAAAGGGTATTAAGTTTTGAGGAATTTTAACCAAGGTTTAAAAGTGAAAGGTTTTTCACAGGCACCGGTCTCAGATCCCTGCATCAGGGCACCGGCACAGAAACCTCCACGGTGAGACGTTCTGAGTTCTTTAACTAACGTTGTAGAAATAATCCGTTATTATGACAAATGGTGGGTGTGGCTGTTATAGATGTTACAGGATAAAAGTAAGAATTTATTTGCTTATCACGCGAATGATAAGGGTTCCGACCACTATACAAACAACGGCAAGGATCGCTAAGAAAGTTTGGTAGGTAACTTTTATGTTTCTATTACGAAAAGTACCATTAGTCGTGTTTCTAGCGGAAGATGCAGCAGTATCGGGAATAGTCTCTCCTGAAACTGCCTGTCTTTCACTTCCGAAGGTACGCTCATAGATGTTTAACTTCCGTAATAGGCCGTTGATCACGACTTTGGCTCGATGTTGCATCGGGGGATCTAACCATGCGAAGTAACTACAATAGTTGTTCATCCTCTGCCACAGACCAAGGGGATAAATGAGATTTCTACCTGATCTTTTAAATGTTAGTCGAAACTGATAAAGCGCTTTTGACTTACCGAGCGACGTCTTTTGCAGCTAAAGAACCTTCGCCCTGGATTTTCTTTCATCCAGGATGTTGTTATAATCGTGGCTTCCCCGCACTGGCAAATGGGAATCGTAGCCATTTCTTTGATATAAAAACGATGAATGAGGTATTTCTTTTCCAATCTCTATTGTGTTATCCAAAGCGTTTCGTTACCGTTTATTGAAAGTGACGAACCCTATCCACCTAGCCCTTGACTCCTTGGCCACCTCTTTTGTCCTTGCGTGCCGACAAGAAATGAGTGGTGTCACAATTATTGTGACCACTCCCTTCTCAAATTTGGCTCCATAAAATCTGGGTTTCAAAAACTTGACCACCATCACCATCTCTTTCGTTTTCCCTCCCTTGCTTAGTAAACTCTCTCAACTCCGGGAATGTGCTATCGAGAGGATGGCAGTGTGAGCGACGTGGGATTGGTAATCTTTGCCTTGATCATCTTATGTGTTCAAATTTTCGTTATCTAGAAGCTAACGTCAGAGGCAGCTGAGGAACAACGTCGGGAACTCGATCGCAAGAACGTGCATGATGAGTAGTCCACTTTAATTTCGCACTAACTGTTGTTGTGGTAACCCAGGTTTTAAGTGGTGATCTTACGTTTGAGTTAGTTTTTTTTGAATAACTGGTTTGAATGCATAAAGGTGGAAGAGAAGTAGAAAATTATTATTAAGAAGAAACTGGGTACATGAACTGGTAGTACAAAACGGCCATTTGGGTTGCGTCTTTTTAGAACTAACTCCATGAAAGATCCACTAACTCGTTCGGACGCTCTCGCTTCTTTCCCTTGTCAGCCTCCAGTATCTTACTTGCCGTTCCTTCAATCTCGTCCCTAAACCATTTCTTTCCACAACAAATCTTGATTGTTCCAGCTTAGTCTGGTCTTCCTCTGATGGCAACTCCTGTCTACGCAACATGAGCCATGTTAAGCGGAAAGCACCTGCCTACTTTTGGTACAGAGAGAAAAGGGTTTCCCAAATGATCAAAAATGGTACACCACCCTCCTTTAAAATGGAAGGAAAAATTCAGTTCCATAAGCTGGCTCATGCTAATGAAACTACCGGCAATGTTAGAGATCAGTAACACGTCCGGTATGATCAAGGGACCCAACCTAACGGAACCCTTCCCTTTGGACTTTGCCTTGGAACCCCTTCCAAAGGAAACGAGTTGATTAAACCTACGATCTAGAGAAATGAAGGAGTTTTCATGCGGTGTCATGTGATTAGGGCAGTTCCTATCTAGTGTCCATTCTATTTTAATAGAATCGCAAAAGGGACATAAATCGGTCAAGTAAGGATTACCAGGGGGACTGTCAAACTCTCAGTGGTGGGAAAAAAGTTGAGAAATGGAGTCGCTCCTGCATTTTTCCTTCCTTCACCGAAAACATCCATTCGAACCTCTCGTAAGTATTGATGGAATCCCTCAAAGCACCATGCGGGTGACACTTGGAACCGAGCTTCATATGGGTTAAATACCCAAGTGAAGGAAACGTTGATCTCCGACACAAGATCTACGTAAATCTCTCTCGCTTTCTGCGAAGACAGTGAATGGCTCAGAATCGTCCACCGCATCAGCTCTACTTTTAGGCTCCGTTAAAAGCCTAAACCTGTGTTGTCATGTCGCTCTTTTTGCTTTTGAATTTCGAGTCCGAACGCGGCTTCTTGAACAAGCTAATCGTAACCTCTTCTTCTTTAAATCGACGCCCTCCCTCTAAGTCATTCTCTAAACAAACATGACTTGTTCTGATGAAACGGAAACCTTGAGTGGGGTAAATTTCATCTTCTGATAGTCATTCTTCTCTTCGTGGCTATCACCGTCATCCTAAAACTATGCAAACACATAGACCGACGAAGGCGTCAAGAAAATCCTCCGGAAGGACCAGTTTGGCGAAATCGAACAGAAGTCTCATCTCGCATGCCTTAGTATTTCTTCAAATTCATGTTGTAACCTTATTCTATTTCTTGTGGTTTTTGCCTGGGACATAAGAATGTATGGCCTCAGACGGTGCGTACGTTTTTCCGGAATCTTTAGGTACCGGCTAGTTGGTAAGAATTATGTATCTCAGAATCCCTGCGAATGGCAAGCAAACCAAGAGATGCCAATAGTTTGTATCGATACTTTAACTAGCGAATTTAAAAAGACGATCTCGTAATTCGCACTTGTTTACCCGTACTTGCCGACACTCGCAAGTGGGCGAGGCTCAATGATGACACCTCCCCTTCCCCTTCTCTTTAAGAACCCCCTCTCTTTTCTTCTTTCTCTCGACAGCTGAATCACCGGTGGAAATCTTGAAGTCCTCCATCGCAGTCGCTTCAAGAATGGAAAGGGTTTACGACGAGGACTAGGCCATGAAGAAGGCTATCATCCTCGGGACAGGATGCCTCCTTCTCATCGTCTCTTTCATTTACTTTGTGTGCATAGGTTATCGTAAAGGCGTCTTCGATGGACCTGTGGAAGCATTCGAGGAAAACGGCGATCATCATCTGTTTAGTGATCTTGTTTCTGGCTTGCCTCCCTTTTAGTTTTCTCGAATAAAAAAAATTAAGTTTTCTCACGTTTGTGATTTGCTCTGGTTTTGACACCGTTAAAGTTAATTGTCATCAAATTTCGAGGACGAAATGTTTTTAAGGAGGGGAGAAATGTTACACCCTGAATTTATTTTTCAAATTTTTAATCGTTTCTTAGCAAAAGGGGGAACACGAGTCCATTCAAGGTTACATCTAAGGGTCAGTATAAGTTGGTCATGGGTAGGATTCAATTCAGAAATGTGAATCAAACCAAAAGAGTTAACAAGTAGCTAGGGAAGTATGATTGTTGAAAGACTTGGAGCACAGCTGGTTTTGGAACCAGATCAGGCTTTAGCCGACCTAGGTTCAAATCCCAGCCATGACCTTTTCTTTTCTTTTTTTACTTCTTCCTTGGCACTGTTACTTTGACGATTCAGCAATTTCCAACAGCCAAAACCACTCCGGCGACCCTTCCTAAGGGCCAAGAGACAGTTTCTAGTCTATTTGGGACATGGAACCCACCATAACGTGGTGTAAAACTCGGGAATCAAGTTTGGAGCTCGAGTCCATTTAGAAATGGACAAAGTGGATAAGGAGTTGATCCCACTCGGCGGAAATCTCGAAAAGACGGCGACTTCTCCAGATTGCCATTCAACCCGAAAATCTTATCCTCTTTGGCGTTAATCGACACCTCCGAGCCTATATAAACCATTCGTTGCTTCAGTTCGAAGCTTGCACCACACTAATTCGATTTCCTTCCTCCTCCGATGATGGTTCCGATAAAGCTTGCGTCAATACACTCCAGGCTTCGTCGAATTGATCCAAAGCCACCAACCAATCTATTTCGACCTTACGAAGCTTTCCCCCCCTATTTAATTACGGTTTTGAGCAAGTTTCGAGGAGTTTGAGTCGACATCGGCGTCGGACAGAAGTGCTGGAACGTGTCCTGCAAATTGGAGAAGATGATGACAGAGTAGCATTTTGGTCACCCAAATTCTATAGGTGACAGTCAGTCCTCCAATTTAATTTTAATTACTATCGTGGTCCATGACTATAAATCTTTGACAGTTTGGCCCTCGGATATTCTATTCTCTTAGTTTAATCCTAAACTCTAAATGGTGACAGATTTGGCCCAACTAACTTTTTAGTCAGTACAATTTGGCCAGGAAGTTACGGAAGTCCGTTAAGTTCTTATTTCGAAACGATTCGAGCTACGAAACCGATCTTCAAGACAATTGGCTCGTGATATAGGTGGGTTGGTTTAAGGGGGTAAATTCCTTGGATTAATTAATTCGTCAATTTAAATAGCTATTTTGTTAAACTTTGTCACTAACCAAATATTGTGATTATTCCGAATTAATCGTGTGACGGGAACCGGATCAACAAGTGAGGTACATGGGCCTTATTTTGGACTCGTGCATGCTTAAATTAAGGTCCTTATAATTCTCGTGGTGATTTACTGCTAACCGAGCACTAACCCATCTGAGTTGGTTTCCTGATAGGTAGATTATTCAGAGTAATGAGTGACGCGGATCCTCATTAATTTCGGTTTATAAAGTTATGATGCCTAAGGTTAGAGGGACTTAAGTAGTCCGAGTGACTCCCCTACTTACCTGGAAATTGAGACGGAAAGTCTTGGTTTTGACAACAAGGTGTCGTTTCTACGGAAAGTTCTATCTTTCCGGAACCGTCGGTTTTATACCTAATTATGTTTGATTCGGTTATGGTTAAACCATGATGTTATCTGATGATGTTTGGCACCTAGTGTATACAGGTGGAAAGTAAAGCCTCGCTAGCTAGTCCTCCGCCGGGAACATCGATGGAAACGAGTTCCTACCGAGTGATGGGAGTTGGGTATTGTTAGCCCCAATCCATTCACGGTAGATGGGTATGGATAGCCCCAACCGGATGATAAGAGTTGGGTGGAATTAACCTCGATCGGATGATGGGAGTTGGGTATTGATAGCCCCAATCGATTCATGGTAGTCGGGAAGAATAGCGACTCTTGTGAAGTCTCTATTACAGGCTCAAGAGTAAGCCTTATCGATGATGGCGTAGAGGTTAGCTAGGCGGGAAGAGGGGACGCCCTATTGTTGATGAAAGTTGTTCGAGTGTGATCTCGATATTGTGTTGTACTATTAGAATAGCTCATTGATGTCTTATTGACTTGTGATTTTGTGTGTTAATGTTTCACATATAGGTCATGATTGGAATGTTGGATTAATATTTCTTGTGACATGTCATTTGATAAACGGTAACGGTAATCTCCGTTACGGAAGGATGATTATGGAATTACTGGTTTGCATTGTTAATTCCATTAAATGTGTTTATTCATGTTTATACGGAGTAGTCATGATAATGGACTGACACCGAGCCACCCACCAGTTTTGCAAGAATTTCTTGGACAAGCAATGGGCCACCGGAGTTTCTTAAGGCGAGCCGGAGCAGTGGATCATGAGATGGTGTAATGGCAACTTGGAGGGTTGCTCTCAAGTCGTTGGGCCCATTTCCGTTGTAAATGATTTGACGTTTAATACCCTAGTTTTATGGTTGGTTTGAAAGTAGTTGGTCAAAGTTGTATTTTCAACCTTTGAGTAATCGTCTGTCCCGGGACAAGTTGTCGTTTTTCGTTTCATAAAATTGGCGTGTTACATGAAGTCCCTATTACAGGCTCTAAGTAAGCGTTATCGATGATGGCGTAGAGGTTAACTAGGCGGGAAGAGGGGACGCCCTATTGATTCATGAACATTGTTCGAGTTTGATCTCGATATTGTGTGGTACTATTAGAATAGTTCATGTGATGTCTTATTGACATGTGATTATGTGTGTTAATGTTTCACATATAGATCATTATGGGAATGTTGGATTAATATTCCTCGTGACAAGTCATACGATAGATGGTAACGGTGATCTCCGTTACGGAAGGATGATTATGAAATTGCTGGTTTGCGTTGTTAATTCCATTAAATATGTTTATTCATGTTTATACGGAATAATCATGATAATGGACTGACCCCGAGCCACCCACCAGTTTTGCAGGAATTTCCTGGATAAGCAACGGACCACCGGAGTTTCTTAGGCGTGCCGAAGCAGTGGATCATGAAATGGTGTATTGGCGACTTGGAGAATTGCTCTCAAGTCGTTGGGCCCAATTCTGCTGTAAAAGTTTTGACGGTTAATACCCTAGTTTTATGGTTGGTTTGAAAGTAGTTGGTCAAAGTTGTATTTTTCAACCTTTGAGTCATCGTCTGTCCCGGGACACTTTGTCGTTTTATGTTTCCATAAAATTGGGGTGTTACATTTTGGTATCAGAGCCGGCTTCCTACTGTTTCATGGGTTACCAGGAAACACTGGAAGATCGATCTGGTGTGGGAGTTATTCTGGTGATTTTAAAGAAAAGGGGTATTAAGTTTTGACGAATTTTAACCAAGGTTTAAAAGTGAAAGGTTTTTCACAGTCACCGGTCTCAGATCCCTGCATCATGGCACCGGCACAAAACCTCCACGGTGAGACGTTCTTGAGTTCTTTAACTAACGTTGTAGAAATAATCTGTTATTATGACAAATGGTGGGTCTGGCTGTTATAGATGTTACAGGATAAAAGTAAGCATTTATTTGCTTGTCACACGAATGATAAAGGTTCCGACCACTATACAAACAACGGCAAGGGCCGCTAAGGAAGTTTGGTAGGTAACTTTTATGTTTCTATTACGAAAAGCACCATTGGTCGTATTTCTGACGGAAGATACAGATGATGCAGCAGTATCGGGAATAGTGTCTCCTGAAACTACCTGTCTTTCACTTCCGAAGGTACGCTCATAGATGTTTAACTTCCGTAATAGGCTGTTGATCACGACTTTGGCTCGATGTTGCATCGGGGGATCTAACCATGCGAAGTAACTGCAATAGTTGTTCATCCTCTGCCACAAACCCAAGGGATAGATGAGTTTCTCTCTGCTCAGTTTTAAATGTTAGTCGAAACTGATAAAGCGCTTTTCACTTACCGAGCGACGTCTTGTGAAGCTAAAGAACCTTCGCCCTGGATTTTCTTTCGTCCAGGATGTTGTTATAATCGTGGCTTCCCCGCACTGGAAAATGGGAATCGTAGCCATTTCTTTGATATAAAAGCGATGAATGAGGTATTGCTTTTCCAACCTCTATTGTGTTATCCAAAGCGTTTCGTTACCGTCTATTTAAAGGGACGAACCCTATCCACCTAGCCCTTGACTCCTTGGCCACCTCTTTTTGTCCTTGCGTGCCAACATGAAATAAGTGGTGTCACAATTATTGTGACCACTCCCTTCTCGAATTTGGCTCCATAAAAACTGGGTTTCGAAAACATGACGACCATCACCATCTCCTTCGTTTTCCCTCCCTTGCTTAGTAAACTCTCTCAATTATGAGAATATGCTATCGAGAGGATGGCAGTGTGCGCGACGTGAGATTGGTAATCTTTGCCTTGATCATTTTGTGTGGTCAAATTTTTGTTATTTGGAAGCTGACGGCAGAGACAGTTGAGGAACGACGTCAGGAACTCGATCGTAAGAACTTACATGATGAGTAGACCACTTTAGTTTCGCACTAACTTTTGTTGTGGTAACCCATGTTTTAAGTGGTGATTTTGCGTATGAGTTAGTTTTTTTTTTGAATAACTGGTTTGAATGCATAAAGGTGGAAGAGAAGTAGAAAATTATTACTAAGAAGGAACTGGGTACATGAACTGGTAGTACAAAACGGCCATTCAGGTCGCGTCTTTTTAGAACTAACTCCGTGAAATATCCACTAACTCGTTCGGACGCTCTCGCTTCTTTCCCTTGTCAGCCTCCAGTATCTTACTTGCCGTTTCTTGAATCTCGTCCCTAAATCTTTTCTTTCCACAACAAATCTTGACTGTTCCCGCTTGGTCTAGTGTTCCCCTGATGACAATTCATGTCTGCGTAACATGAGCCATGTTAAGCAGAAAGCACCTGCCTACTTTTGGTACAGAGAGAAGGGTTTCCGAAATGATCAAAAATTGTACACCATCCTCCCTTAAAATGGAAGAAAAAATTTAGTTCCATAAGCTGGCTCATGCTGATGAAACTACCGGCAATGTTCGAGATCAGTAACACGTCCAGTATGATCAAGGGACCCAACCTAACGGAACCTTTCCTTTGGACTTGCCTTGGAACCCCTTCCAAAGGAAACGAGTTGGTTAAAGCTACGATTAGAGAAATGAAGGAGTTTTCATTCGGAGTCATGTGATTAGGGCAGCCGCTATCTAGTGTCCATTCTATTATAATAGAATCACAAAAGGGACAGAAATCAGTCAAGTAAGGATTACCAAGAGGGACTGGCAGACTCTCAGTGGTGGGAAAAAAGTTGAGAAATGGAGTCGCTCCTCCATTTTTCCTTCCTTCACCGAAAACTTCCATCCGAACCTCCCGTAAGTATTGACGGAATCCCCGCAGAGCACCATGCGGGTGACACTTGGAACCGAGCTTCATCTGGGTTAAATACCAAAGTGAAGGAAACATTGATCTCTGACACAAGATCTACGTAAATCTCTCTCGCTTTCTGCGAAGACACGTGAATGGCTCAGAATCGTCCACCTCATCAGCTCTACTTTTGAGGCTCCATTAAAGCCTGAACCTGTGTTGTCATGTTGCTCTTTTTGCTTTTGACTTTTGAGTCCGAATGGTGGCTTCTTGGGCAAGCTAACCGTAACCTCTTCTTCTTTAAATCGACCCCCTCCCTCTAAGTCATTCTCTAAGGAAAAAATCACTTGCTCTGATGAAACGAAAACCTTGAGTGGGATGAATTTCATCCTTATGATAGTCATTCTTCTCTTCGTGGCTATCACCTTCATCTCAAAATTATGCAAACAGATAGACCGACGAAGGCGTCAAGAAACTCCTCCGGAAGGACCAGTTCGACAGAATTGAACAGAAGTCCCATCCCGCATGCTTTAGTATTTCTTCGAATTCATGTTTTAACCTTATTCTCTTTCTTGTGGTTTTTGCCTGGGACATTAGAATGTATGGTCTCAGACGGTGCGTATGTTTCTCCGAAATCTTTAAGTACCGGCTAGCTGGTAAGAATTCTGCTTCTCAGAATCCCTACGGATGGCAGGCAAACCAAGAGATGCCAATAGTTTGTATCGATGCTTTAACTAGCGAATTTAAAAAGACGATCTCGTAATTCGCACTTGTTTACCCGTACTTGCTGACACTCCCAAGTGGGCGAGGCTCAATGATGGCACCTGCCCTTCCCCTTCTCCTTAAGAACCCCCTCTCTTCTTTTCCTTCTCTGGTCATCCGCTTCACCGGTGAAAATCTTGAAGTCCTCCATCGCTGTCGCTTCAAGAATGGAAAGGGTTTACAATTAGGACTACGCCATGAAGAAGGCCATCCTACTCGGGACGTGATGCCTCCTTCTCATCGTCTCTTTCTTTTACTTTGTATGTCTAGGTTATCGTAGAGGCGTCTTCGATGGACCTGTGGAAGCACTCGAGAAAACGGTAATTATCATCTGTTTAGTGATCTTGTTTCTGATTTGCCTCCCCATTAGTTTTCTCGAATGAAAAATTAAGTGTTCTCACGTTGGTGACTTGCTCTGGTTTGGCACCGTTAAAGTTAATTGTCGTCTAATTTCGATGACGAAATCTTTTTAAGGAGGAGAGAAATGTTACACCCCGAATCTCTAAATTTAAAATTTTTTGAATTTTATTTCATACGTTTGACAAATGACCGCAACTTGACGTTTAAATGATTGCAAGGCTGATTTATTTCACCAACGGAAGTTGGGTGAGTCAGGAGTTAAAGGATCATGGTTGTAAGAAAGTCAAGTATTAAGTTTGGATGAGCTGGTCAAGGAATGTAACCAAGAACTTAAAGGTCACAGGTTCGACACTTTGCTCCAGTAAACTTTAATTAGTTTTTCAGTCCTTGCATCAAAACGACGTAGTTTTGATTAAGCCCGATGTCATGATGACGTCACCACCACGCCAACATCTTCTTCTCCGCTGAATCGAAGCCGCCGCCGCCGCATCTCTATTTTCTGGCGACTCTTCCGAAGGGTCAAGGGCCATTTTTCTAGCATTTTTGGAACATGGAACCCCACCAGAACGTGGATTAGAGCCTGGAATCATGCTACGAACATGAATCCATTAGGAAACGGCCAAGTTTGATGAGAAATCGTCCCTACTCCGGCAACTTTAGAGGAGACAACGACGACCCCTCTAGATTACGAATCAGCTCGTAATCTTATCCCTTTTGGCTCTAATTGACACCTCCGAGCCTATATAAACCATCCGTTGCTTCAGTCCGAAGCTTGAACCACACTAATTCGATTTCCTTCCTCCTCTGATGATGGTTCCGACAAAGCTTGCGTCGGTACGCTCCAGGCTTCGTCGGACCGTTTCGAAGCCACTATTATAATCTCATGGGCCATGTTCAAAACTCTATTTCGATTCAAGAATCAGAAGAATCGATCCTCATCAGAGCTTCCATGGAGTCACCGACGTGTTCCCTGCAAATTTGGGAAAGAAGATGACAAAGTTTTAGTTTGGTCACCCAATTCTCTAGGTCACAGTTCAGTTATCCAATTTAATTTTAATTACTGTCGTGATCTTAAACTATTAACTCATGGCAGATTTGGCCCAGCTAAACTTTCTCAGTTATAACAGAATGGCCCGGAAGTTACGGAAGTCCGTTAAGTTCTTATTTCGAACCGATTCGAGCTACGGAACCGATCTTCAAGACAACTGACTCGTGTTATAGGTGGGTTGGTTTAAGGGGGTAAATTCCTAATATTTTTATTAGTTAATTTATATTCCATTAACTAAAATCATTTAATTAAGTATTTCCATTCCAATTATTTTGGAAACAAGTTCTGGTAATTACCTTATCACGGAACGTTGGATTTATCGGATGAATCGAATTGTTGGATTATCGAATGGGTGTTATACTTAGAGCTGGCAAAATGCTGGCCCGACCCGATAAACCCACCCAGCTCGCCCAACCCAGCCCGACCCGTGGCCCGATTGACCAAAAAGTCAACAGTCCAACCGCAACCCGATCAACCGCAACCCAACTAACCCGTAACCCACCGCCCAACCCGAATAACCCGATTGTCATAATATCTAGTGCTTCAAATATCAACATTATGTCATTATTGAAGATATAAAAGTTTCATCCACCTCTGACTTCACCAAGTTTATTTCCAAAATAGTTAAATTAAAAACAAAAGCAAAACGTTTGACCTACAAATGTCATAAAATGGAAGTGGCTAGATTTAATATTTTTTTAAAGAATTGTCTAAATTTATAAATTAGTCCAATCTTAAATTCTAGAACTTAAAAGCTAAATTATATTAAATTTCATTTTATTTATTATAAGTATATGTAATTTATGAAAATAAATTATTATTTTTAATATATGAACAGTCCTGCAGGCTACAAGCCTTAAGCCTACTCACGAATAAAAATTTAATATTTTTTTTAAATTATTTATCACATTAAAAAAATTATAAATTTTTTTGTAAATTGTAGTTGAGAGTTGAGACTAGTAACCCGTGGGCAACCCGAGACCCACCCGACCCGTGACCGATGAACTCGCGACCGGATAAACCCGCGACCCGACTGACCCCTAACCCGGCGAACCCGCAACCCGACTAACCCGCAACCCGATGAACCCGCAACCCGATGAACCCGCAACCCGATGAACCCGACCCGTGGCCCGCCCAGCCCGCCCGTTTGACAGCTCTAGTTATACTCCTTATGGAATATTAATTCCTTAAGTATGATGTGATAATGTTGTTCCGAGGATTTATATATCACTCATAATCCCTACTCAAATTAGTATGTTCCAAGGGTTAGATTTAACTCGGAATAAAACCGCATGATAAACGATGGGGCTGCGATTGCTCTGGGTGGTTAGTCAAACTAATGGATGACGTGATGGATTGTTAAATCCATATAGATTATAAATCTATTACTTGTAGGTACTATAATACCTTGATGATTTGGATGACTAACTGTTGTTTGTTGGTTGTTCAGAGTTAATGAGTGACGCGGATCCTCATTAATTCCGGTTTATAAAGATATGATGCCTAAGGTTAGAGGGACTTAAGTAGTCCGAGTGACTCCCCTACTTACCTGGAAATTGAGACGGAAAGTCTTGGTTTTGACAACAAGGTGTCGTTTCTACGGAAAGTTCTATCTTTCCGGAACCGTTGGTTTTATACTTAATTGTGTTTGATTTAGTCATGGTCAAACCGTGATGTTATCTGATGATGTTTGGCACCTAGTGTATACAGATGGAAAGTAAGGCCTCGCTAACAAGTCCTCTGCCAGGAACATCGATGGATACGGGTTCCTACTGGGTGATGGGAGTTGGGTATTGTTAGCCCCAATCGATTCATGGTAGTCGGGAAGAATAGCGACTCTTGTGAAGTCCCTATTACATGCTCTGAAGTAAGCGTTATTGATGATGGCGTAGAGGTTAGCTAGGCGGGAAGAGGGGACGCCCTATTGTTGATGAAAGTTGTTCGAGTGTGATCTCGATATTGTGTGGTACTATTAGAATAGCTCATGTGATGTCTTATTGACTTGTGATTTTGTGTGTAATGATTCACATATAGGTCATGATTGGAATGTTGGATTAATATTCTTTGTGACAGGTCATTTGATAAACAGTAACGGTAATCTCCGTTACGGAAGGATGATTATGGAATTACTGGTTTGCGTTGTTAATTCCATTAAATGTGTTTATTCATGTTTATACGGAATAGTCATGATAATGGACTGACCCCGAGCCACCCACCAGTTTTGCAGGAATTTCCTGGACAAGCAACGGGCCACCGGAGTTTCTTAAGGCGTGCCGGAGCAGTGGATCATGAGACGGTGTAATGGCAACTTGGAGGGTTGCTCTAAAGTCGTTGGGCCCATTTCCGTTGTAAATGATTTGACGTTTAATACCCTAGTTTTATGGTTGGTTTAAAGTAGTTGGTCAAAGTTGTATTTTCAACCTTTGTGTCATCGTCTGTCCCGGGACACGTTGTCGTTTTATGTTCCATAAAATTGGGGTGTTACACCCCTGCTGAACGATAGCATCGAGCTTCAAATCCCCTTTCAAGAAACTCGCTATTTTTCAAAGTGAAAAGAAAGAAATGAGAAGTTTTAATCGACTGTGCCTTTTATCACAGGTTGAGACAACGGCTGTTGCATACACTATAACGCCCGTTGTCTTTGACATACTACGACCATTACCAACAAGGTAACGCTCGTTGTCACCTGGGAGACTTTTCCATCACCCTTATGGTAACCCCTGTTGTCCTTCCCCAGATCTGCAATTCACATAACACATCAGCAGCCTGAACAGTTCCCCAAATCCAATCATTTCAAACCCGAACAAGCAACACGGAAAATGGGATGTTACAATTCTTACCCGCTTCAAACAAATTTCTCCCCGAACCGACTAAAACCCTCTCCCCTCCTTAGATAAGGAATGCACTAAAGAGTGGTAATTCCTTACCTGCAGATAGTCATCCAACAAGTTGGAGTATTTCTGCTTCATGACAGGGACAGGCTCCCAAGTCGCAGCTTCGACTTCCTAATTCCTCCCGATCACCTTGTGCATTAGAATGCGCTTACTCTGAAGCTGGTGAAACTGATGGTCAAAAATTTGCACCAGCACTTCCACATAGGTGAGATCCTCAGCCAAGTCGACCTCGTCCTGCCTAAACACATGATCAGGTTTACCCACATACTTCTGAAGTACGCTAACATAGAAGACGTTGTGAATTCGATCCAACTCCCCCATCAATGCTAAACTCATAAGCTACCGGTCCAATCTTCCTCAAAACTTCATAAGGACCGATAAACCTAGGTGCCAACTTGCTCTTCCTGCCAAACCGCATAACACCCTTCCAAGGCGAAACCTTGAGGAAAACCTTCTCACATTCGCTGAACTGCACTTCACTGGCCTTCCCATCCGCATACTGCTTATGTCAGTTCTAAGCTACTCCAAGCTAAGCTCGAATCAACTTAACCCTACTTGCAGTTTCCTCTACAATCTACGACCCTGAAACCAACTGATCCCCTCCACAAAAGCCAAATTACTCCACCACTCCTTAGCATCTTCTCTCAGCAAAAAGATTTAGTACCGCAATTTTTGCTCATCAGTAGCTCCCATGAAACTGAACGCATGCTCGTTCTCCCTCAACCACGCTAGAGCCAGTTGGTAATCCGAGGTTTTCCCATGGAAGGTGACTCCTCCCAACTTAACGAGTCGCCCAAAATCTAACCCTAGAGCAGGCGGGTTAACCGCAACATTCTGGCTTCCCGTGGCGCTATCTCGATCACTACAGGAGTGTAGGACGTTCAGTTACCCAATTTGAAATGGACTCACTTTAAAATCTTAAAGCTCAAATCCTTTAAAACACCCCCTTTTCAAAAAATAATTTTCACGTAGCAGCAAAGCAGAAACTAGCCCCGTGGAATGTCTAGTGCTAACACAGAAGTGGTATACCATCTCTCCCTATAAGGTTCATGACGCCTTGAGAAAGCTGGTAGCACAACTATACAGTAGAAAACAAACTAGGCTCTGATACCCGTTGAATCAACATAAACATCCATATCAAAAGAAAGAAAATCCCCGAAGCCCGGTGAAAATAATAAATCCAAAAGTGGGTCTGAACATCCAGCAATACCTAGCATGAACCGACTTGTCAGTATGCCCCACATCGCCTCTCCTCTGAGATCTCCTAGGAGGCATGGTGACTTGCTCACCATACCCCAGAACGAACCGGCAAAGAAACAAAAGAAAAGAGGGGTAAGTGACATGCACTAAGTGAACCATTAAAGAAATCCCACATGCTATAAAGCAGTAAAACAATAAACCAAGTCTCAAGAAAGATCACAACAGTTAGAGATTGGTAGCCCAAGCAATCCCTATCCGGATCTCGTGGAAGGATCAATAAAGGCTGTAAGGTCTACTGACCATACTGGTGCCTTATAGGTCCTATTCCCGGTCATTAAGACCCCTTTATAGCCCCGTATAACCTTGGGGATTGCACAATTCATAGTTGGATCACTTGCGATTACACATAATTTCAACCTGTGAGATTAGTCTAATCATGCACGTAAACCCTACCAATGAAAAACCACGTCGGTAATATAGCAAGCTAGCCAGAATTACACACGTAGGTGTAATTTAATAATAATGCACAATAATAGTAATTGAACCCGGGTATGGATCATAGTAGAAAAACAGCATTTCAATGAAAAACCCCTCACAGTTTTCTTGGCCGATTCTTGAAATCCAACCGGTAATGATATAGCCTCCAACCACAAGTACAACACCACCACATTCCTACACAAGATTCCAAGCCACCCCGATCATTAGAAATGATCAGAGAAGAGGAGAAAGCTGAAACCCCAAAACTGCAGAACCCTAGTCGCTAGAGCTTGAATCTGCTTGAACGAGAAGGATTTATGATGCGTCTTATTATCGACGTATTCATTCCCTTATTAGACGACATTTTTGTTGTGTTATTGCAATGATTAAGGGTGTTTTGTGTGTGTTTTATTCTCCCTTGGCCTTTGGGCCGTTTTATGTCGTTTTGCTTATTTTAGTGTATTTCAGGCTTATTACGGCATTGGGAGATCGAACCGAGAGTTGAGTGTTGATTCCACGGAGTTTTGAGGCTTAGAAGACTGATGTGGGGATGTAATTTGAAGGCCCAACTCGTGATCCTACAACACGCATCAAGTAGGAGCCTCTTTTAATGAAACACGAAGTTTTGCTGAAAAAACAGATTCCCACACCGTGGGTATTTCCCAGACACGGGAAATTTCCCTTTTCAAGTGGAAAAAGGATTGGGAGAGAGAATTTCTTCAGACTTCATTCTGATTTCGACGAACTAGACACTCTCGAAGAGGATTTTGGAGCTGTGAAGAGACGATTAAGCGAGAGGAAGCAGGGATTAACTCAAGGGTTTCGAAGATTCATCAAGATTAGGGCTTCTCGGAGTAAGATGTCTTCTTCTCCGGTTTTCTTCTTCTTTGTTTCTTCGTTTCTGAGATTTCTTCTGTAACGATGTCGAGCTAAACTTCTAGGGTTGTTTAGATTAGATGAAGCGTTAGATTGGATTTTGCATGGATGATTTCGGGTTTCTAACCCGTTTATGTTAATCGATGATTTTTCAGACTTAGATGCGATTTCTCCTAAACCCTAATTTAAGCTTTTTGATTCTGGCAACTTGATCAATTGTTAGTTTTTGATTTTATCTTTGAATTGCGGGTCTAACCATGAACGCATTTCATTCTAGAGTTTAGGAGGTCGTTAGGTTCTCCAATAGCTTGACCATAGGATTGTCAGAACCTAATCTCTTTGCATGATCTTATGGCATTTCACTGTTCTTGTTCGTTCTTGATTTCTTGCAAGTTAGCTTGACCATAGGAGCTTGCAGGTTTGATAGAATAGAATCTCTACGGCCTGACCATGGAGTAGAGATTACAAAAGGGATTTCCGAGTCGTCTAGTCTATTGAATTTCTTCGATTGCATAGTTTCATCCATCTAAACCGAACTAGCGTGGATTCGAGTCTGAACAACCGCCTTAGTCTATCTTTGAATCCCCAATCTGCTTTGCTTGTTTCATTTGTTCTTATTGCATTCTTAGTTAATTTCATTCATAAACCAATTCTCAAACCAAAACGAAACCTCGATCAGCTTTAACACACATTTCTGAGTAATAGAGAAAGGAAGACCCTAGGGAAAAACAATCTCTTTGGAGCAATCCATAGAGTAAAACTAGTGTGCGTTAATTTTCGCACCAATTTACCTGAATCAAAGCCTGGCGATTGACATAAATGGACCATTGAACCTTGTCTCATGCTCCCTTGCTGAATAGTAGCACCGAGCTCCAAATCCCCTTTCTCGAAAGTCGCTGTTTGTCAAAGTGAAGAGAAAGAAATGAGAAGTTTTAATCAATTGTGCAGTCAATTGTGCCTTTTATAACAGGTTGAGACAACAGCTGTTACATACAACTATAAACGCTTGTTGATCTGTGTAACAAGAACTTCGGCCGTTTACCAACAAGGTAACACCTGTTTTGTCAACCTTGTGAGACTATGGTCGTTACCCTTATTTGTAAACGCCCGTTGGTCCTTACCCCAGAGCTGCAACTCACAAGAACACATCAGCAGCAGCATGACCCCAAATCCAATCATTTCCACCCGAACCAGCAGCACGGAAATGGGATGTTACACATGCGGAGGCTAATACTGATTTCGACCTGCATAAGGATTGTCGAGCACAGAATGATAAGGAATGGTAAAGTTGGGCATTGAGTTTTCATTGTCGGGTTAGGACTCTAGTGCCTGATTAGGATTTTTTTAGACTTGTTAGAGTTTTATTTGGATTTTTTTCCGTTTTAGTTAGGATTTAGATTATTTTACTATTTTAGAAGTATTTCCATAAAAGGTCACAGAGAAGCCTTAGCCGAACCTACTCTTATCAATAGAACCTCTTGTACTCGTTTTAAGACAGACACCATTGACTAAAGAATTAATTTCAGAACTTTGTTCTTTGTTCTTCTAGCTTTTGCTCGTTATTGTATAGCTTGTAGGTTGGTTTATCGTGGCTCAAGGTTTTCACCCTTCACTTCATGGTACCGTTCACTTGATACTTCGGGTTTGTAGATTCTTATAACTAGTGGGTCCATGTCTATTTCCATCCCTAGTTTGAGGATTGCATTTGATTGCCTTGTTGCTGAGCATTTGGTATAAGGTCACGACCCACGAATGAAATTGGTTAATATCACTAATGTAGCTATATTTACCTCCCTAGCGCGTTGCAGATTCCTTCCTTCGGTCGGCATCCAGGCAGTCCTAGTGCATCTCAGATTCGTTCTTTCGGTCAGCATCATGATTCGATCAAGCTCGGTCACCTCTCATCTGGTGCCCATCATCAGTCTGGCACCAACGTCTTGGATCACCATTCGTACGCTTCTCGGGTCGGGATCAGTACTTGGTTTGGCATCAGTGTCCATATCAGGATTGACATTAGCGTCTGTGTCCGGATCGACATTAGTGTTCGTGTCCGGATCGACATCAGTGTTCAGCTCTGAAATGACATCAGTTCTCGACCTGGAATCAACATCCAGCTCGACATCAGCATCAGTATTCGGGCCGGTCTTGGCCAGCATCAACATCAGCAACCTCAACCCTTGGTCTGACATCGGTTTTTTTTATCTTCAACATCATTTGGTGTAGCACTCAACATTATAATCTCTAGGCATCCTCTTAGCATTTGTCGGTCATCATCCTCGTGCTCGGTCAGACTCCAAGCATCCACATAGGCATTGACCTTGGTCTTGAAGCTCTTCTCTTGGCTTCGTGTCCACGACTTCTCTAGTCATGACCAGGGTACGACGAGACATCATTCCCCTCTTCTTGTAAAGGATTCGACCTCGAATCTGGATCTACAAAATCATCATAAAAAGGAGGTAAATTCAGCAACATTAAACATGGCACTTACACCGAATGAATTAGGTAAGTCAACAGTATAATCATTGTTATTGATCTGTTGCAAAATCGTGAAGGGTCCTTGATGTGAACCGCTACCATCATGGGCAGACGACCGTTAAACACCACAAGCTGATCTCCTAGCACTCATGAAGAACCTATGGAACCGGATGGAAGAGGACTTTGACCCACTAGCTATAAAGGAGCTAGGAACCATAAGTATCAAGTCGAGGGCGCCACGCTAAGAGATGGATGCTCTTGATGATAAGCCAACCTTAAGCAATGCAACAATGAGCAAAAGCTTGAAGGGAAAAGAACATATGTTCTGAAAGGAAGTTTATTAATCAAGGGGTGTGTCTTACAATGAGGTGTATAGGCCTCTATTTATAGGTGGAGGAGTAGGAAAAAAGCTCTCATATTCCTCCTTTGAAACTAACTCCTAAATAATAAAGAAATAAAATGAGTCCTTATTAGAATACTAAAGAGGAATTAAACTAATCCTAATCTAACCTAAAAATGAAGTAAAAATTCGGACTTACAATCCTTACAAGGGAAAGTATTCCTTCCTAAACAAAAACTCTAAACTTGGGTGCCAAGTTTCCCCAAAAAAATAGCTGAAACGGGTTCTGGAAAAATAAGCCAAATAAATACCAAAAAAATTCGTAAAATTAAGCCATTTTTCAGATCATTTGTAGACTCCATGGGATACAACTTTCATGTTGGACATCGGCCCAAATTCTGTCTCCAGGTAGCCCATATTCGTTAATCCTTGTCGGGCTACGAATCTGTTCAGAAATCCAGCTTTGGCCTTTTATTAACTTAGTTTTGGCCCGTAGCTTCTTGGCCATGGGATGGCCTCTTGGCCCTTCTCCAGAGTTGGATTATCCTTGCTTCTCTTCTCTTGGATCAGGCTCAGGTGGTGGCCAGATCATAGCTCCTAGCATGGGCTTCCTCGGATCAGAATGCTCCGACCATGCATCACTAGGACTTGGTCTAGCTCCATCTCCTTTCTTCTAACTCCAATTCCAAGATAGATGTGCCAGAGAATAATTAGTTAGATCTGATACTTCCTCCCATTACACCACTTGTTGTCCTGTTGTTTTTTTATGCTTGGTATGGTGATTGTGATAATTAAGATGGCCACTGGCTCAAGTCCTTGAGTACTGATGCTACCACCACTGAGGAGGTCAATTTTTTGTCACAAGGGTATCCACAAAACTAGTAAGGTTAAGCAAAGTATTAACAATACATTTCATTTGGCAATCGTTTAAGGAAGATATATAGCAGGATATTAACAAGTAAATGGTGAAAGGAAGTAGGTTGGCTATAAAAAGTACAACAATGGAAGTTTCAGAGATAATAACTACGAAGGATTGTGTGGGTTCCCTGGTAGGTCGTTCCAACAACAATAATCTACATTGTAATACCCCGTTATTGATTCAAGTGTTTAGGAGTGTGAGCTGGTTGAAATACAGAATCTAGAATTGTTGACACAGGAGTATGTTTCCTGACCTAGACAAGATAACGGGCATTGTGCCGTAGGTATCGGTCATAGTCTACTTTGTGATAACGGGCACGCTTATACAGTAACAATCGTTGTCTAGGTCTTGAAAACGAGCATTGTAATGAGGCCAACGACTGCAATACATGTATATTACGGGCGTAGTGATATATTCAACGGCCAATTTTTCTCTTCTCTCATTCTAATTAACAAATGGAAACCTTAGAGAAGTTTTTCAAAATTTAGAGTTTGAGGCCGCTGATCGACGTGAAAGTTTGGTAGGAGACCAAGGGAATCCCAATAACTGATTCCCCTTTGTCGGTTTCAGGTAAGATTCTCCCGTTTCATGGATTCGTGATGACACTATATCTATAGTATTTATATTCCCATATTAAACTACATTCTACACCCATGGATGCAATTATGATGAGTATTTGGTGCAAATGTGTTAACTATGCGATTCTCGACTCCAAGTGAGTACATTGTCTATATTTTGTCTATTGTTACCTTGTTTGTGAGTTTTTTTTGTTGAGCCTCCAGGTTTCCACATTGTAGAGGACTCTCTCACGAGTCCAATGCTTCAAACGTGGACCAATTTGGAGTTCGGACGGAGCGGGAATTGCCAAAATAAAAAGCTGAAATTACTTATTCACATATTTCAGGATTTGGAGGGATTTTGGGTATTTAAACCCCAAAAGAGGCATTATTCATTCATTATTTGATTGAGAGATTTTACCACAACCTAAAGAGAGTTGAGAGCTTATTTTGGAGCTATTGGAGAGATCGTGACGCCATCAATCCATCCCGGAAGACGCTCGGAGCTAGGAATTGAAGATTATCAAGATCAGAGCTTCACAGAATCATCTGAAATTAGGTTTTTTCATATTCCTTCTGTTCTTTCTTCGTTTTAAGATGAATTCTTCTGTAGTTGTTGAATCTTTTTTGTCAGACATGAGTAGCTAAAATCTTATAGCTTAGATTAGATGAACCATAAGTGACCCGGGGCTTTAAAGCGGTCACGGATCGGCGGTAATTAGATTTTAATTCAGACAGTTTCTTATTCATAATTGATTTGTTCTTAATTTTTGTTTCTTTTCTAGTTTGATCACCTAGATTATATTCTTGTTGAAAATAAGGATAATTGGCGAACGTCCACCTTGTTTTACAACTTCAAATCAATTAATTAACCTATTCAATGGATTATGCCTTTCGTAGGAACCGTTTAGGGTTAATCTGTTTCTAGAACAACCAAGGTTCAAGAAGGCACTAGATGCTAGGAAGGCGGTGAAGCTCTGCCTAGCGCCTAGCTCGCCTAGGCGAAGCCTAGGCGTTTTTACCAATATTGATTAAATATTTAAAATATAGTTGCTGGAATAGAGTTGTCGTCGACTTTGCTGGAGGAGCGACGACGGAGGCGGCTGGAAGGAGGAGCTCCGCCGGTAGTTGGGAGAAGGAATAGCAACGTCGCCGGCGGTTAGGAGGAAGAGCCTCGAGCCGACGAGGCGACGACAAAGAGTAGCGGCGAGGCGACATTGCTTGGGCCGCGGCTGCTGAATGAGAAGGGGAAGAGAAGAGAGAGTAGCGGTGGCGGTGGCGGCGCAATTTCA
Source organism: Linum lewisii (assembly GCA_034768395.1). Lineage (NCBI taxonomy): Eukaryota > Viridiplantae > Streptophyta > Magnoliopsida > Malpighiales > Linaceae > Linum > Linum lewisii. The sequence goes on along the minus strand of CM068298.1, from coordinate 50,325,323 downwards.
GCGACGACGATGGAGGATGAAAAGGAGAATGGTGGTGTCGAGAAAAAAAAAGAAATGATGTCAGCGCTGAAAACTCGAAGAAGGGGAGAAGAAAGAAGATAACTAAACCCTAATAATTTAAATTTAATATTTTAATTAAAATATAATTATGTTTTAAAAAAATGCCGCCTTATTAAAATTCCCCGCTTCCGACCGCCTAGGCACCGCCTCTAACAGCCCAAGCGTTCCGGCCGCCTAATACGCCGCTTAACGCAAAAGCGAGGCGGAAGGCCGGCGCCTAGCGCCTAGGCCCGCCTTTTCGAACACTGAGAACAGCACATTAAAATCAATCAGGTGCACCAGTTAGTTATCCGTTGCAGAAGTGAACGCACAACCAGTTAATTAATCTTGGTAGCCTTTTCGAACACTGAGAACAGCACATTAAAATCAATCAGGTGCACCAGTTAGTTATCCGTTGCAGAAGTGAACGCACAACCAGTTAATTAATCTTGGGAGCTAGTTGAGCGAACGTTCGCGTTAGACCTAAGGGTAAGGAGCTGTGACGGTGTCTAAGAACTGAATGGATTAGGATTAAAAGTCGTCGATTTTGTGATCGCCAATGTCCTGGTAATCTTAGGGAGATTCGAGTCTAAGCTTTCGTCTGTCTTTCGTACACAACTCCAATCAATCATTCTGTCTTTTAAATCAATTTCATTTCCTTTGCATTATGGTTTAGAAGTCATACACGATATATCCTGCATTAGTGGAATAGTATTTGATACCCTGTTTTTTACACGTTATCAGTCCAGAGGAACTTTCTTGATGTTTTGTCCTTCCTTAGTCCAATTTGAGCCTCCAAGCACTTTGTTTTGCCGTTTATGTTATCAATCAATGTCTAATAGCTTCATATCATTATAAATGCTCCAAAAATACATAAAATAGTTTCAGAACGGGCCAAGTTAACCAAAACATACGAGATAGGCAAAAGGTAAGTAAAATCACCTAAACTATCTAAAAAATAACACAAAGGCTATAAAAATGCAAGGAAATGTCGCTTAGATTGAGTGGATAAATGTGGTATTTCTAGCGATCAGTATACCCCCCATTGATCTCATGTAATTCTGGTATGAAACTTGACTGAGTCCCCATTGATCTCGTGTAATTCTGGTATGAAACTTGACTGAGTCTACCTCGAAAACATGTGATAACTACTGTCTAATGAGGAATCAGGATTCAAAGAACACCCCTCATTTATTTTAACCTATAGAGATGTGGATGGTATTGAAAACATTGAATTATGAAAGGCAATAAAAAACAAATAAGTAGAAAAATCATAAAGAGCTAGGTTGATCTAGCACCTAAGTGAAGTGTCGGGTTGAGTACTAGTAAACATTGTCTGTAACAGATAGGCCTCTCAAAATTAACTAAAGTTGCAGTTGGTGTGCAACAGTTCAAAGACTGACATTTGATTGTTAGCAAGTTTTCAATACCAGACTTGAGGTGAAGCAAGAGTTCACATCTCTAGGTCGAAGGGACACTTTGCATGCTACAAATGGTCACGTTTGTGGTAGCCAAACGATCCTCGTCAAGTCACCTAGAGATTCACATGAAACGTCCCATAGAAGCTACCCTATGAGATGACATATTGAGGCTATTGATCGAAGTGATCACTACTCTCAACGGGACAATTTATGGGCCCTAAAATGGTCACACCAATTAGAACACGACATGATGGGAAACGACATGTTCATCAGAAGAGGGCCCCAATAGGCTATTTGACTTGGAAAAAATAAGGGAATCATTTATGGTTGTCAACACTGGTATGTATAGGCAGTAAATGTCTGACAAGACAAGTCCTAGATAGAGTGTCGGTATGTTTAGTATAAATAGGAATTTTGTAACACCACTAATGGAATCATTATTACACTTATGCAACATTTCATCTACATGTATCTCTAAATTTTCTTTTCCCGTCGATGATTAAATCGTTCTTCATTCTCATAATCGTTGTTGAGCTCGAGATTTCTCATGAACTCTCACCGTTCAGTAATCGTGTTTATAAATATAACGATAAGTCTCACCGGGAACGAAGAGTTTTAAATAAGAAATACTGCATCATTTTAAAAAATCAAAGACTAGACTAAGTCCTAGATGTGAAAAGCAATTAATAAGTTAATTAAACAAAGAGAAAGGGAAATGTACGGAGAGTTGATTAGACCACATAATAAGTTTGGGAATCGAATTACATGCAATTCCATGCGCGTTTCTTTTATTGAGTGGGACGAGTCGTTTGATTCGCAGACTTTTAGGTAATATAGGTTCCTTTACTTTACTGGCAAATTTTTTAGCTTTGGATGTTTGAATATTAATAAGAATCATAAATTAAGTAACATCAACATATATTAGTCTTATTGGTCTACGGTCCCCTTGCATAACAACATTAACAAGGACGGTCACCGTGCAGAGGACCATGCTAGAGAGACCAACTTTTTCATTATAAAATTAAACACCTCTTTAATAGCCCATTAACCTCTAGCACTAGCCCACTTCAACCTACTATATACCCACCACTAGATCCTCTTTATATGGATCTTAATTGTACCGTCATAACTTCTTCAATGTTATTTAGAGTTTTACGTAATTGGTGATCTTGTTAGTTAAAAGACGAATTACTTAAACAAGTTATAAGTATAAAATTTCAAGTGCTAAAAAGGATATTGGGGGAGAACTTGAGCACTCAGAGCGGCCCTCGGGGACTCGGGCTCAGCCTCGGAGGAGGAGTCCTCCTTTGACCAGGGGCGGAGATAGGGGGGAGCCGGGCCGAGCCCCATTTTCGGTTCCGAGTGTAATTATGGAATTTTTTTCGAATCCGGCTCAGTACAAATTTTAAATCTAGCTCAGTGTTATATTAATTCGACTCAGTTTATTGTTATTCAAACTTAAAAACTAAATATATTTTAAAACATTTATCTTTTTAAGCTAATATAGTTAATATAATCAATCATATTAAACATACCCTCCTTTAATACTAATATTTGTTCGACTTATGAATGAGTAAGAATACAATATTTGATGATAAATCATTCAAATTAATAAAAAAATCACCGTTGGCACATTCCAATTTTCATTTGGTCAAGAGTAATACTAATAATCTTAAGAACAAATATATCGGGCACAATGATCTTATGGTGAATAGCATTACATTCTGAAAAGTAAATAATATATGTACCGTATGTCCGTATTATATATTTTAGTAGTAATTGTATTACAATATTATTAAAATTTATGAAAAAAATTATTTTAATTTCGGCTCAGGGCATCTTCTGGTCCTGGTTCTGCCCCTGCCTTTGACTCATCTTCGTCGGACTCCCCACCGAGTCTAGTAGCAGAATTTGCCAACTTCGCCACGGCACAGGCCCGATACTACTTCTCTTCGCATGCCCACAGAGATGAGGGTGGAGGTACCAGTCATGACAGGGGGGTGTCATCTCACAACAGATAAGCGATCGATGCGGCCCTGGTAATGTGCAAAGAAAGTCACGTAGGCACTGCCTGGATGTGAGGTTGCATTTGGCCGACTCTCAAATTGTAGGAATAGGTCGGCCACCAGCGTGCTCATATGAAGGGGCACACCTTTCACCATGGTGTTCATCAGAGCCAACTCCTTCAGTTTCACAGCACACTAGCACTCTCGGCTCGACTAGTGAGCCATTGGTCTCCCAGTCGACCATCTCGACCCTCTGTAGTGGCAAGTTAACGGATCTGGATGAGCCATTGGTGTTGAGCCTGCTTGGCCATCACGTACAACTGATCAGTGGCGGCCTAAGTCACCGTGTTGACCGCCTCCTCTTGTCGGGATAAGACAACGGTTACATTTTCGGCTTGATCATCATCTTGAGTGAGAGCACACTTTCCCTTCTTGCAACGAGATTGGTGGGAAGAGCCGGAATCACCCATCTGCAAAATAATTGGACATTTAACAAAGGCATGACATAAAATTGACCAAATAAGGAAAAATTTTGGCTTGGTGACCAAAGGGTGCAAGAATTCTGTCAAAGAAGACTACGGCCGTTGTGGAGATCACAACGACCGTAGCCAAGTGTATGTCTTAATTAAGGATCTTAAGTGTATCGTCGTGACTTCTTGGATGTTATCTAGAGTTCTACGTAATGGGTGATCTTGTTAGTTAAACGACTAATCATTTGAAAATGCCAAGAAAATGTTTCATTCTTCAAATGAAGAATTCCTTGACAATGGCATTGCCTGGATTGGAAGTAACTCATCCCGGAGAAACAAGAAACTATCATCCGGAAAAAGAAAAAAAAAACACATAATTGGAGGTGCACCTATGCCCACTTGCACCCCTTCAATTTATCTGAACCTTTATTGTTGTCTGAGTTGATACTGAAAGCCCCTCAACACAAACAAGGAACGTGAATGGCAACAAGGGACACCTTTGGTGCAACCCTCGACTTAGCCTAACAATTTTGCCAAGTTCGTCATCAAGCATGATGCTATATACTCAACACACTAGACAAACATCGTCATTCATCCCACCCATTTGTCATTGAAGACCCAACTTCTGCATCATTCTCTCCACAAACACCACTTCACTCAATCATGTTCTTTCAATATGTCTTTTTTTTAAGGGAAAACTACTGCTTCATTAGTTGTTTTGTCTTCATCGAGTAAGATATATCAAATGCGACCAATATATTATCATTTATCAACGATATTGGCTCTCTTAACAGAATTGGACTGATTCACACAGGGCCGCCGAATAGATTTTGTAGGCTTGTTCCCAAATCAAAAGATGACATAAATTTTTCCATAATTTAATAATGGGATAATGGTACTTGCCCTCTCTAATTGTAAATTAACAAACAGCCCCTATACTATGAAATGATCAATTTTCTCCTTCTTACTATGCCAACCTAACAAACAGCCCATTTCATCCAAATTTTCATCCAAAATTCTGTTAAGTGATGACTCACCAACATGACTCATCCACAATTAATGGCAGTACATTGTCATATCATCGAGTTTCATCCATCTCAACTAAACTAAAAAGAGAAAAACAAAAATTATAAAAATAATTAAATTTAATTTATGAATAAAATATAAAATATAAATTTTTAAAAAATTTCTTTTTTGGATTTTAATATTAAAAATAAATATAAAATTTTTTATAAAATAATAATACAATTTTTTAAAAAATAACTTTGAAAATTTTAAATACCAAAAAATATTTATTAAATTTAATTGAAAAAAACCAAAAAAAATGAAAAATTAAATATATTTTTTTTTATTTATAAATTTAAAATTATTGTTTTTGTTGCCTTTTGTTTTTAAATTTTTAATTTAGTTGAGTCGCTAACAAATATGGATGAAAGTTAATGATGTGGCAATGTACTGTCATTAATTATGGATGAGTCATATTGGTGAGTCATCACTTAACGGAATTTTGGATGGAATGGGCTGTTTGTTAGGTTGGCATAGTAGGAGGGGGTGAATTGATCTTTTCATAGTATAGGGGGCTGTTTGTTAACTTGGCAAAATAGAGGGAGCAAAGTACCATTTTCCCTTTAATAATTTATTATATGTTTGTTAAATCATAATTATAAATTGTATCATAAGATGGATCATTGGTCTCCCTAATATAGTCTAACTAATACAATACAAAAATTAAATTTTACATGCTCCTAATGCAAAGAATCTCACCATTACATGTGAGGTTTATAATGGCTGAATAGAGAGTGGGCTAACCCGACGAGTTTAAATTATCTCAGTCAGAAAGCTAAAAACAATTTATATAATTTTTTATTTTTTTTATGAATAGATTAGGGTAATTTTCATTCATAAAAAATGAAACAACCTCAAGAAACTCAAAAGGAAAGGTGACCCTTGCTTGTTTCTAGGAAGCTTAAGGTACATTGTCAATCTTCAAAACCCCTCAAGTTAAGAGTAAGCATAAGCTATGATTAGGGGCGAAACCAGGATTGAAAGATGCACTGAGCCGAAATGAAACACAATTTTTCTATAAATTTTAAATTTAAGTTAATTTTAATTACACTTCAAGATTGATTGTTATTGCGTTAGATGTACACTATTTTCTTCCAGTATGCTATGTTATTTGTCATGTTATTAGTATTACTCTTTACCAAAAAAAAAATTGGAGGTTCCATCGGCGATTTTAAATTAATTTGAATTATTTTCCATAAGATATTGTGTTCTTACTCATTCATAAGTCAACATAAATGATATTGGGTTTACTCAATCACCTACAAACATTGACAAAATATAATTAGTATAAGAGAAGGGTACTGTTAATATGATAGAATCTATTAACTATGTTAGTTTTTCTTAAAAAAAAAGAACTTTAAAAATAGATTTGGTTTTTAAGTTTTGAAATATAGCAATGAACTAAGTTGAATTAATACAACATTGTCCCGAATTTAAATTTTGCACTGGATTCGAAAAAATCATAAATTTATACTCGAATTTAACGTTTTGGACGAAAAGTGGGGTGAGTCGGGGGCTCGACCCGGCTCCCCCTATCTCCGCCCATGGCTATGATAGTCAAATCCCTTTTAAGAAAGGTGATCGGATCTCCACACTCTGCAAACTCTCAACCAAAACAAGCGAGAGGAAAAAAAACAAACTATACAAGAACTATAATTTTTTTTAACTCTATCTAAACCTCTAAGACTCTGTAGCTCTCTATATATGATAACTCCCAAGGCCTCAACAGAAATCGGTGAGCAGGCGTGGTAAGGTCTACAACACTATTTCCATACCTGTGCTGTAACTCCCCTCCATATCAGCAAACCCGTAAAGGTTACCATGTCGGAATTCTTGAAATGAGCAAACAATTGATTAAGGAAATCCCCCGAGACTATACACATCATGTTCTAGCAAGGAAAATCTTTACTCCAAAAATCTCCCGAACATAGGCACACGTTAGAAGAAGATGGTCCCTGGAGTCAACCCCAAACACAAACAAGGCAACTAATATCTGCACAAAGACCCCAGCTTGCAAGTTTGTAATGAGTAGTTATGCAGTCCTTGATCACCATCCAAACAATAAACAAGTCACGAGGATTATGCGGGCTACTCCAAACAAGATTACTCCAACTAACAATCAGGAGCTTAAGTCGTAAGCTGTTCTAACAGTGAAGACTGAGTACCTTGTCATGGACTCACCTTCCCAAATAAATCCCAAGTCAGAAGCAGTAAAGAAAGACAGCCGAGTATGTCTTATCTTCATCAAACATTTCCAGTACCAGTAGTGCCAATCCACCATGGATTGGGCCTATTAGATGATCCGGTCCATACTATAGGCGTGTGACCTTGTAGGACCCGGTCCGATTAGCCGTGGCCCAAACCACTAATTAACATTGATCTAGCAAGACATATTACCCTAACCGGTCCGAATTAATTCTATTAATCAGGTCCAACACTGAATTAGTTCATATGCGAATTTGGATCGATGGACATAAATCCTTTGATCACAACTTATCAATAAAATATGAACAACTACAAAAGTAGTAAGCAAAATTAGTACAAAACTAGAAAGATTGTTCTTCTAATAAGGTTTAAAGATTAGTACAAAACTAAAGACAATTATATTACTTTCTACTAATGTGTTTCCTGAAGCAAAATCCATCTAGCCAACGATCTGCTTCTTACTTCTTAGAATTTTGTACATGAGCCTAACTAATACCTAACATGAAAAGAAGGAAGTATGGTTTTAGTGTTACACTGCATGCAATGGAGATCGAATTGATTAAGTGTTATGCCTATGAAAAATATGAGTTAAGATTCAAAGTGAAGAATGGACAAGTATCCAGAAATGTCTAAGATCAACCTACTCAATTGTCTTCAACTCTATGTTCCATTAACTGGTACAAAATGCTAGTGGACAAAGATGCAAGCCAGTAACTATTAAAATAGTTCAGCAGTTAGTTCAAGATAGTGTTAATTCTTATAGACTAACCACAAGTACCTCTTAGCTCTTTTTTTTTTTCCTGATTGAAAGTACCTCTTTGATTGGATTGATATGTTTTATGCAACTATTAAGGTTGTGACCGAATAAAAAGGTGCTGCTATATACAGTCCGTATTTTACTTCGCGCAGTCCGTATTTTTTTAGAAACAGACCATTATACCCCTAACTTAAAAATAATATTTATACGGACTGCACGAAGTAAAATACGAACTATATATAGCAGCACATATTTACTTAATAATTCATGAAATACATTTTCTAAACTAGTACAAGTTCAACACTAAATCAAAATAGGGCTCAAATCATTAACCTAAAGTGAAAAGGATTTTATAACACAAAATCTAAATCCTAAACCAAAACGAAATAGGATTTAGCAATAGGTTTATAAATATAATTTTTTCACATTGTTCATGTTCATCTCAAATCAACAATTCATCTATCATCTCTAATTCATTGACATTCAATTGTTAAGGTAAATACATTATCCATCTCATTCGAGCACCCTTAATTATCAGCTCATCGAATTCTTTTTTTGGATAAAAGTTCATCTAATTCACAATATTGTCTGCATAACTTGCTGTCATTATTGTTCCTACTTGTTGCCATTGATTATTCTTAATGCCAATTGCTATCATCTTGATGCCATTGTTCTTACTTATAAGCTTTGATTTAATGATTCATAATTTAATACAATCCCAAAACTCAATTAAAAACTTCAAAAACAATGGTCAATATAGCAATTTCTACCCTCCTGCTCTTCCTCCTCTAGTCACTCTGATTCGGCCACACTCACCCTCAGCAGCCTCTGGATTCTACTCTCTGTACCACTCTCTCAGGCGACTACTTTCTCCCCTGATGGTTCTGTTCTGGCTATCGCAGCTGAAACTGTGATCACGCTGTGGGATCCCGTTAAGAATCTTCTCGTGGCTGTCATCGGAGAAGTTCCGATGGTGATTTCTCTTTACTATCCTGATACTCCCCTGAACTATTCAGAACTCGTCAATTAGTAATGAATCGCTTGGCTTATCTGCTGATACATTTTTGTATGGAACTTCTTACAGCCAATTGCATCCCTTTCATTCATCGGGAACTCTGACCATCTTGTTTCTACATCATTGGGTTCCAAGCCACATCATTGGATTCTACTCTCTGTACCACTCCTCTATTGCAACTGAACAAGATTCGTCTGGAATTGCATAGCACTGATGCACTACCGGTAATCCATGTCCCTATCCCTGATGAACTGCCCGCAGTGGATGCAACGAGGGATACGAACACGCCTTCCATAGCTGCTTGGCTCCACCTCGTCGATTTGAAGAAGAAGAAGAAGAAGAGGTTCTTACCTCACCGCTGCCCCTCTCACCGGATATTACCCACGCCGCCGTTCTGCTGAAGAAGAAGAAGGCAGAGGGGGGTGGCGGCTGAGTAGTAGAAAGGGGTGGTGGGTGGATTAGGGTTAAAGTAGTAGAATTGGGCTCAATACTTGAATTTAAATTTGGGCCCAATCTACAATTATCATAAACTAATGCATTTGGCTTAAAATTATTTTTATATTTTAATCCATATTAATTTTTTATATGAACATAAAACTTAAAATAATTATAGATTTTAAATTCATAGTTTAACGAGTTTTTTTATGTATGTATCGAATATAGTATAAATTTTAGTTCTAATATATAATGTTTTTTTACAGGTGAGGTTAAAAAATCTTTTAAATGGATCATAATTATGAAGAAGAGGTACATGAATGATTTCGTATAACATTTTGATTTATCGTTCTATATATTTAGAATTAATTTTTAATTTTTAATAATTTTTCTCTTTTTATTTATACAGGTAGAATTAGAAGCTCCGAATGAAGATAATAATCATGATTATTCAGCTCTGTTCATTTTCGCGAAAATCTTCGAGTCTCAAGATATTGCATTTGGTTTGGCTAACAAAATTGCATTGGAAAATGGTTTTAACTTGATCAAGGCAAGCAAAAAGATATTTCCTGGGACAGGTTTAGCTTATTCCTACTTTACTTGTGATAGAGCTGGGAAATATCGAGCCCGTAAGACAGATCGAGGAGTTGATATGCGGAAAAATACATCTACGAAGAAATGTGAATGTCCTTTTCAGTTGAAGTAAAATGAGGAGCGGTCTGGACACTATTTGCTATCCGTCATTAGAGGAACACATAATCACCAGATAATAGCTTATTCTGATGGACACAGGCGACAAGCTGCCATTGATGATATCAACTGAAATATATACGAGAACAATACAAGTCTCAAGTGAAACCTTCCAAGATCAGATATGGATTACATGTACAAAATTTAGAAAAGCCACAACCAGACATAAAGCAAATTTACAATGCTCTATGTAAATTGAGGTCAGAAGAAAGGGGGGAAGAAACCACGCACAACATATGATCGCATTGGCTACTCAACACCGGTATGTGTACTTTTTTGACCAGGATGTTGATTTCGATTCACTTACTCATATTTTTATGGCGCATCCAGAGGCAGTGAAGCTGTATCGAGCATATCCTTACGTGGTTTGTATGGATTCTACGTACAAGACTAATAGGTACGGCTACCCACTGTTCCAGTTGCTTGGGGTTACACCTGTAAAAAAGAGTTTTACTATTGCATATGTTATCATGAAGGACGAGTCGATTGACAGCTACACATGGGTCTTAGAGAAGTTTAAGATGTTGTTGGAGGAAGATTCAGTACCAAAAGTTATTGTCACCGATCGAGAATTAGGATTGATTGGCGCAATTAAGAAGACATTTCCATATTCTGTGCATTTGTTATGCACATGGCACATTAACAGTGTCGTGGAAGCAAAAGCAAAAAATATCTTTAAAGATGGTGATCTAGGAAACAATATCAAGAATAGATGGCGGAAAGATGTACTGGGAGCTAGTACACATGCTACATTTCTCTACGTGGCCTGGGATGGTTAGTTACCTAAATAATACATGGATGCCACATTGTGAGAAGTTCCTCAAATGTTACACAAATCAGGTCTTGCACTTTGGAAACACAGTTACCTCAAGAGTTGAGGCTGCTCATGCTCTTTTAAAAGCGTGGTTAGGTAACTCTACACTTACATTAGATACCATCTGGTCTCGTTCCCATGCTTTGTTGGAGGGGCAACACGTCAAGATACGAAAGTCGTTGGAGGCTTCATGTAGCGAACACTTTCCCACAAATCATGGTCGCCTATTCTCAGACTTGGCTGGTCATGTGGCTATGGACGCCATCAAAATGATGCATACGGAGTATGAAAGGGGTGTGTTGATTGGTGCAAGGTTGAATGAAATGTGTGGTTGTGCAATTGTTACAACACACGGCTTATTATGTGCTTGCAAACTGTATGATATGCATCGCCAAGGTCAGCGTGTCCTTAAAGAAGATATACATTTGTTTTGGAGAACTTTACGTTACAACCAAGCAGGTTCGATGCCAAAATCCAATCTTGATCGTCTGAATAGTCTGTTTGAAGGAGTTCGTGCAGCTAATCCATCATTGAGAAGAAGCATACTTGAATCCATATATAGACAATTGCATCCCGAAGATGAAGAATTTGAGGAGCCAGTGGAAAATGAAACCCGCAAAGGTCGACCAAGGAAGTCTACAAGTCGGAACCCTTCTGGAGTTGAACATGCAAGGAAAAAGTATCTTACGCCCAAGAAATCTGAGAAATTCAAACGATCTGGCACGACTTCATCACATAGTAGGTCGTTCACACAACAAGTCACATCTTCCCCCTTCGATTTTCAATCAGGTTAACTTTCTATGTATATACAATTGTTATATATATGTGTGTGTATGAAAACTTACTAATATTTCTTTCACTTTAGAACATGGTGCGCCTCTAGAGGTGAACTATGCAGGTTATGCAGGTGATTTCAGCTTCAATTGGGCTCTTCCAACGGCTGTTCAAGATTACTTTGACCATTGACCCAACTGCTGATGGTCATTGTGATTTTAGAGTTATTTGCATGCACTACGTGGGGACGAAAATCACTATACACTAATGAGGACGACTTGTCTGCGGAATTAAGATTGCATCCATGTTATCAAAATATCTACGGCAACATCGATCAAGATTTCACTAGAATCAATTTCACATCTCAGATACCATGCGGCATGGAGCGTTGGATGGATACACTTGACTTGCTAGGGTTCGCTACAATGTATAATTGGGTGATATGTTGTGTTAGTTCACGTGTACGTGAGGGGAAAAGAAAGTGGGATGTTTCAAACACTAACCTTCCACTGCGTGGTTTTCCCGGTAGTCCTGCACCATACGGTATTCTATGGATTTTGCATACGGGAAACCACTTCATGCGTATACATGGGGACGGTTGTCCTATGCCACCCATCAATATTTTATGGCGTCCCAATAGGGATGAAGCAGTGGCTGAATTCCAATCGATTTATACAGACAGACTTCTTTTATGGAGAAGGTATTTTGAAATATAAGACTAAATGTAATAACTTAGTTTATGTTTTTTTGGATATTTTCGAAGATATGTAATAGTTTATAGTTATTTAATTAATTTTGAGAAAAAAATTATTTTATTTTATTTTATTAGAATATTATTTTCGAATATGAAATGTGTTGAATTTTGATTATGTATTTTGTCTTTATTTTCAAAATAATAAAAATATTTAATTTATTCATTATGGACTAGTTAGTAAAATATGGATTGTGGGAAGTAAAAACGGACTGCGAGAAGTAAAAACGGACTGTGCGAAGTAAAACATGGACTGCGCGAAGTAAAAACGAACTGCGCGAAGTAAAACCTGGACTGCGCGAAGTAAAAATGGACTGCGTGAAGTAAAAACGGACTGCGCGAAGTAAAACCCGGACTGCGCGAAGTAAAAACGGACTGCACGAAGTAAAACCTGGATTGCGCGAAGTAAAAACAGACTGTGCGAAGTGAAACATGGACTGCGCGAAGTAAAAATGGACTGCGTGAAGTAAAACATGGACTGCGCAAAGTAAAACTGGACTGCGCGAAGTAAAACCTGGACTGCGCGAAGTAAATACGGACTGCGTGAAGTAAAATACGGACTGCACAAATTAATAAGGGTATAATGGTCAATTTTTTTGACAAATATGGACTGCGCGAAGTAAAACATGGATTGTATACAGCAAATCACAATAAAAAAACATACATAGTACTAGGAGACTTTCCCGTTTAGTATGGTTTGATTCTTACAAAAACATTACAGTTGTAAACCCTATAACGACCTTTACAGACATCTGACAAATCAAGGAGGTTCGAACAAAATGAAAAAGGATAGACTCCAGTCGGACAACAAATGGATCCTCCCACACTGTGGAAATGACTTTAGATCAGATAACACCAGTTTGGCTATGGCTCAGAGCCATATCTCTCAGATCCATCTGAGAGATTAGCGGGCAGGAGAGAGAAAATGACTTTCAGATGAGAGAGAATGTTGGAGGAGAGAGACTGTTAGGTGTTATGCCATCCATACATCGATGTTATGACCACTACAAAAAACAGGTGAATTAGCGACCGGAAAAAACAGTCACTAAAACAGTAAAAACGGTCACCAGTTGTAAAAAAACGGTCACTAAAACAATTAACGACCGTCTGAGAGAACAGCCACTAACTTGATGGTCGCTAATACTCATTGGTGACCGTATACGCAGAAACGGTCACCATTAATATCTCGACCGTTTACGTATCGGTCGCTAATAATTTTTATTAGTGACCGTTTAACCTTGAGGACAGTAGCGACCGTGTGAGGAACAGTCGCATTTAAATTATTTTAGTGACCGTATTCCGGTCGCGAAAAGGTAATGACCGGTTTCCTTATAATATTGGTGACCGTTTTCCTTATATTATTATTGGTGACCCTTTTTTGTTAATTTATGGTCATTTGTTGTGTTTGTTACGAATGACTATTGTCTATTTTATTGAGCTATTCAATAAGCCAATTGAAGACTATTTTCACTTATGATAAGAAGGAAATACAAATAATACTAATTTGTATTATATCCTTCAAAAAAGTTATATCATCCATCACATAATGATCATCGTACGTACAATCACAATTGCTACCAAAACTCAATATAACCAAGTTATTATTCTTAGATTCTATATAACCAACAAAAGATGCTTCCATTGATTTCATGATCTCACCTTCATTTCTTAACTCTGCAAATAGACTGTGAATTTGCAACAATCCCATATCTTCTGCAAACCAACAAAAGATGCTTCCATATCTTCTGCAAATAGACTGCAACAATCCCATATCTTCATGGTCTCTGCAAATAGAAAGTCAACATCAAAACAGTGAGTTAAAATTCTAAGTTTAACAAATTGAGTGGATTAAAATATAAAGTTACTAATTAATCATATTCATAAATTGTAACAATGACTTCACAACTGGTTTTTCTATTACAGAAGCTACAGTAGAGCAACAACATAGCAGAACAAGCAAAACACTCAATATGAGTAGTCATGATGAACAGCAATCAAGCAGCCTATCAACAATACATAAACAGCAACAGCAGCAACAGTGCAGTACAGCAGCAGCAGCAGTGCAGTACAACAGCTGTGTACATAAACAGTTCCAGAGCTCTGCATATTCTCCCTATTGACTAGCAATCAAGCAACAACAATACACAATAGCAATGAGCAGTAGTAATGCACATCAGCAACAAGCACTAGTAGTTAGGGCATTAAAAATATGATTATCAAACCAAGGATTCGATAATCAAACCAACAATGCGAGCAGTAGCAATGAAGGAAAAAAATAACAACAAACTGTTCAATTATGAATCAGCAGCATGAATTAACTTACACTTTGGGAGGAGATGAAGACCTTTTATACTCCAGGAACTCTGAGTATATCCATGTAATAAAGACTGGGATAAAACCAAGTAAAAAGGACACCTGTATCACATAGAATAGTAGGTAAGCATCAGATATATGCAAAGTCAAAGAGCCACGCAAGATCAGTAAGCACAGAAATTGATCCGAAATTTGACATAAGCACCAGTGAATCAACAACAACATGAATCAGCCATAAAAATGAAATGACCACGATATCAAACCATACTTTATCTAGAACTTCTAGCTTCCCCAGAGGTTAGACATTTAAGAAGAGGATGATGGGAACAACTAGCAGCCAAACATTCCATTTCCTACAACTAAACCAACTCTAATCTTTGACGTCTAGATTTCAAAACCCCCCAAATAAGCATAAGGAATAAGCCCCTGGAAAGCAGAGTAGCATATTCTGGTGAGATCAGAGTTCAGTACATGCACATGGTAGGCTAGCTTATGTTACTTCAAATTTTGCACTCTTCTTCATCAGCCATTTTCTTTGTGTGTGATCATAATCTTAAAGTTACTAAATCACAACATTTTTTAATCTAAATTCAATCTCTTATACATTTTACTCAACTAAATCATCTCATTTTTCATTTGTATCTTTGTTCATCATCAGTATTTCATCACTGTTTTCATAAAGCCACTCCAAATTTTCATCCAATACATATTAGTATACTTTAATCATCAATCATACACGCTTAACAAGTGCAATTGGGTTGAAGACCTTGTAAAATTGAAGCACAAATAAAAGAAACAGTGAGCCGCAACACCCTTTCTCTGCAAAATTGAAAGCAGGGATACAGTCCAAAATGAAGATATCATAAATATAAAAATGCAAGTTTATCATTCTTTTTATATTATAAATATTAGTTTATTATGAAGAAAAGATGTGCAGGGAGTTATGAAAATCATATGGTACTGATCGAATTTACATAATCAAGCCATCAGACAAGTTCAGCCATGGCAGGAGCTCTTGTTGATACTAGTGCTTATTACTTTTACATCATACACTCTCAAACTACAATAACCCTATCTTTAACAACCAAGACTACTACTAATTACTCAGTAGTATCACATGAGGGATGGCCCGACCTCCAGCTAGCTATCCAATTTCCATATCTAAATTCCAATATTTCTCATATTAAACCAAATCAATCAATCAATAATACGATTTCTAATAATTTCCATTTCAAGATAAAATTAAACAATCAGGAAAGGGATTTATGGTGACCTAAGCCTCTGATGAAGGAGAGTAAACCTTTCGGATTAAGAAGGCGTTTACCTGCGAGGCTTAGAGCGGGTGAAAGGAAGCAGAACACTGACGGAGGAGTTGGAGTTGAAACGGGAAGCGAAGCTCGGGCGGTGGAAGGAATTCAGGGTTGAAAACGGCCTTGCGGTGGAAGGAAGGATAAGCAGTACAAGTCCCTTGCGGTGGAGATGGATCGGAACAGACTGATGAGGTAGGCTTTCGATGATGGAGCTCGATCGACAACCGGATTCTAGGCTCGGTGGTCGGAATCGAAGGGAGAGGACTTCAGATGACAACCAGTGAAATACGATTCTAGGCTGCCGACGGCAATCGACGGCTAGCTGGAGTCAAGCTTCCGACTTGGGGGTTTCGATCTGACACCAGCGGAGGCGAACCATGGGAGCCGACCGTCGCGATTTACGATTGATAGTGGGGATCGGAGTGCAGGGGGTTTGAAATAGGACTGAAGACAATAAAAAAATACGGTCATTAAAAATGAAAATGAAAATATAAGAAAATTAGTAATAATTGAAATTTGAAAATTTTTGGCCAATTTGGCCAATTGGGCGCTGTACAGAAATTGAAATTGGCCACTAATGACCGTATTATTCTTTTGGTCATATGATTATTTTAATCAGTGACCGTATAATTTGAAATTATGGATCGTATTAATAAACGATCCCTAAAATTGTGATGGCTGGGTATATTAAGGACCGTGAAAACCAACGGTGACCAGTATAAGCACATTAGGGACTGTTTTAAATACGGTAAAAAATTTACGGTCCCTAGTATTGCATTTTCTTGTAGTGGACATTGTTATGACATCGTTATCATATTAGTGTCATAACACATTGTTATATCATCGTTATATGAGTGTTCTTTTATCGTTATGAGATTTTGATATGTCATAACAGCGGCATAATACACTGTTATATTGTTGTTATATGAGTGTTCTTTTACCATTATGAGATTTTGACATGTCATAACACCGACCTAACACTTATTTATGAGTTCAAAATATTTCACTAAAACTTCAATAAACTATATCAAGATGGATATCATTGGACTCGAAAAATTATAATAAACAACATTTGTGAATGTTAAAATGTGATTCGAGCATTATATTAAGAGTTATACTAATAAAACTAAAATTAGGGGAAAGTTTAAGAGAGAGAAAGGGTATATGTCAGAATTTTTTATGGGGGAAAGGGAACACGTGCGGATAGCCCCCTTACCTTTTTCCCGCTCATTTAAATTATTTTCTTAGGGGTTGTTTGTTCCCTAGAATTGGGGTGGGTAAATTGCCTAGAATTGGGCCCCAATTCTATGGGTTGGAGATTTGAGTGAAATGTATTGTTTGTTTTGCAAAAAAATGGGGGAGAATTGGCTAGAATTGAATTCTCAGGGTGGGCCCTCCAGAGAATTCGGACCCTCTCCGAATTCCACACTGTCAAGGAGGGAATGTGCAGATTCTAGGGTGAATTGATGGTGATTTGACAAAAATAACCTTTTTTAAGGGGGAGATGGAGAATAAGTTGGGGTAATTTGGTCTTTGTCAAATTACTTAATTTTTTTTATTTCTTTGAATCAAAGAATCTCCCTAATTCACTCGTCCAAACGGTCTATTTTCGAAATAGACAAAAATCCCCAATTCTCTAGCTATTCTAATTCTCTAGCTATTTCAATTCTCTCCGATTCAATTCTTGGCAACAAACGATCCCTTAGTTTAGTAGGGTTATTGCCATGTGTCACTACATGATTAGCTGAATGGCTCTTAGAGCAATATCAAAATTGAGATAACACATGGCAACTAAGCTCTCAGAGCAATAGCAAAATTGAGATAACACCATGGCAACTGAGGCGACATGCGTAGGTATATGAAAGAGAAAATACCAAAATTGATATGCTTAAACATTATTAAGAACATCATATAACTCCAGGTAATCCACAAAATTGGCTATATCACATCACCTCATGCAAAGAACTAGTCCTCCTTCTATGCGACAAATTGATTCCTATCGTACATTACTTCATGAAAACCTAGAATTTTAAATATTGAAGTTGTTACACTTTGGATGTTGCAAAACCAATGATAATTATTAATAGAGACTATCAGGATTCACATACAACTTAAATCTATAAATGTTTAACATCTATAAATGTATTAATGTAGATTCTTTTTTTTTCAGTTGACACCTCAGCAAATTTTAAAATTCTCCTTCAACCCATATTTTTAGGAAATCACTCAACTAACTTCTCTTTCATCCAATTTTTATATTTACGGAAAAAAAATTCTTATACACTAAAACCCCCCATCTTCCACTTATCCGTCTCTCCTCTCGTTCACATTTAATAACCATTTTTTCCTTACCAAAAAAATAACGGATTCCCTCTTTTATCTCTAAGTTCTTACATTTATATTTATTATTTTGTCTATATTTAGATCAGTCTTAATGATCATAATTAAAGTCCAAATTTCTTTTTTTATTCATAAAAGGCATTAATAAAAAAACAGAGACTATTTGCTAAAAGTGACATGCAATTAAAATCCTTTTAATCATTTTTTAATGAAATTTCACACTTCATTTAAAATATATTTCAAATCTAATATTGTATTTTCACATTATTTTGTATACCCATGATACTAATTCTTTTAATGATTAACTTGTGTCATGACATTAACAAGTCCATCTTCTTCCTTTTGTCAATAGGGTAATGTAATATTTCGTACATGATATTATCTAACCACCATTAGGTTATCACTAAATATATTAAATTTCATTTTAGGATTATAAGTCAGCTTTTCTATTTTTATCAATAATCACTAACTAATGTAAAAAATAAGTTTTATTGATTTTCATCAACAAAAATGTAACATCCATCCCGAATCGACCCGGGTTTACCGGTGGTCGAACCCATTTAGGTGCTACTCGAAGAACCAGCATTTAAAACAACAAGTAAAAGGCAGCGGGAAAAAAAAAACAACTCTTAATAAAAGTTCCAAAACCGATGAAGACCTTCATTAAATACAATCTAAAATCCGAAACAACCGATTACAAAATCTCCCAACCCAAAATGTCAACTGAAACATAAAACCAAAATAGACGGTCAACTCCAAAGTAGTTCACTAATCATCACCTCAAGCTCCAACCTTCAACTCCACTAAAACACATGAACTTCAACGCGAACCTGAAAAGAGAAACTGGGGGGGTCAATTTCCTATTGAAATTGAGTGAACCCACTGGGTTTAACTATCCGCAGAACCTAGCCTGAAGAGCGGTTCCAAACTCCGCACACAACCAACAATGGAACCAGACAGAACCATTCATGTTTTAATTCCCTAACATGGTCTAGGCGATCACATAAGCTCAAAACTCAGTTCAACATCCGCAATCATGATCACAATAGTACTCGAGAAATCAACATGCATAAGCTCACACATCACACCTCAACCAGTTCATCATTACAACAAAGGCATCATTCTTACAGTTCAACAATTAGTTCATATACATACGATTCAGTATTACATCACATACACGTAGTTTAGTTTCACAAGACAAGTTACCATCAATGTACACACCTGCATCCATATTCATACACATTCACACACTTACACATACACCACATTCTCCTTTCCAATTATCTAGGTGATCACACAAGTGCACTCCTCAAAACGATACCCACAACTCACAAACCCGACAATATAACCCAAAACATCAATTCACAACACAACAATCTAACCACAATACATCTTGCTATCACTACTAGCACTTCCACTCTCACATCCACCACACCACACACATGCACAGATTCAGAATTACTAACATCATTAATCATAAACCATTCAACCTCTAACTCACATCTCAGCACGACAACACGATTCACAACACATCACAAGGCACTTCGCAAACACATCCAATACACACATAATACACAGAACAAACACGCATCTCATTTCCATTATCTATGTGAGTTCATTAGGGTCATAAGGAGTTGCTCCCCCGCTACCCCGCCGGCCAGACGCACCTCCCTACCGCATGGGAGGTCCTCGTGCTCCCCTACCGCATGGGGAACACGTCACAATTTCCACAATTTCACAATACCACTCCCCGTCGGGAGACTAATCTACTAGTCCGTCGGTAGGCCCTAACCACCAGTTCGTCGGTGGGTGAAACACAATCTCATGGGGTAACGTTGGCTCCTTCTGATTCTATCATTTTAATCCCATTAACACAATCATAATAGCTACACACACACCCAAACAATTTCATTTAACCAATTCCATTCACTCAATTCCACTTCCCAATTTTATTCACCAATTCCATACACCAATTCCACTACACAATTCCACTACACAATTCCACAACACAACACAATTACATAGCACAATTCACTCAACCAATTCCACGTATCAAATCCATATTACAACTCCACACTAACCACAACCGACAACAAAAGGTACAATTACAGAAATTCAGCTCATCTCATCCTGTACTATCTCACATTTCTAGTTCAAATACATCAGCTATCATCTTCCATCCCAATCCCCGCATCACAAATCAATCAAGCACACTCAAGGGTTCATGCAAGACCTACTGCCATTCTAACTTCAGTTTTAACTCCTCACTCCCATTCCTCGCCACCTAGTTAACCATACATTCACATAAGTCAACCACACAAATAGACAAGTCGATCATTCACTTAAACAAGTCAACTCAACACCACATAACGACAACAATTATCACAACACTAATTTACCATTCAACTCACCAGTTCGAGCATTCCTAGATTACACCACATAATCTATCCAGTTCACATATTTCATCTACCACGATTCCTATCCACAATTCGTCCAATTCCGACATCCTCTTACTTCTCAACCATTTCTCAATTCACATCCAAGACTCCAACCTTAATACACTAGTAATATATTACGCTACCAACCACCATCATACACATAGCACCCATTTCACTCAATCGGTCACACAATATCAACTCAACCGATTCATGTAATCACATCTCCCTATTCTATTATCCAACTCTATATCATAATTCTATATCGCTATCAAATTATCAACCCCCATTCGACCTAGCACCACTTTCACCCAAACAACACATAAAATCAAGTCATCCAACAACACATAACATCAAGTTATCCAACTACATATGGTATCATTTCATCGGATATCACACTTACAATCACAATCCATTTCATTCAACAATCCACATATAACACAAACATTTTAAGGGTAAACGGCTAGCTCACCGGCCACCCCCACATGCAAGTACAGAGTTAGCAATGTCGTGAGTCTTAGGGTTACCCTCATGTACATCCTTCATAGGACGACCCCACATTGGCAGGGCCATCCACCTGTTGATCATTGATTAGGGCGACCCCACATTGATAGGACCACCATCCTACAACCACAACTAACAGCACAAGGTATAGATACAGTTTACAGAATCACATCCCGACCCTCCTACACTCATTACGAAGTCCGATCCATTAATCTTCAATGTTAATCATTTCCCGAATCTCAACACAACAAAAACAGCCCACAATCATCAACCAATCCATCAATTAACAAACATCCAACAATCATCAAACAACATATTTCACAGAACAGTCAATTGCATGATAGTTTTTCCCTTTTACTCTCTTTCAATTTCATGCAAAGCCCTACATTCTTCTAAGTCTGAATTGCAACTCCTCACTCCAACCATACTACCTATCATACTCTAAACCCTCACCTGACAAGAAGACGAGGCTCTATACTCTTCTAGAAAACCCAAACAGCCAAGCTCTCAAACACCAAAACGTAGCTTTTCTCCTCTTCACCGACAGCAGCCTACTTCGAAATACCCAGAAAACTGGGGTGCGATCTCTTCCTCTCATCACCATGAACACGTAGCAAGAAACGGATCGCCAATCGGAGCTCTACAACTCCTGAAATCAAGGATTGAAGCAATGGGGGGGGGTTTTGGTTCGTCAAAAGGATTTTTGGGGAAAGAGAAAGAGGGGAAATTGTCAATTTTCGTGAAAATCAGCTATTTATGGCAGATATAAGACACACGGCGTGTGTCTCATAACAGGCGTGTGTTATGAAGACACACGACGTGTGTTGTAAGACACACGGCCGTGTGTTGTAATCTGCCACCTTTGACGAATTTTCACGTACTCGCTTGTATCTTCGACCCGACTCAACTATGAACGTCTCGAATTTTGATGGGGCCTCAAGAACATTGTTTCCAATGTCTCAAACACTCAAACTCGAGTTCCAAACCGTTCAGTTGGGCGGGATGTTACAAGTCTCCACAACTTCAAGACATTTTGTCCCCAAAATCACAACCTAACTCACCCTAGCAATGAATCCACAAATCACAGCAAAACGCAGCAACACAAGGATCACATTACCTCCCGAAACTTCCTCTTAACGGCTCTAGCAACACACACCTTCTAAGGGCACTACTCCCACACTACTTCAAACTTCTACCTAACAGACACGCACAACTGAACCTCGACGACACTACTCACCACAAGAACACAACACACCAAAGAGCACAACAAAGCACAGCCAAAAACACACTCAACAAGCAAGAAAACTACTAACTAACACCCTCGTCTAGAACCTCACACTCCTCAAACACTCTACCAACCTTAACCAAAGTCTACCAAGACTCTACTCCTCCAACCAACTTCCTAGCCTACTACTTCTTCTACTCCCAACTACTCCGACACTCTCTTCACCACAGGAGGACACGAAAATGTTTCAGTTGACCATTTTAGAAATCGACTAAGCATTTCAAATCACTTTTCCTTTCAAGATCAAACATCTTTCCTTTCAAAACTTCCCACCTACTTCAAAACAGTTTGAAAATCCTCGGAATGACAGTACTGCATCGACGTTCTGTTCTTTCTATTAAGAGGGTAGCTAATCCCCTAGAAGAAAGAACAGCTCACCTATGTAGCATAGGCGAACCACACTCTGATACCATCTGTAACATCCATCCCGAATCGACCGGGTTTACCCGTGGTCAAACCGGTTTAGGTGCTACTCGAAGAACCAGCATTTAAAACAACAAGTAAAAGGTAGCGGAAACATAAACAACTTTTAATAAAAGTTCCAAAACAGACGAAGGCCTTCATTAAATACAATCCAAAATCCGAAACAACCGATTACAAAATCTCTCAACCCAAAATGTCAACTGAAACATAAAACCAAAATAGACGGTCAACTCCAAAGTAGTTCACTAATCATCACCTCAAGCTCCAACCTTCAACTCCAGTGAAACACCTGAACTTCGACTCACCCTTACTACCACGCGAACCTGAAAAGAGAAACTAGGGGGATCAATTTCCTATTGAAATTGAGTGAACCCACTGGGTTTAACTATGCGCCGAACCTAGCCTGAAGAGCGGTTCCAAACTCCGCACACATCCAACAATGGAACCAGACACAGTCATTCATGTTTTAATTCCCTAACATGGTCTAAGCGATCACATAAGCTCAAAACTTAGTTCAACATCCGCAATCATGATCACAATAGTACTCGAGAAATCAACATGCATAAGCTCACACATCACACCTCAACCAGTTCATCATTACAACAAAGGCATCATTCTTACAGTTCAACATTAGATCATATACATATGATTCAGTATTACATCACATACAAGTAGTTTAGTTTCACAAGACAAGTTACCATCAATGGACACACCTGCATCCATATTCATACACATTCACACACTTACACATACACCGCATTCCCCTTTCCAATTATGTAGGTGATCACACAAGTACACTCCTCAAACCGATACCCACAACTCACAAACCAGACAATATATCCCAAAACATCAATTCACAACACAACAATGTAACCACAATACATCTCGTTATCACTACCAGCACTTCCACTCTCACATCCACTACACCACACACATGTACAGATTCACAATTACTAACATCATTAATCATAAACCATTCAACCTCTAACTCACATCTCAGCACGACGACACGATTCATAACACATCACAAGGCACTTCGCAAACACATCCAATACACACATCATAAACAAAAGACACACGCATCTCATTTCCATTATCTATGTGAGTTTATTAGGCGACATAAGGAGTTGTTCCTCCGCTACCCCCCGGCCAGACGCACCTCCCTACCGCATGGGGAACATGTCACGATTTCCACAATTCCATAATACCACTCCCCGTCTGGAGACTAATCTACCAGTCTGTCGGTAAGCACTAACCACCAGGCCGTCGGTGGGTGAAACACAATCTCATGGGGTAACGTTGGCTCCTTCCGATTCTATCATTTTAATCCCATTAACACAATCATAACAGCTACACACACACACCGAACAATTCCATTTAACCAATTCCATTCACTCAATTCCACTTCCCAATTCCATGTACCAATTCCATTCACCAATTTCATACACCAATTCCACAACACAATTCCACAACACAATTCCACAACACAATTCCACAACACAATTCAACAACACGGTTACACAACACAGTTACACAACACAATTACACAGCACAATTCCACTCAACCAATTCCACGTATGAAATCCATATTACAACTCCACACTAACCACAACCGACAACAAAAGGTACAATCACAGAAATTCAGCTCATCCCATCCCGTACTATCTCACATTTCTAGTTCAAATACATCAGCCATCATCTTCCATCCCAGTCCCCACATCACACATCAATTAGCACACTCATCAAACGGTAATCACAAGATATTTATCCATTTTTACTCTCAAGGGTTCATGCAAGACCTATTTCCATTCTAACTTCAGTTTTAACTCCTCACTCCCATTCCTAGCCACCTAGTTAACCATACATTCACATAAGTCAACCACATAAATAGACAAGTCGATCATTCACTCAAACAAGTCTACTCAACCACATAACGACAACAATCACCACAACACTAATTTACCATTCAACTCACCAGTTCGAGCATTCCTAGATTACACCGCATAATCTATCCAGTTCACATATTTCATCTACCACGATTCCTAGCCACAATTTGTCCAATTCCGACATCCTCTTACTTCTCAACCATTTCTCAATTCACATCCAAGCCTCCAACCTTAATACACTAGTCATATATTACGGTATCAACCAACATCATACACATATCACCCATTTCACTCAATCAGTCACAAAATATCAACTCAACCGATTCATGTAATCACATCGCCCTATTCTATTATCCAATTCTATATCATAACTCTATATCATAATTCTATATCGCTATCAAATTATCAACCCCCATTCAACCTAGCACCACTTCCACCCAAACAGCACATAACATCAAGTCATCCAACAACACATAACATCAAGTTATCCAACTACATATGGCATCATTTCATCGGATATCACACTTACATTCACAATCCATTTCATTTAACAATCCACATATAACACAAACAGTTTAAGGGTTAACGGCTAGCTCACCGGCCACCCCCACCTGCAAGTACAGGGATAGCCATGTCGTGAGTCTTAGGGTTACCCTCCTTACATCCTTCATAGGAAGACCCCACATTGGCAGGGCCATCCACCTATTCATCATTGATTAGGGCGACCCCACATTGGCAGGACCACCCTCCTACAAC
This sequence comes from Linum lewisii, assembly GCA_034768395.1. Lineage (NCBI taxonomy): Eukaryota > Viridiplantae > Streptophyta > Magnoliopsida > Malpighiales > Linaceae > Linum > Linum lewisii. Next base: position 50,299,569 of record CM068298.1, on the reverse strand, counting down.
CACAACTGACAGCACAAGGTATAGATACAGTTTACAGAATCACATCTCGACCCTCCTACACTCATTACTAAGTCTAATCCATTAATCATCAATGTTAATCATTTCCCCAATATCAACACAACACAAACAGCCCACAATAATTAACCAATCCATCAATTAACAAACATACAACAATCATCAAACAGCAATTTCACAGAACAGTCAATTGCATGACAGTTTTCCCCTTTTACTCTCTTTCAATTTCATGCAAAGCCCTACATTCTTCTAAGTCTGAATTGCAACTCCTCACTCCGACCATACTACCTACCGTATGCTAAACCCTCATCTGACAAGAAGACGAGGCTTTATACTCTTCTAGAAAACCCGAACAGCCAAGCTCTCAGACACCAAAAGTAGTTTTTCTCCTTTTTACCGACAGCAGCCTACTCCAAAATACCCAGAAAACCAGGGTGAGATCTCTTCCTCTCGTCACCACAAACACGTAGCAAGAAACAGATCACCAATTGGAGCTCTACAACTCACGGAATCAAGGATTGAAGCTATGGGGGTATTTAGTTCGCAAAAGGATTTTCGGGGAAAGAGAAAGAGGGAAAATTGTGAATTTTCGTGAAAATCAGCTATTTATGGCAGATACAAGATACACGGCGTGTGTTATGAAGACACACACGTGTGTTGTAATCTGCCACCTTTGAGAATTTTCACATACTCGCTTGTATCTTCGACTCGACTAAACTATGAACGTCCCGGACTTCGATGGGGCCTCAATAACATTGTTTTCAATGTCTCAAGCACTCAAACTCGAGTTCCAAACCGTTCGGTTGGGCGGGAATGTTACAAAAAACATGTGTTTAGAGTACTGATGACACTCGATTTTACGTGTTTATCAGCCCTATTTAAGCTACATTTCCTTGCTTGAATCTCGGGTTTTAGGGTAATTTATCATGTTTTCACCTAAATGCTCTAATTCATGCCTTTTTGGTTACTTTGGCCCGTTATGGGTCTATTTGATGGTTTTCTAGTGCTTTTGAGAATGCACAGGTTTTTGCCATCAAATACATAGCCACGGACGAGCTCGATAGGCAACGAACCTCAAGGGGTGGCCCGAGATCAATCCAGAAATCAACCAAGCCAGAAGAAATCACTGCCCCGGCTGTAACTGAAGTTTTCGGCGAAAAGAATGAAGTCTTCGCCGAAAACTAATTCCTTTTTCCGGATGAAATCCTAAACCCGATAAATACTAAACCGGCGGCCACATTCAAGATATACCTATTCCGTGGATTAAATTCCAGACTTTAAAAGTTCGAGAGAGAGTTTAGAGAGTTCGAGGAGCCTAGAAGAGATCGTGACGCCATCCTTCCATCTCGGAGAACTCGGTGCTAGGAGTTGAAGATCCAAGAGATTGAAGCTTCACAGATTCGTCTTAAATTAGGTTTTACAGTTCTTCTCTGTTCTTCCTGTTAAAGATGTATTCTTTGTTTGTCTTTGATTCTTTTGTTCTGAATATGAGTAGCTAAACTCATAGAGCTTAGATTAGATGAACCCTAAGTGACCCAAGGCTTTAAAGCGGTCACAGATCGGCGGTAATTAAATCCAGTTTCAATCAGTTTCTCTTGCATGTTTGGTTTGTTCTTAATTGCTTTTGTGCTTCTTTTCTAGCTTGATCACCTAGTTAAGATTCTAGTTAAGCTGAGGATAGTAGCGAACGTTTGCCTCACTTTAAAACACCAAATCAACAGTTAACCTATTCATTGGAACAATTTCTCTTTGTAGGAACCAGTTAGGGTTAATCCGCTTCAAGAGTAACTCTTTAATAACTAGTAATTGCGCCAATTAGTCCTGTCACAGAAGCGAACGAACGGGTGGTCAATTAATCTTGGGAGTTAGATCGGATAGAGCGAACGTTCGCAAGTCTTAAACCTAAGTGTTAGTAGTTATGGTGGTCTCCGAGAATTGAAAGAATCAGGATTGAAAACCGCTGGTCTTGTGATCGCCAATGTTCTGGTGATCTTAGAGGGATTCGAAATCTAAGCTTGTCTGTCGTCTTGTTAAGTCATCCAATCTTTCAACTGTTTTATTTTTTATGTTTTCATTTCTTTTCCGCTTTATAGTTTAAAAGTCGTGGAACTCACACCACGCACAACTTGTGTTAAACTTGAATAAATTGCCTTCATATTTGAGTAGACGATTAGAAGAACCTGTGGAATACGATCTATCTTGCTTTGTGCTTGATAGTTATTTGATACGCTTCACAACAGTTCATCAACTTGGCAACCGTTGTCAGGGATTCTTCTAATTGTTGAAAGAAGAGCTGGCAATTTATTCCTCTACCTTTTCATCTTTCATTTTTCCATCACACTTCGATTTTACACCGGTTGTTTTTGTTTTTGCTCTTTGCAGGTTGTTTTTCAGATTTATGAACCACCCGATCACTCATTCTCAGTTTAAGCCTATCAAGTCTTCTACTTCAGACAAGCTGGGTAGTTCTGCTCCGCCTAGACAACCGCGAGTTCTGAAGCAACCTACTACCGTCCCACCTTCCTCTTTTACTCCAATCAAGATTGAGAAGCCGAAGGAGAGCTCCTCATCTTCATCTTCATCCACTTCATCCACCGCATCACTTTCACACACCGCCTTCTCCTAGAATGGGCGACAATCCTCCGCCTCCTCCGCCACCGCCACCGGCTCAGAGAAGTCTTGCCGATTATAACAGACCGAGCGTGACTAGCGTTCGATCCTCTATCTCTGTGCCGCGCAACGACGATGCTCCTGACTATGAGATCAAGATCCCCTTCATGTGAATGATCACTAGGAACTTACAGTTTGAAGGAAAACCACACGATAATCCTTGCACTCATTTGGCAGGATTTCATTCTCTTTGTGAGACGTTCAAGAATGGGAATATCGACAAGAACACTTTGTGCTTGCGAGCCTTTCCATTCTCTCTTCGAGTCCCCGCTAAGAGATGGTTAAATAGCAAGCCTCCCGGTTACTACACTGATTGGGATAAGCTGGCTCAAGATTTTTTTGAAGAATACTTCCCTCCGTCTAGAACAACTGCCTACAAGGATAGCATCTCCAGGTTCAGAGAGAAGGAAGGTATGAGTTTATATGACGCTTGGAAGAAATTCCAAGAGCTTCTCTACAGCTACCCCATCACGGTTTCAAGCAAAAGCAGCTAGCTGAGACCTTTGCCCGAGGAATGAACGAGGAGTCATTCAAATGGGTCAACTCCTTAGCTGAGGGAGATATCACTGCTCTCACGCCAGAAGCAGCTATGCTTCACTTTGCTGATTGTGCTTCCAAGTCAAAGGAATTGGGAGAGACAGACAGAAGGAGCTCGAAGCAAGCTCAACATTGAAGAACAAGTCAAGGCGGAAATCGAGAAGCACTTGAAGAAGTCTACCACGCCTATCAAGCCTCCATCCGCCTCTGTCTTTGTTGCTGACTGGCAATGGTGTTGCACCTGTGCTCACATCGGAAATCAATGTCAGAATTTTGGTAGAGCAGAAGTCTGGTCTGCCGAGGAAGTCAATTTTGTTGGCCAAGGCTTCGCCAATAATCAACAGGGTTATACTGGCTACCGTCAACACCGGCAACAAGGAAATTTTCAAGAGCGACCTCCCTACAACTCCGGAGTAAGCCAGAATAAGAATAGCCGACCATCTGGGTCATACCAAGAACAGAAGCCTAACACTCAAACCGGATGTATCTATCAGCCGCCTCATCGGAACCAAGGCAACTACGGTACAGCTCCTAGTAGTCGCCAGAACCAATATTTGAGCAACAACTATTCAGGTCAACCTCAGAAGCCGCCGCCTCATGATAGCAAAGATACTGAGTTGGATAAGAAGCTGAATCATGATAGCCATAAAGTGATAGCCATATAGTTGAAGGTTCAAGCTCTCCTAAATCAAGAACAGATTGCTCAAGGCCATAAAGTGGAAAGCCAAGTAAACAACATCGCTAGCATGCTTTCTAGTGGTCGTCCCTTCGGTAAGCTTCCAAGCCAAATAGAAACAAATCCAAAGAATGACGTGAAGACTGTTTCTACTCGAAGCTGCAAAAACTCGGCCGCCGCTACCTCTTCCTCTCCGGCCATGATTCCCGACATTGCAGCAGTTGACACCTCAAAGATCAAGGAAGCCGAAGAGAAGATTCCTTTGCCAAAGCCGAGGCGCGAACCTGAGCCTCCTCTGGCTCCGTATCAACCAAGAATTCCATTCCCTAACGCATTGCGAGAGATCGAGCAGCTTTACCCCTCGAGGAAGAATGACGCACTCTCCATGCCTTCCAAGGAAAAAGGCTCTGCCATTCATGATCTAAAGCTCGCCATACCAATCCCAGCTAAGTGCTCTGATCCTGTTCTTTTACTATTCCTCTAATTTTAACGATATTGCAATCGAGCGTAGTCTAGTTGATCTAGGCGCATCTATAAATGTCATGCCTATGTGTTTGTATGAGAAACTCAATCTAGGAGAATTAAAACTGACTAGCATGCATTTAGTGTTCACCGATAAATCTTTAAAGACACCTAGAGGAGAAATTAAGAACGTAATCACTAACTGTGGCCCTTTCACCTTCTTTGCGGATTATGTAGTTATGGATACTAAGGAGGATGATGCTACTATCTTAATAGGTCGACCTTTCATGGCAACCTCTGGTATGACGATCAATGTACCTAATGGATCATTGACTTTAAGAGTAGGAAAAGACACCGTCACATTCCGCCTCAAAGACGGCATGAAATACATCCCTAAGGAAAGAGAAGCTCACTGTCTTTCTGTTGAAATTGTGGAGTTGGCCCCGGTCAACTCCGTTACTAACGTCTCTTCTAGTGTTTCTCCAAAGATTGTTGTCACAGGTGTTGAACAGGTATCAAGCAGAAGACCAAATATCCGACACAGAAGCCACAGAAGAAGAAGGAACTAAAAGCCTCCTCTTCTAAGCCACCACCAAGTAAAGATCCTGGCGAGCCAAGGAAGAAGAATCCGAAGAAAGCTAAAATGGTATGGATGCCAGTTGCTCCGCCATCCTCTACCGAGTTGATTGCTCCACCAATTCCTGGCAAGCCATCGGCGAATAAACCTATGAAGAAGGAGAAGCCGAGAGCATTTTCCAAGGAACCACCGAAGATTAAAGATCCCGGTGAAATGAAGCATGAAAACAAGGAAAAGATGAAGACGGCTTGGAAGCCGACTGTTCTGATTCCTTCTACTGTCACACTCGTGAAGGATGATCCCTCCAGGAACTGTTCGGACCATTCAAGATTGCTGGCCATCTTCCCGATGGACGAACCAAGCTCATTCATGCTAACGGGAAGAAATTCACGCTCACCGGAGGTACCCCGAAGCTTATTTCATGAACTCCGACTCGAGCCTAAGAGATATCCTGAGTTGGGATGTCTCCTAACCGCCATCCAGGTATCGTCCAACTCAAGGACGTTAATCAAGAGCGCTTCGTGGGAGGCAACCCACGGCTGGAGTCAGTTTTTGAATTCTTGAGTCAGTTTAGTTTTTAGAGTCGGTTCGGAAGAGCCAAAAGTGTCTTTTGTGTGGATCTTATATTTTTCTTGTGTGTGTCGTGTGTCCTCGGTTCAGTTCTAGTTCGTTTGGGATTGTTCCGACCTTTGTTGTTTTTGTTTTGATTTTTCAAAGTTTGCTGGAGTTTCAGAAAATTTTGTTAAAAGTACAGGTCATATTTTTTGGCGAAAACTTTATCCTTTTCGCCGAAAACTTTTTCCTTAAAACCTCCTATGATTTTTACCAGATTTTAACTTACTCTTCGGTAGAAAAGTTCATACTTTTCGCTGTAAACGTTTCTTAAAAATCCAGCAGACTATTTTCAAAAATAATTTTCGGCGAAACCTTTACTCTTTTCGCCGAAAACTTTCAAAAAATTCTAAAATATCCCCTCTTATCCTTTCATTTTTTGGTGCAACCCCCTCTCTCTTCATTTTCGAAACCAACCAAAACAGCCCCCCTAATCATCCCCTACACCAACCATCTCGGTCCAGGTTCTTCTATTTCTCTCTACTCTAGGTTGGTTCATTGAGGACAATGTCCGGATTAAGTGTGGGGTAGGGTATATAAATTGTATGATCTCAACTTGCTTTCTGTGATCTCATGGCTTATCTGATTCCTCTAGCTTAGAATTGCTCGATTCTTGACTTGTGATGTTAAGATATTTTTCAATTTTTCATAATGATGCTTAGACTGCTTAACCTAGAACCTGTAACCAACTTGCTTGCATCGATGCTAAATTTCCTGGTTAGAACAGAAAGCTTTATCACTATTGTAGTTTTTCACTCTTATTACATGATAATGACTGAATGCGACTAGCAAACCAACTATGAGCTCTTGATCCATTGCACATAAACTTGCAATTTCAATTGTTTTTAGTAGCTTTCTCGTACTTTGAAATGAGTTAGAATTTGCATTAGATCCAATTTGAGACCACACGATGACACAAGTTCTAGGAGGATAGAGGCACCTAGTTGAAGCTACTTAAGCTAGATAGCCAACCTAACGTTAAATCCATTAAGTGTAAACCCTTGAGCTTGTCCTTTCTTTCGGTTCGTTATACATTACAGCTAATCCCCATTTTTCATCACCCCGTTGATCCCTTGTGGTTGTAGTTCTAGATTAGCCTACCGGAAGTCGGTCTGTGGTAACTTGCCTACAGCCATTAAACAGGTGGTCTTAGCTATTATGTCCAAATGTGTAAACCCCTCTAGCAACTAAAAGAAAATCAGCACAAAGAAAAAAAAAGAGAAACAGAAGAAAATTCAAAAAAACAGAAAAAGTTAAAAGTTTCAAAGTTTATAGTATAGTTCAATAACGTTCTTCTCCCTACATATGGAAGAATGAAGTCAAAAGAAAATGTAAAGAAAAAATAAAAAAAATATGTGAAATAAAGTGCTAGTTTGCTTGAGGGTATCATAGGACGAGCGTACACTATTCCACCCGTGTCTGGTTAGCTGGTAGGAAGCCATAGGCTAGATTCGAGGGAAGTTAGTCAAAAGCTGCACCGCACCAAAGCCAATTCCATCATTCATCCCTTCATCCATCTCATTATAAACCCGTGTAGTGTAGGAATCGTTACAGTCCCTCGCAAAAGTCATTTTGACTAGTTACTCGTGTTGTCAAAGTGGTGGAGATTGTGGTTGAATTGCAAACATATGACATACTTCGGTCGAGAAAGTGATTGAGAGCATAAACACGTCCCTAAACACAGAGTGTGAGAGTTCCTTTGTACCAAATATTATCTGTGTGAGGAGTCTGGTCGGTTAGGTCAGATTCGTGCATGATATGTGTTTGCTACTTGTTGTGTGCGGATAATTAGTGAGACCAGGTTATTTGGCCGACGTGTATGCATGTTAGGTCACTTGTTCTACAAGTAGCAGTTTAATAATTCATTGTGATTGCTTGAACCTTAACTTGATCGATCGTGTCATTGTGAATCTGAGTGCGTTCTAGTTCAGTTTGCTTGAGGACAAGCAAAGGCTTAAGTGTGGGGTATTTGATGACACTCGATTTTACGTGTTTATCAGCCTCATTTAAGTTACATTTCCTTGCTTGAATCTCAGGTTTTAGAATAATTTAGCATGTTTTCACCTAAATGCTCTAATTCATGTCGTTTCGGTTACTCTAGCCCGTTATGGGTCTATTTGATGGTTTTCTAGTGCTTTTGAGAATACACAGGTTTTTTCCGTCAAATACATAGCCACAGACGAGCTCGGGAAGCTAAGGAACCTCAAGGGATGGCCCGAGATCAATCCAGAAATCAACCAAGCCAGAAGAAATCACTACCCCAGCTGTAACTGAAGTTTTCGGCGAAAAGAATGAACTCTTCTCCGAAAACTATGCACGAAATTCACAGATGAAGACAGTAGAATCCAGCCAAAGTGTCACCTGAAGTCTTTGGTGAAAACTCCCAAGTTTTCGCCGAAAACTAATTCCTTTTTTCGGCTGGAATCCTAAACCTTATAAATACTAAACCTACGGCCACATTCAATATAAACCTATTCCGTGGATTAAATTCCAGACTTTAAAAGTTCGAGAGAGAGTTTAGAGAGTTCGAGGAGCCGAGAAGAGATTGTCACGCCATCCTTGCATCTCGGAGAACTCAGTGCTAGGAGTTGAAGATCCAAGAGATTCAAGCTTCACAGATTCATCTGAAATTAGGTTTTACAGTTCTTCTCTGTTCTTCCTGGTTAAAGATGTATTCTTTGTTTGTCTTTGATTCTTTTGTTCTGAATATGAGTAGCTAAACTCATAGAGTTTAGATTAATGAACCCTAAGTGACCCAGGGCTTTAAAGCGGTCACAGATCGGCGATAATTAAATCCAAATTCAATCAGTTTCTCTTGCATGTTTGGTTTGTTCTTAATTGCTTTTGTGCTTCTTTTCTAGCTTGATCACCTAGTTAAGCTGAGGATAGTAGCGAACGTTTGCCTCACTTTAAAACACCAAATCAACAGTTAACCTATTCATTGGAACAATTTCTCTTTGTAGGAACCAGTTAGGTTAATCCGCTTCAAGAGTAACTCTTTAATCACTAGTAATCGCGCCAGTTAGTTTTCCGTCGCAGAAGCGAACGCACGGGCGGTCAATTAATCTTGGGAGTTAGATCGGATAGAGCGAACGTTCGCCAGTCTTAAACCTAAGGGTTGGAGTTATGGTGGTGTCCGAGAACTGAAAGAATCAAGATTGAAAAACGCTGGGTCTTGTTATCGCCAATGTTCTGGTGATCTTAGGGGATTCGAAATCTAAGCTTGTCTGCCGTCTTATTAAGTCAACCAAATCTTTCAACTATTTTCTGTTTTCTTTTCTTTTCCGCTTTAAAGTTTAGAAATCGTGGAACTCACACCACGCACAACTTGTGTTAAACTTGAATAAATTGCCTTCATATTTGTGTAGACCATTAGAAGAGACCTGTGGAATACGATCTATCTGCTTTGTGCTTGATAGTTATTTGATACGCTTCACAACTGTTCATCAAGTATGCAAAAAAATTAAAAAATAATTGGAAAACAAATGAATTGGCCAATGGGCTAGTTTTCTTCAAATCGGAATAGTTGAATAATACAAAGATAGTGTGATACACCACTTGCTCACTAAATTGAAGTTGAACCTAACAAGACCTAGCAAGTCTCACATCTAGTTCTATAAACAAGTCTCACATCTAGTTCTATAAACAAGTCATACAACTCAAACTTGTTGGGATAATAACCCAAGTACCACATCGGCAAATTAGGAGAAGTTTGCTTTGCATAAAAGAGTCCACCAATTACACTAGTATGAGGCCTTTTGGGAGGGAACCCAAAAATCAAATCCGTGCGGGCTTTGCTCAAAGCGGACAATATCATACTAGTGTGGCCTGTTGGTGGTGGGGTGGTTCTAACAAGTGGTATCAGAGCCTTGGTTGGAAGGAAGAGAGATGGATCGCGGAAGCTAAAGATGTGGAGACTCTCAAGGTGCTCGCGAAGGGTCTGTGGTGGTTCCTTGTATCGAAAGTCTTCCTGGCGGGTGTTGTCAGGCAGCATGTCCCATTGGTATATGCCAAAGTTTGCTTGTGTCTGAGCTATCTTTTGATGATGAACATGCAGAATCCACAACTGTACTACCAATGAGCCTGTACAAATTGTTACACATTCTCCTTCCCTTCAACACAATCATAGCTCCCACCGACACCTTTAGTATTCCAGAACCTGGAACTGTAGAAAATCCACAACGAGATTAGGTTCTTGGTTTGAGGGAGGGATTGTTGGGATAACAACCCAAATACCACATCGGCAAACTAGGAGAAGTTTTCCTTGCATAAAAGAGTCCACCAACTACACTAGTGTGAGGCCTTTTGGGAGGGAACCCTAAAACAAATCCGTGTGGGCTTGGGTCAAACTGGACAATATCATACTAGTGTGGCCTGTTGGCGGCGAGACGCGATCCTAATAAGTGGTACAGAGCCTTGGTTGGAAGGCAGGGAGATGGATCGTGGAAACTAAAGATGTGGAGAATCTCAAGGTGCTCGCGAAGGGTATATGGTGGTCCCTTGTATCGAAAGTCTTCCTAGCGGGTGTTGTTAGGCAGCGTGTCCCATTGGTGTTAATGACGGTCCAAGATATTCACATAAAGGTGTATCGCTGGAGCAAAGGACACCGGGTTGGGTTGTTCTTGGTTTGAGGGAGGAATTGTTGGGATAACAACCCAAGTACCACATCGGCAAACTAGGAAAAGTTTGCTTTTACACTAGTATGAGGCCTTTTGGGAAGGAACCCAAAAACAAATCTGTGCAGGCTTGACCCAAATGGACAATATCATACTAGTATGGGCATGTTGGTGGCGGGCGATCATAACAAAACTCAGAAATCATCTAATTGTAGGTCAAGGACAAAAGTTACTAACACCTACCCCTTGAACAATATGACTGGTGAACCTGTCGTTGAGGGTTCAAAAAAATAACTAACAAAGCTACCAAAAGCTAGGGTAGATCGTATTCCGAGGGTCTTCTAAGATTGACTACTTCAAAACTAGCAAAATACTCGAATGTAAACACTTCGTGCGTGGTGTGAGTTCCACGACTTCTAATTCTAAGAAATGCAGAGAAATTGAAAATTAAACTAAAGCAGATTGGAAATTAGGGTTGAAAACAAGGATGACAGACGAACTTAGACTTTGAATCCCCCTTCGTTCCCCAGAGCATTGGCAATCAACAGATCATCGGATTTCGATTCTCATTCAATCAATCACTAAGACACCACCATAACTCCTTACCCTTAGGTTTAAGACCGGCGAACGTTCGCTCTATCCGTTCTAACTACCAAGATTAATTAGCCGCCCGGGTACGGTCGCCTCTCGCAATGACTTAACTAACTGGTGTAATTACTAACGATTTATGAGTTACTCTTGCAGTGGATTAACCCTAACCGGTTCCTACGAAAGGCACGCTCCAATTATAAGGTTAATTGTTCAATTCGATGTTCTAAAGTAAGGCGAGCATTCGCTTCTATCCTTAGCTTAATAAGAATCTAATCTAGGTGATCAATCCAGATAAGAAACATGAACAATGAAGAACGAATCAAACATGAAAGAGAACTGATTGAATTTCGAATCTAATCACCGCCGATCCGTGACCGCTTTAAAGCCCTGGGTCACTTAGGGTTCATCTAGTCTAAGCTCTAACGAGTTTAGCTACTCATGTTTATCACAAAAGAATCTAAGACAAAGAAAGAGTTCATCATCCAGAGGAAGAACAGAAAAGAATCTGAAAAACCTAATTTAGACGACTCTGACAGACTTCGATCATCTGTAAACTACACTCCTAGCTCCGAGTCTCCGAGGTGGAAGGGATGGCGTCACGATCTCTTTCCGACTCTTCGAACTCTAACTCTTCGCTCCAGAACTTCAGAGAATTCTCCAAAATTCTGATTTCGAAAAGTATATTATGATGTATATATTATTTGGGCCGCCGGGTTAAGTATTTATACTTAACCCTAATCAGCCGGATTTCTTCTATTATTTCGAAAATATTGAGAAATTTTCGGTGAAAATTCCTTTGCAAATGAAGGGTCCGCCGGCTGATTCTCCTGAACTTCCTTCTCGGTTTGAAAACTTAATCCTTTCACCGAAAATTCCTTCAGCTGCTAATAGCCGATTTGTGAACATATTTTCGCCGAAAATACAAGGGTATTTTCGGTGAAAATTCCTTTGTAAACCGGGCAGGAATTTTCTGAACTTTTATTAACTCCTTTGATCGATCCCTGTGCAATCCTTCGAGATTCCAACGGCTTAGACACGTCCTTGGTTACGTATTCGATGGCAAAAACATGTGCTAACACAAAAACACTAGAAAACCATCAAATAGACCCGAAACGGGCCAAGGTAACACAAATGGCATGAGATAGGGCAATCGATTGAATATTCATTATTCTACCCTAAAAACCATGTCTTAAGCAAAGAAATGTCGCTTAAATGAGGCTGATAATCACGTCAAATCGAGTGTCATCAATGACCAACCTACTGAATCCGCTCAAGATGATAATAGCAAGGAAATCAAATGAAATGTACTTTTTTTTGTTTTCCTAAAGGGTTAATATGAGTGAGATATAAAACTAAGTAACCGACAAGCAATTTAAATAATAGTGTCAATCCAACACCATTTAACATCATCAAGATCTATCTTATTAATTTCCTTTATACCACTACTGGACAAAGAGAACACCATCAAACGAATTTGAGTGAAAATTATACATGATGGCCCCAGGACAGAACTAGCAACTAAAGCAACTCATAGTGTCACTCCCAAGATCACACTAGGGGGCAATTGATGGGCCCCAGGATAGAACATCCTCCAGACCTCAAGGGACGGACCGCCCTCCTCAGTTGGACCTCCCTCTCCAACGAGACCGCCCTCACCATGAATTGACGGACAAGAAAAGAGGTTATGCATGTCAAGTGCAACAAACTTGACACTCCCCCCACTTACCCTAGGTCAGAGCATGGGTCCCACCATTGATGGCGACCCCACGAGGTCCACTAGGAGCTCGACACATGGACCCCCACGATGCGTTGACTGGATCCTATAAATACAGATCACCCATTGAGAAGAGGACAACACACACACTCGGGACCACACGCCTGATACTGCACGCTTAGGGATGTTGGCTTCCGCCCTCACCAAAGGGCTCTCACCCGGTACTTCTCTGTTACCCACTCTCATACACTTTTACATTGCCCCTTCCTATTCCCACACTCACTAACTTCCTTGTATATCCGCCCTGCAAGGTACCACCCATCAGGGCTCAATGCGTATCAAGGACGTCCTTACTCCCTTCAACCTCCAGTTGAACCAACTTACTGGTCCACTACAAGAAAATTACCTCATAACATCGAAACTCTAATATCAGTCAGGAATCCGCTGTTAGATAATACTAGCCAACAACTGATTTTTAAAAATCTGCTGTTAGTTAACAGCGTTCATATATCCGCTATTAGGTATTCGATGTTAAATAAAAATTCAGCATGCGCCAAAAAAATTCCGCCACCACGGAATGTGAAATTTTGGGGGGAAAGCTAACAGCGGATATTATCCGCTGTTAGAATGAAAATTCAGTAGGCTCCAAAATATCCCGCCTCTATGGGAATTCAAAATTTTGGGGGGAACCTAACTGCGGATGGTATCCGCCGTTGCAGATTGCTGATGTGGCAATTCGTGTGCCCACCCTCAGCCAATCCGTGTGTTTTATTATTTTATTTATTTATTTTTCTTTCCGTAATTTGATTATCTGCGGAATTGGAGGGAGAAGAAGAAGAAAAAAGGAGGAGAATGAGGAGAAGGGAGAAGGAAGAAGAAGAATGAGGAGAAGGAAGAATGGTAGAAGCTGAAGAGGGAGAAGGAAGAAAGAAGAATAGAAGATGAAGAACAAAAAGAAGAAGAACAGCAGAAGATGAAGAAGGGGAAGGAAGAAGAAAAAGAAGGAGAATAGAGAATCAAGATCTGGAATAGAGAAAGAAGAAGTAGGAAGGAGAAAAAATAACAAGAAGGAAGCAGAAGGAAGAAGAAGAGGAAGAATTACAGAAACCTGATCCGGCGAGCAGATGTCTGCAATTTTTTTTAATTCTGATTGGAACTCTAATAGCGGATTTTATCCGCTGTTATATGTTTAATCCGCTATTAGATTTAACAGCGGATATAAAGCTATCCGCTGTTAGGTTTAACGGCGGACGCGTATCCGCTGTTAGATAAGCTTACGTTAGTCAACCTAACAGCGGACACGCGTCCGCCGTTAGGATAGCTAACAGCGGCCAATCCGCTGTTAGACTAAATAAAAATCCGTTGTTAAACCTCTTTTTTCTTGTAGTGGTCCACCAGTCCAACTGGGCGGATCAATTGGCGCGCCATATAGGGGCATAGCTAAGTGTCTAATTCCTTAAAGACAAACAACATGCAAAATCTGGAGGATAATCCAACGAGCGGTAACGCAGCCAGGACCCCCATCACCCCACCTATACAGGTCGTCCCTGCCGGCGTTACTCGGGACCCTCGACCTCATAAAATGACAAGCGTAGGAGCGAGGGTGCAAGACAAACAACCTCGCATCCCAATACAATCAGAGGGCGCCACCACTGGGACCCAGACCACCAGTTCCGTCGTCCCCAGCACCACGGGAGATCTGGCGACTCGGGTGGCAGATCTGCAAAAGCAAATGCCAAGATGGCAGCAATGATGAAATTCCTAGTCACCCAGGCAGCCCCGGGTGGCCACAGAGAAGGAACTTCGGGCGGACTCTGGCGAAATGTACAGATTGTTCCTGCCACGCCACTAATCCGGTCCCATGCAACTCGCCATGCGACAGCCGCTTGACAAAATGCTTCTAAGCGTTCCACCGCCACAAGGATTTGTGATGCCCACCATCAAGGCGTATGATGGCACCGAGGACCCTGACCAACACCCGCTGACGTTTATCACCGCTATGCAGATGTTTACGGGCCCTAGACGCCACCTATTGTCGCATGTTTCCAGACACTTTGACCGGTGCCGCGCTGACTTGGTACGGGATGTTGGCGGAAGGGGTTATCAAGAGTTGGGAAGACTTCTGCCAGCTATTCCTCTACAAGTTTTCAAATCAGAACGAGGCAGGACGGAACCTGACCGCCTTATGGATCCTAAAACAGAATTGATCAGAAACGCTTCGACAGTACTACGGGAAATGGGCAAAGGCGGTTGCAGTAGTGCCAAACCTGGCATTGGACATAGTTCTCCATCACATTCAAACCACCACACTCAGTGCTAAGTTGGTCAAAGAATTGGTACAGATGAAGCCAAAGACCCATACTGAACTAGAATCCTGTATCCTCCAATGCGCCGAGGTGGAAGAAAATATTGCCATGATACAAGGAGGGTATGCGCGGACCCACGAACAAGGGCGAGATAGGGGAGGACAACAAGGCCAAAGGGAAAGGAGCCCTGGCGATAGAAGAGATAACCGCCCCCATGGTGACGGAAGGTCAAACGAGAAGTATACACCCCTTTCGGAATCCAGGGGGAAGCTCATGTATGTATTCCAGGAGAAATAGGGTGGGTTGCGCTGGCCGGCCTCCCTTACCAAAGTAGTTGTTAAGAGGGAAAACTCCAACGAATTTTGTGAGTTTCCACACCAAAGGGGTCATGAAACAGAAGATTTTGTGAGCTATTGATTACAATATATACAGTCCCAAAATATGTAACTTTTAGAAACTTGCCAATCATATGGAGTTTGTAATCTCGGCGAGGGCTTCTTGGGCGAACGGTTTTCATCACCCGAATCCACCAGCAGCCACTAGTTATCACATCTACCATCAGTGCTGCATTGTAAAAAAGTGATAAAAATCTAATATTGTCATGTATTATTGAAGCCACCATAAATCAATGTATAATTTCATCATACGCTTATTCGAACTCTGTAATCAACTTCTAGTCTCACAGTGTTAAGTTCTGCATGTCTCGACAAATGGCAAGATATGCCTTTGAACACCACATCAGATATAGTTCATTATGTCGCCCATATCATACATGTCCTTGGTTTTCGTGTGAATAGGAAAGGACCAACCTATATTTCCCTTCAATCATCAACGTAGTACACCAAGCTATTGGGTTCACGTTGCCTGGCCCAGTGTGTCGGATCTCAAAGTTCACATTGAATCCTAAATGAAGGTCCATGTGAGACCCCGCAACTACTAGGTATTGGCCCACTTACACTTGAACACTACAACTATCGCTCCACCAAATTCAACTGGTCATAATCTCTTCATTTCCCAATATGGATGAACTTCAACTCTCGAGTGTCGAAGATCTTGCTACTTTGAGTGCCAAATAAACATATAGCCCACTATTGCTGTCTCTTCCATCCATTCCGTTTGTGTGCAAAATCTACAACATTTACATCGTGTGAAGTTATACTAATTGCACATCAGTGAAAGCCTCCTCTTGTTAAATTCATTGATCTTCTGCATGTCTTCTTCTTGGCTGAAGGATCTAGATCAAACAAAAATTCACTAAATGATTAATGAGTTGATTATGCAGTTTGTAGAAATTTGCGAGAATACTTCCGTCCACGAAACCAACTAGAAAAATCTCAATGCACTGTTTTCTCAATTTCAGTTGTAGCTCTCTATTTCGCTCTAGCTCCTTTATACTTCAACCGTGTGATATCTCTAAATTGTTTGTACAAACAATTAATTAGTCAATGTCGTTACAGTTGAAATCCTACAATCGTTGCACTTTATATAAAAATTACTTACCTAAGGAAGCGATCAATTCCCTCAGAGTTAAAGACCACATGTCGGTGAGCTTGCTGCAGTTCCCTTTCAGTGAGCCTCTTTAACGTTGGTCCACTACTTGGTTTTGCCAACGTTTGGAAATAATGAGGTGTCACTACCTTCAAGCCCTTCATCTGGTTCTTGTACTCGTTTGGTCCGACTGAACCATGTCTCAACATTGTCATCCAAATATAATGATATTTATGTGAACATTTCATCTTTAATCCAACCTTCAGCAATTGACCCTTCTGGATGTGCTCTATTGCCGAAAAACCCCTTTAATTTCCCTAAAAATGTTTCTATAGGGTATATCCAACGGTATTGTACTAGTCCTCGAATTCGAACTTCCTCTGAACCAAGTCCAAACACTGTTATATGTTACTCGAATATCCATCAGGAACATACAATGACTTGAGAGTTTGCAGCATAATGTCAATCTCATGTTTGGCCAAAGTAAATAATCCTGCTGGACATTTCTCATTCTCTAATGGCCATAAGTCTCTTTTGATATTCATTTCTACCAAATCTTTTCTTGCTTTGAAATTATCTCTTTTCATTAATGAGTGTGACCAGAATGTTGTCACAAACATTATTCTTTATATGCATCACATCAAGATTGTGACGCAGATGATTGTATTGCCAGTATGACAGTATTGTCATTAAGGGACTCAAGTCGTCGGTTGTAACTGGTCTATCCCAATCAGACAACGATTCGTGTGGAGGTTTCATGTGCAACTACATGGAATATTGGTGGGGTAATGTCTTACCGTGAATGATAGCATTATGGGCTGAACAGGTGGACCAGCGAAGAGCACATATCATTGTGCGCATGATCGCATCGAGCATGAATTCCGAGTGGGAGGTGGTGAAGTAGAAGGCTATTGAGCATGTCTCCGGGGGGATAGTGAATGCAATTATGTACACGTTTGTTAATTATGTAGACGTATGTTTTGGGCAACGGTGGGGGTTATTCTTTGAGAGCGGCTGAAGGATGGTGACATAATATAAATTATGTCACCTTAACAAAATCCAATCTCACCCCTTTGATTCAACACATTAGGATTTGATGGATTGGGCTATTAATATTAGGGAAATAGGCAATTAAATGCATTGATTATGTTTGAGTCATTTTGGGAAGGCATTTATATAATGATATTATTCTTATTCTTTGTAATCAATAGTTTATTTTGTTACCAAATTATTTACTAATAGTATTCATGCTCAAAATCCGAGATTAAACATATATATTACCTGTTATTTTTTCATTATTCAGTACTTATTCTCATTTCCTTAGCTTGCGGCTGTTTGCTTGTATCATGAAGTCTAATGTTGTAATCGATGAAGCCAACCAGCAGCCTAGGAGCGGAGGTTTTAATCTTAATCTCATACCTGATGATCCAATCGACGAAAATCATGCAGAATCGTCTGAGAATACTGTACCATCGCCAGGAAATCTCGAAATTTTGCAAGGACACGGTATGTAACTAATACTATTATCCAGAAAATACTAGTACTTGTAAACAATCATTTTTTACTTTACTCAGTATGAACTCGATTGTCAATACGATAATAAACTTTTTCAAGGATACGGTGTGATATATTTGTTATGTTTGGTGTTTCATAATCATTTTCAGTGAATATTTCGTTCATTGTTCCTTTTTAGTTTCCAATAACCGATAATGTTATATGTCTAATAATAGTATTTTATCATTTCTGATGTTTTGTTATTCGTACATTACTGTTTTTTGTATCTTCTTTTATTGTGTGTGTTATACGTGTTTTAAATATAATAATATTACTTAACTTTAATTTTTGTTCACTTAATAGATGTTCCTGAGGTGGATTTTGATTGGGAGGCGTTGGAGTTCAAAACTGTCAAGGATGCCGAATCATTTTACAGAGATTATGCTCATAGTCTCGGATTTGAGATCAAAATAAGAGCCACAAACAAGAATGACAGTAAAGGAGTGAAGAGAAACAAGGTTCAGTATATTTACCTTACATGCACCAAGGAATCCTTCAAAAAGAACAGCGATTTGAATCCGAATAACCAAGATTCCCCTCCGGTCCCGGACCAATCCGAACCTGTGTATAAAAAAGGTGAGGTTAGGTGTGGGTGCATAGCATTGATGTCACTGAAGCTGGATAGTGAGAAAGATGTGTATCAGATATTCCATTGGGTTTGGAAGCACAATCACGTACTTATGCCCCCTCATTTGAGGCAATTCTTTCGATCTAACCGACAAATTTCGGAAACCCATAAACAGATGGCAATAATGCATGATTCTGCGGGTATCCGTGGTCGTGATTCGTACGATTTGATGGCCAAATGCAGCGGTGGTGTTGAATCACTTGGATTCACCCGTAGCGATCTTTCTACTTTCATCAAAGCTTTTCGGTCCAGCCATATTGAAGATGGTGGTCACATGTTCTTACACAACTGGTTCGGGAAAGAAGCTGCCCGGGATCCTGGCTTCTTCCATGTATTTCAATTGGATGCGAAGGCGAACATTGAGAGTATTTTTTGGGCAGATGCTAGGATGCAACGTGACTATGAAGCTTTTGGTGATGCTATTAGCTTTGACACGACATACAGGACAAACAATACCTTCCGTCCTTTAGGTATGTCTTCTTGGCACAAACTTTTTAATATTTCTTTTTAACTCACGAAACAAGTATATAGTCAATACTAGTATTAATAGTTTACCCCACGTACATTTGTTGCAGCCGTTTTTACTGGTTTCAACCACCACAGGAAGTTGGTTGTTTTTGGAGCTTGCTTGATCTTCGAGGAGACTACTGAGGGGTTCAAATGGTTGTTCGAAAATTTCCTAGAGTGCATGAAGAAGAAACATCCAACTACAATTTTCACTGATCAGTGTCCGGCCATAGCGGCAGGTATTCGAGCCGTTTTCCCTCACACATTTCATGGACTTTGCACTTTTCACATTTTAGAGAATGCAAAGGACAAGATCAAGAAAGGCATGAAGGAGGGTATGATGTCATCCCTTTGTAACTTAATGTTTGATGTGGACGATGAAGCGGGCTTCAACAAATGTTGGGAGTCCACAATCAATAAATATTTCCCAGGGAAAGGTCCATATGGTCATCCTTGGTTAGCTTTCATGTACAAGTTTCGTCACCAGTGGTCTTCGGCATGGGTTAACAACAACTTCACGTGCGGTATGCGAAGTTCCCAGTTGAGTGAATCTTTCAATAGCAACCTCAGAATTTTCCTAAACACGAAGTGCAACTTACATCAATTCTTCACTCAATTCAACCGTTTGTTGGAAAGCAAGAGGGCTGACGAATTACAACTTGATTTTAATGCATTGAACTCAGTATCTCCTGCAAGATACACAGTCCATCCACATGTTCATCAAGCATTCAAGGTATGTCCCTTTGAAGAACTTCTACATGTGTGCATACTATTATTTTACCAATACTATTATTCCGTTAGTAACTGTTATTACATTTCATTCCAGTTTTACACCAAGACAATCTTCATGCACTTCGAACTGGAATACTCTGCCATGTCTGCTTATTTTCCAAAAAGCTTCCCCATAAATATTGGAGAAAACATTAAGGCTTATGACTGGTTTAAGCTCGATGAAGACCAAAAAACTGTGATCGACGAGCGTCGCGTCATTGTGAACTCCTCTTCTTCGGACTACAAATGCACATGTCGTGTATTTGATTCGTGTGGTTGGTTATGCCGTCACATCTTGAAGACTATGGATTTTGAAATGCAATGGAATCATTTTGGACCTCGTAATATACCGGCAAAATATTTCAAGGATCGTTGGTCCAAGACAGCAAAGTTGGGTCTATCATCGATTATACTGAATAATAGTACAGCAGCAGAACCTGATTCCGAAGCGGGCAGGTATCAAAGTTTATGCTCACTAATTGCAGCCTTTGCATTAGAAGCTTCTCCACTAGTTTCCACCTACAAGGTTGCGAAGGAAATAATAACTGCTGGTAGAAACCGTGTGCGCACCATGATTCTTGAGCAACACGATCTCCAATTCAATGTTGCAAATACCACTGGTCAAGGTATTTTCCAATTTACTTCATTTACCATTTTATAATTCGAACCATATATAGCCTTATATAAATAATTATACTATTTTCTTCCAGGAATCATCAATTTACCACCCCCGCCACCAGTATATGTCGGCCGTCCAATACCGACTGGATTGAAGGAGAAGACCGTTGTAAACAGATCAAATAGGAGGCTGAAGTCAACACAAAAAACCGAGAGAGACCGGCGTAGGCATAGACAGCAAGCTAAAGTTCGACGTCAAAACGCCAGTTCCTCGCAACCAGTGGATTAGTTTGTTTACCTTAATATGACAGTCAGATTTATCTTTTCTCAAACAATTTTTATGTCTACTTTGATTACATATGAACGCATGAATACTCTACGCGTGGAACATTTTCAATATATTTATTAAACTTTCTGAATACTATTATTTCGATAAATGAATTTGTTGGTAAGTGTAAGGGGCTGTGTTTTTTATTGGTTTTATTATTTATGGCTCTATTACATAAGTTGAAAAAATTTATCATTTTTCATACAAGAACTTAATTTGTTCGTTCAGAATGTTTGTTTGAAGCTGACATTATATACTAAAACTCATTATCCAGCTAAATACTAGTATTCAAGAAGACATCCATAATCCAGCTAAATACTATTATACTAAAACTCATTACTAAAGCTGACATCCATAATCAGAAAAGAAAAACTATATCACTCATTATCCAGCTAAATACTAGTATTCAAGAAGAATAATCTTCTCAGTACAAAAGTAAGAAACAATCCCCTTAAAAACAACCTTCCAGAATCCAACCAAATTCCAAATGCTAAGTAGAAAAGTTGACCATTCAACAAACAATCCCCTTCAAACAACCTTTAGTCCAAAAACAAACTCCCTACTAGAGAACTATTTTCACCGCGGAGTTGGAAATTGCGATGGACTGATTGTGTAGTGCACCATCCCTGTCTCGAGCACAGCCTTCGCTCTCTTGTTCATTGGGTTTGCAAACATTTCGAGAAATACGATTTCCCTGTAATCTCGAATTTCTTGCTCATTCTTCCACTCCTTAGCCATCCACGGAAGAACCTTCCCATCCCATTTTTCCAACATCCTCAATAGGTAGTCTCCACAAAAAGAGCTGCCATGCCTTTGCCTAATACCCTTAATCATCTCCCATTTGAAACTGCTGAAATTGACGGACTTACCACAGTTAGAGAAATACTCAGATACATGTTTCATCACGCGGAACCCCGTCGTCATCCACTGATGATCAAAACCGTCTGTGCTCCTGCTGTCAAAGAATTGAAACTTTTGATCTCTCGTGTTCAAAATGAACATAGAATAATGCTCAGCGTGTAGAATCGGGAAGCACCACTGCAAAGGAACGTTGAAAAAAAAAACCATCTGTCAGCCGTTAATAATAGTATCGTAGGAATAACAGTATTATACTCAAACCCAAACCAAGGCATGAATTATTATATTATTAAGTTGCAACAAACTTACAATTTCGCAAGTAGTTGTTAGGTCTTCGTATTTGCTCATCCAGGTGTGCTCATGAATGGCCCTATCAGCAATCAAGCCATATACCCCATCTTTCATAATTGGATTTTTAATGGTGGCGTGAACTTGCCCCTGTCAAGTATGAGAAAAATTCAAATTTTTAGTTTCAATACACAAAAAAAAAGATGTCGATTAATAATTCATGCCTTGATCAAACTACTTACCGCCACCGCCAAAGGGAAAATCCACTTCTTAATATTCCCATGTTCAGCCGCCAACCAGTTCAAAGCGTACCCGTAACTGTCCACAATGTGTGAGCAAACCGGTTCCATGCTAAGGAATTCTGCCATTTGTGCCGCTTGTACACAAAATTCAGCCGAACCAAAATCAATTATAGTATTCTTCCTGCAAATTCAATACCACACCATTTACATATTTTAAATACTATTATCTGTGTTTAAATAAATATCCCAAAATTAGGCAACTAACCATTCATCCTTTGCATGGAGAATATACTCCTTCAAAGCCTCCACCTCCACATCAATGTTCTCTAACATTTCATTCTCGTCCACTTGGGTTACTCTGACTGTTTTTGCTGCTTTTTTAACAGTTTCTGCTCGATTCTTCATCTTGCCCTCAGTTGTGTATGGACTGACAGTCGATGGAGCAGGTTTGCGACTCCTCTTTGGACGTTCTCTTACACCTCCTTTTTCAATGTTCTCAGTACCACGCTTCCTTTTAAGTAGGTCTTCCAATGGAATGTTATCAAAGTCATCATCATCATCTACATCAAGACCCTAAGAAGACACAAGAGATGAAAACCATTGCTAAACATTAGTATGTACCGACAATAATACAAGCCCTAAAAATATTATTTCATCAATAATAGTATTCTTACAGACCGTCATAGCCGCCTTAAACAAATTGTCAATATTAGCAATACTATTATCTAAACAATACTATTATCGGGGCACAGATTTTCGTACCCTAACAGTTTCAGCAGCTATTTCACTAACTGATGGCCCCTTATCAGCATTCTTTTTTCCAGATTTTGCCACCGATTTCGACGATCCCCCAGCTCCTTTTCCCTTAGAAACAGAGATCACCTCTTCCTCTGCATTTGTTGGTACATCATTGAGACCAATAGTTTCAGTTTTCTCACTAGAATCATCTACATCGCTAGGTGTGTCTTTTTGTTGCTGCCTTTTCCCTTCAGCGATGTTCTGCCGCCTTGCTTCTCTTAGTCTCGTCAGATGCACATTACAGTTATCACGGATTGATGTGATCCATTGTTCCATATCACTCATCTACAATACATGGTGGAAATTAGTTTCAAATAGATTTTTCAGACTCTGAATAATAGTAAGCTGAAAATTAATTTTTTTGAATCGACTTGATATTTACCTTAGCTGTTGACATTCCAGTAAATGTCAAATTCATTGTAGGCACAAAAACTGGTTTCCCATCAGTTTCACTTCCTTCATTTGCTTGGTAACCAGATTTCCTCTGAACTGCCTTCAAATCAGTCTTCACCTTCTGTGTATCCCAATAATCACAGAATGGAAGTGTAGGTGCAGGTCGAGATGGACGGCTACCAAACTTCTGGCAAATCGAAACCTGTCACAAATACAATACAACAAACCTTTAAAACAAACTTTATAAAGGAAAATAAATGTCTTAATAACATGCTGCGACCAGATTAGTTTGGTTTCCTTTCTAGCGAACACACAGTATTCAGTCAATACTATTATCTAACTAGCTTAACACACAGTATTTAGTCAATACTATTATATAACTAATACT
This sequence comes from Linum lewisii, assembly GCA_034768395.1. Taxonomy (NCBI): domain Eukaryota; kingdom Viridiplantae; phylum Streptophyta; class Magnoliopsida; order Malpighiales; family Linaceae; genus Linum; species Linum lewisii. The sequence continues at coordinate 50,275,932 of CM068298.1, read as the reverse complement.
ATTACTGTTACCCTTACTTACCATGACCAGATGCAAATCACCCTCAATGTATTTTCCTTTCTTTGATTTTACCATGCCCTCATGAAGTTGCTCTGCCACATAGCTGCACCAGTTGTATTCGAGGAGTTTTCTCAACCGGTTCTTCTGTATCAAACGTGCATAATCCATAGACGCAACCGGCCTAGTTTTGGGGCAAAGTAACGATCCCATCACAAACAGTACATACATCTGACACCATGTCTGTTTGTCCACCTCTATCTCATACAGCCTGTCTCTCAGGATCTTCAGGTCTACATTTTTGCTGTTTTCTTTTTCAAATTTTAGACCAAGCTCTGCAACCATATCATTCATCTCCTTCTCCGTTGTTTCAGACAAGTCGACTTCACGTTTACCCTTTGGCAGCCCGTAAACTTCATGCACATCTTCTCCAGAAATTTTCAACCTCATATCATCTCCAATTATGAAACTCCTTGATTCTACATCATAGACATCTACAACCCACCTCCTGAATTCGAACGGCAACTGATTCATCTTAACCTTAAGCGTACCACCGAATCCAATACTATCCAACACATTCACTCTTTCACTCAATCCCAATTCTTCAAGCTTCTTGTGCAGATCCAAAATTCTGTTTGGACTGCATCTTGCATTTACCACTGCTGATCCATATCTGCAAACAAATTATCCAAAAAAACAGTTTAGAAACACAAGTCTATGTATTCTTCCCGCTCAAAAACTACATACCATTACAGGCTCTATACTAGTATCCAGAATATAAATAAACAACATAAATGAAATTGCAACGTTTACCTGACTTGAGCTTGCTGTGTATTCATTTGAGATTCTCCAACTGGTTCAGCAGGCCTATTAACTGGTTCAGCCCTGTCTTCAGGTCGTTTTGGTGCAACATTTTTTTTCGGCTTAGGCTTTTTGCATACCGCCAACTTAATTCTTTTCCCCTTTTGAGGAACAGGAGTTTTCGTCATCTTTTTCTCTGAATTTGACAAAGAAACTTCATTAACATCAAACACCACAATCAAGAACGTGAGCCCAACAAAAACCAATCAAACCACACACTTGTACAACATGTCATCACAAGTATAACTGTTAATAATAGTATTACAGAAATACTATTATCTTCTTATCCAGAAATACTATTATCTTCTTAACTGTTAATAATAGTATTACGGAAATACTATTATCTTCTCATCCAGACACCACAGAAACAATACAGCTCACCTAATTCAGTAATATTAATGCTTGAATACTATTATTTGTCATTTTGCTGTGAACAACGACAACTAAATGCTTAGAATCTAACGCAATGGCTGCACATATGTGGAACAAACAGTACTCATACAATAATTGCATCAGAAAGGCCAATCCACACACACAAAACATTATCTGCTCAAATCAACCACAAACAAACACCAAAGTTTACCTCATTCCAAAAAAGTAATTCTCAAAAACTATCATTGGCCAGTAACTGTGAACTGCAACATGTTATAATCTTTCAAACAAACGCAATAGGTGCACATATATGGTACGAATACTTGCATCATAAAGGCCAATCAACTGTATAATTTCATCATACCGTATTCGAACTCTGTATCAACTCTATCTCACCTGTGTTAGTACAGCCTGTCTTCGACAACTGGCAAATTCTCTTTGAAACACATCAGACATATATTCATTATGTCGCCCATATCATACATGTCTCTGGTTTTTTCATTGAATAGGAATGGACCAACCTATATTACTTCAAATCATCAACTAGTACACCAACCTATATGTTCATCGTTTGCCTGTGCCCCAGTGTGTATCGGATTCTCCAAAGTTCACATTTGAATCCTAAGTCGTCCACGTTGAGACCCAGACAACTTAAGTTTATTGCCCACTTACACTTAACACTACAACTTTAATCGTCCACCATAATCAAACTGTATGATCTCTTCTGATTTTCCCATATTATGGAACTGAACCTTCAACTGGGCGAGTGTCGAAGAACTTGCATACCTTTGAGTGCCCAAATTTAATTCACCCCACAATTTGCGTCTTCACATCCCCATCTCGTTGTGTTTGCAAAATCTACAACCATTTACATCGTGTGAAGTGTAGCTAATTGCATCATAAGATGCCCTCTTGTTAACATTCATATCTTCTGCATGTTCTTTCTATTGGTCGTGAAGGATCTAGATCTACATAAAATACACTAGCTATATTAATGAGTTGATTATGCTTTGTAGAAATTTGCGAGTAATACCTACCCGTACCACGAAACCAACTTAAAGCTAAAAATCTCAATGCCCCTGTTTTCCCCCTCAATTTCTGTGTAGCTCTCTATTTCGCCTAGCTCCTTTATAACTTCAACCGTTATATCTCTAAACTGTTTGTACAACAATAATTAGTCAATGTCAGTTACAGTTGAAATCCCTACAATCGTTGCTACTTTATATAAAAATTACTACCTAAGGAAGCGATCAATTCCCTCAAGTTAAAGACCACATGTCCGTGAGCATGCTAGCTGTTTCCCTTCAGTGAGCCTCTTTAACGTTGGTCCACTACTTGAATTTTGCCAACGTTTGAAATAATGAGGTGGTCCACTACCTCAACCCTTCATCTGGTTCTTAGTACTCGTTTGGTCCGACGAACCATGTCTCAACATTGTTCATCCAAATATATTGAATATTTATGTGAACATTTCATCTTTTAAATCCAACCTTCAGCAATTTGACCTTACCTTCTGGATATGTGCTCTACTCGCCGAAAAAAAAAAAAAACCCCCCTTAATTTCCCTAAAAAATGTTTCTATAGGTATATCCAAATGGTATTGTACTAGTCTCTCGTATTCGAACTTCCACTGAACCAAGTCCCAAACACTGTTATATGTTACGCGAATATCCATTCAGGAACATACAATGACTTGAAGTTTGCAGCATAAGGTTCAATCTCATGTTTGGCCAAAGTTAATTACGCCTCTGACATTTCTCATTCTCTATTTGGCCATAATCTCTTTTGATATTCATTTCTACCAAATCTTTTCCTTGCTTTGAAATATCTCTTTCTACCAATCTTTTTTTATACTCATTCTCTAATGACCAGTAATGTTGTCACAAACATTATTCTTTATATGCACACATCAAGATTGTGACGCAGATGATTGTATTGCCATAATATAAATTATGTCACCTTAACAAAATCCAATCTCAGCCCTTTGATTCAACAGCATTAGGATTTGATGGATTGGGCTATTAATATTAGGGAAATAGGCAATTAAATGCATTGATTATGTTTGAGTCATTTTGGGAAGGCATTTATATAATGATATTATTCTTATTCTTTGTAATCAATAGTTTATTTTGTTACCAAATTATTTACTAATAGTATTCATGCTCAAAATCCGAGATTAAACATATATATTACCTGTTATTTTTTCATTATTCAGTACTTATTCTCATTTCCTTAGCTTGCGGCTGTTTGCTTGTATCATGAAGTCTAATGTTGTAATCGATGAAGCCAACCAGCAGCCTAGGAGCGGAGGTTTTAATCTTAATCTCATACCTGATGATCCAATCGACGAAATCATGCAGAATCGTCTGAGAATACTGTACCATCGCCAGGAAATCTCGAAATTTTGCAAGGACACGGTATGTAACTAATACTATTATCCAGAAAATACTAGTACTTGTAAACAATCATTTTTTACTTTACTCAGTATGAACTCGATTGTCAATACGATAATAAACTTTTTCAAGGATACGGTGTGATATATTTGTTATGTTTGGTGTTTCATAATCATTTTCAGTGAATATTTCGTTCATTGTTCCTTTTTAGTTTCCAATAACCGATAATGTTATATGTCTAATAATAGTATTTTATCATTTCTGATGTTTTGTTATTCGTACATTACTGTTTTTTGTATCTTCTTTTATTGTGTGTGTTATACGTGTTTTAAATATAATAATATTACTTAACTTTAATTTTTGTTCACTTAATAGATGTGCCTGAGGTGGATTTTGATTGGGAGGCGTTGGAGTTCAAAACTGTCAAGGATGCCGAATCATTTTACAGAGATTATGCTCATAGTCTCGGATTTGAGATCAAAATAAGAGCCACAAACAAGAATGACAGTAAAGGAGTGAAGAGAAACAAGGTTCAGTATATTTACCTTACATGCACCAAGGAATCCTTCAAAAAGAACAGCGATTTGAATCCGAATAACCAAGATTCCCCTCCGGTCCCGGACCAATCCGAACCTGTGTATAAAAAAGGTGAGGTTAGGTGTGGGTGCATAGCATTGATGTCACTGAAGCTGGATAGTGAGAAAGATGTGTATCAGATATTCCATTGGGTTTGGAAGCACAATCACGTACTTATGCCCCCTCATTTGAGGCAATTCTTTCGATCTAACCGACAAATTTCGGAAACCCATAAACAGATGGCAATAATGCATGATTCTGCGGGTATCCGTGGTCGTGATTCGTACGATTTGATGGCCAAATGCAGCGGTGGTGTTGAATCACTTGGATTCACCCGTAGCGATCTTTCTACTTTCATCAAAGCTTTTCGGTCCAGCCATATTGAAGATGGTGGTCACATGTTCTTACACAACTGGTTCGGGAAAGAAGCTGCCCGGGATCCTGGCTTCTTCCATGTATTTCAATTGGATGCGAAGGCGAACATTGAGAGTATTTTTTGGGCAGATGCTAGGATGCAACGTGACTATGAAGCTTTTGGTGATGCTATTAGCTTTGACACGACATACAGGACAAACAATACCTTCCGTCCTTTAGGTATGTCTTCTTGGCACAAACTTTTTAATATTTCTTTTTAACTCACGAAACAAGTATATAGTCAATACTAGTATTAATAGTTTACCCCACGTACATTTGTTGCAGCCGTTTTTACTGGTTTCAACCACCACAGGAAGTTGGTTGTTTTTGGAGCTTGCTTGATCTTCGAGGAGACTACTGAGGGGTTCAAATGGTTGTTCGAAAATTTCCTAGAGTGCATGAAGAAGAAACATCCAACTACAATTTTCACTGATCAGTGTCCGGCCATAGCGGCAGGTATTCGAGCCGTTTTCCCTCACACATTTCATGGACTTTGCACTTTTCACATTTTAGAGAATGCAAAGGACAAGATCAAGAAAGGCATGAAGGAGGGTATGATGTCATCCCTTTGTAACTTAATGTTTGATGTGGACGATGAAGCGGGCTTCAACAAATGTTGGGAGTCCACAATCAATAAATATTTCCCAGGGAAAGGTCCATATGGTCATCCTTGGTTAGCTTTCATGTACAAGTTTCGTCACCAGTGGTCTTCGGCATGGGTTAACAACAACTTCACGTGCGGTATGCGAAGTTCCCAGTTGAGTGAATCTTTCAATAGCAACCTCAGAATTTTCCTAAACACGAAGTGCAACTTACATCAATTCTTCACTCAATTCAACCGTTTGTTGGAAAGCAAGAGGGCTGACGAATTACAACTTGATTTTAATGCATTGAACTCAGTATCTCCTGCAAGATACACAGTCCATCCACATGTTCATCAAGCATTCAAGGTATGTCCCTTTGAAGAACTTCTACATGTGTGCATACTATTATTTTACCAATACTATTATTCCGTTAGTAACTGTTATTACATTTCATTCCAGTTTTACACCAAGACAATCTTCATGCACTTCGAACTGGAATACTCTGCCATGTCTGCTTATTTTCCAAAAAGCTTCCCCATAAATATTGGAGAAAACATTAAGGCTTATGACTGGTTTAAGCTCGATGAAGACCAAAAAACTGTGATCGACGAGCGTCGCGTCATTGTGAACTCCTCTTCTTCGGACTACAAATGCACATGTCGTGTATTTGATTCGTGTGGTTGGTTATGCCGTCACATCTTGAAGACTATGGATTTGAAATGCAATGGAATCATTTTGGACCTCGTAATATACCGGCAAAATATTTCAAGGATCGTTGGTCCAAGACAGCAAAGTTGGGTCTATCATCGATTATACTGAATAATAGTACAGCAGCGGAACCTGATTCCGAAGCGGGCAGGTATCAAAGTTTATGCTCACTAATTGCAGCCTTTGCATTAGAAGCTTCTCCACTAGTTTCCACCTACAAGGTTGCGAAGGAAATAATAACTGCTGGTAGAAACCGTGTGCGCACCATGATTCTTGAGCAACACGATCTCCAATTCAATGTTGCAAATACCACTGGTCAAGGTATTTTCCAATTTACTTCATTTACCATTTTATAATTCGAACCATATATAGCCTTATATAAATAATTATACTATTTTCTTCCAGGAATCATCAATTTACCACCCCCGCCACCAGTATATGTCGGCCGTCCAATACCGACTGGATTGAAGGAGAAGACCGTTGTAAACAGATCAAATAGGAGGCTGAAGTCAACACAAAAAACCGAGAGAGACCGGCGTAGGCATAGACAGCAAGCTAAAGTTCGACGTCAAAACGCCAGTTCCTCGCAACCAGTGGATTAGTTTGTTTACCTTAATATGACAGTCAGATTTATCTTTTCTCAAACAATTTTTATGTCTACTTTGATTACATATGAACGCATGAATACTCTACGCGTGGAACATTTTCAATATATTTATTAAACTTTCTGAATACTATTATTTCGATAAATGAATTTGTTGGTAAGTGTAAGGGGCTGTGTTTTTTATTGGTTTTATTATTTATGGCTCTATTACATAAGTTGAAAAAATTTATCATTTTTCATACAAGAACTTAATTTGTTCGTTCAGAATGTTTGTTTGAAGCTGACATTATATACTAAAACTCATTATCCAGCTAAATACTAGTATTCAAGAAGACATCCATAATCCAGCTAAATACTATTATACTAAAACTCATTACTAAAGCTGACATCCATAATCAGAAAAGAAAAACTATATCACTCATTATCCAGCTAAATACTAGTATTCAAGAAGAATAATCTTCTCAGTACAAAAGTAAGAAACAATCCCCTTAAAAACAACCTTCCAGAATCCAACCAAATTCCAAATGCTAAGTAGAAAAGTTGACCATTCAACAAACAATCCCCTTCAAACAACCTTTAGTCCAAAAACAAACTCCCTACTAGAGAACTATTTTCACCGCGGAGTTGGAAATTGCGATGGACTGATTGTGTAGTGCACCATCCCTGTCTCGAGCACAGCCTTCGCTCTCTTGTTCATTGGGTTTGCAAACATTTCGAGAAATACGATTTCCCTGTAATCTCGAATTTCTTGCTCATTCTTCCACTCCTTAGCCATCCACGGAAGAACCTTCCCATCCCATTTTTCCAACATCCTCAATAGGTAGTCTCCACAAAAAGAGCTGCCATGCCTTTGCCTAATACCCTTAATCATCTCCCATTTGAAACTGCTGAAATTGACGGACTTACCACAGTTAGAGAAATACTCAGATACATGTTTCATCACGCGGAACCCCGTCGTCATCCACTGATGATCAAAACCGTCTGTGCTCCTGCTGTCAAAGAATTGAAACTTTTGATCTCTCGTGTTCAAAATGAACATAGAATAATGCTCAGCGTGTAGAATCGGGAAGCACCACTGCAAAGGAACGTTGAAAAAAAAAACCATCTGTCAGCCGTTAATAATAGTATCGTAGGAATAACAGTATTATACTCAAACCCAAACCAAGGCATGAATTATTATATTATTAAGTTGCAACAAACTTACAATTTCGCAAGTAGTTGTTAGGTCTTCGTATTTGCTCATCCAGGTGTGCTCATGAATGGCCCTATCAGCAATCAAGCCATATACCCCATCTTTCATAATTGGATTTTTAATGGTGGCGTGAACTTGCCCCTGTCAAGTATGAGAAAAATTCAAATTTTTAGTTTCAATACACAAAAAAAAAGATGTCGATTAATAATTCATGCCTTGATCAAACTACTTACCGCCACCGCCAAAGGGAAAATCCACTTCTTAATATTCCCATGTTCAGCCGCCAACCAGTTCAAAGCGTACCCGTAACTGTCCACAATGTGTGAGCAAACCGGTTCCATGCTAAGGAATTCTGCCATTTGTGCCGCTTGTACACAAAATTCAGCCGAACCAAAATCAATTATAGTATTCTTCCTGCAAATTCAATACCACACCATTTACATATTTTAAATACTATTATCTGTGTTTAAATAAATATCCCAAAATTAGGCAACTAACCATTCATCCTTTGCATGGAGAATATACTCCTTCAAAGCCTCCACCTCCACATCAATGTTCTCTAACATTTCATTCTCGTCCACTTGGGTTACTCTGACTGTTTTTGCTGCTTTTTTAACAGTTTCTGCTCGATTCTTCATCTTGCCCTCAGTTGTGTATGGACTGACAGTCGATGGAGCAGGTTTGCGACTCCTCTTTGGACGTTCTCTTACACCTCCTTTTTCAATGTTCTCAGTACCACGCTTCCTTTTAAGTAGGTCTTCCAATGGAATGTTATCAAAGTCATCATCATCATCTACATCAAGACCCTAAGAAGACACAAGAGATGAAAACCATTGCTAAACATTAGTATGTACCGACAATAATACAAGCCCTAAAAATATTATTTCATCAATAATAGTATTCTTACAGACCGTCATAGCCGCCTTAAACAAATTGTCAATATTAGCAATACTATTATCTAAACAATACTATTATCGGGGCACAGATTTTCGTACCCTAACAGTTTCAGCAGCTATTTCACTAACTGATGGCCCCTTATCAGCATTCTTTTTTCCAGATTTTGCCACCGATTTCGACGATCCCCCAGCTCCTTTTCCCTTAGAAACAGAGATCACCTCTTCCTCTGCATTTGTTGGTACATCATTGAGACCAATAGTTTCAGTTTTCTCACTAGAATCATCTACATCGCTAGGTGTGTCTTTTTGTTGCTGCCTTTTCCCTTCAGCGATGTTCTGCCGCCTTGCTTCTCTTAGTCTCGTCAGATGCACATTACAGTTATCACGGATTGATGTGATCCATTGTTCCATATCACTCATCTACAATACATGGTGGAAATTAGTTTCAAATAGATTTTTCAGACTCTGAATAATAGTAAGCTGAAAATTAATTTTTTTGAATCGACTTGATATTTACCTTAGCTGTTGACATTCCAGTAAATGTCAAATTCGTTGTAGGCACAAAAACTGGTTTCCCATCAGTTTCACTTCCTTCATTTGCTTGGTAACCAGATTTCCTCTGAACTGCCTTCAAATCAGTCTTCACCTTCTGTGTATCCCAATAATCACAGAATGGAAGTGTAGGTGTAGGTCGAGATGGACGGCTACCAAACTTCTGGCAAATCGAAACCTGTCACAAATACAATACAACAAACCTTTAAAACAAACTTTATAAAGGAAAATAAATGTCTTAATAACATGCTGCGACCAGATTAGTTTGGTTTCCTTTCTAGCGAACACACAGTATTCAGTCAATACTATTATCTAACTAGCTTAACACACAGTATTTAGTCAATACTATTATATAACTAATACTATTACTGTTACCCTTACTTACCATGACCAGATGCAAATCACCCTCAATGTATTTTCCTTTCTTTGATTTTACCATGCCCTCATGAAGTTGCTCTGCCACATAGCTGCACCAGTTGTATTCGAGGAGTTTTCTCAACCGGTTCTTCTGTATCAAACGTGCATAATCCATAGACGCAACCGGCCTAGTTTTGGGGCATAGTAACGATCCCATCACAAACAGTACATACATCTGACACCATGTCTGTTTGTCCACCTCTATCTCATACAGCCTGTCTCTCAGGATCTTCAGGTCTACATTTTTGCTGTTTTCTTTTTCAAATTTTAGACCAAGCTCTGCAACCATATCATTCATCTCCTTCTCCGTTGTTTCAGACAAGTCGACTTCACGTTTACCCTTTGGCAGCCCGTAAACTTCATGCACATCTTCTCCAGAAATTTTCAACCTCATATCATCTCCAATTATGAAACTCCTTGATTCTACATCATAGACATCTACAACCCACCTCCTGAATTCGAACGGCAACTGATTCATCTTAACCTTAAGCGTACCACCGAATCCAATACTATCCAACACATTCACTCTTTCACTCAATCCCAATTCTTCAAGCTTCTTGTGCAGATCCAAAATTCTGTTTGGACTGCATCTTGCATTTACCACTGCTGATCCATATCTGCAAACAAATTATCCAAAATAACAGTTTAGAAACACAAGTCTATGTATTCTTCCCGCTCAAAAACTACATACCATTACAGGCTCTATACTAGTATCCAGAATATAAATAAACAACATAAATGAAATTGCAACGTTTACCTGACTTGAGCTTGCTGTGTATTCATTTGAGATTCTCCAACTGGTTCAGCAGGCCTATTAACTGGTTCAGCCCTGTCTTCAGGTCGTTTTGGTGCAACATTTTTTTTCGGCTTAGGCTTTTTGCATACCGCCAACTTAATTCTTTTCCCCTTTTGAGGAACAGGAGTTTTCGTCATCTTTTTCTCTGAATTTGACAAAGAAACTTCATTAACATCAAACACCACAATCAAGAACGTGAGCCCAACAAAAACCAATCAAACCACACACTTGTACAACATGTCATCACAAGTATAACTGTTAATAATAGTATTACAGAAATACTATTATCTTCTTATCCAGAAATACTATTATCTTCTTAACTGTTAATAATAGTATTACGGAAATACTATTATCTTCTCATCCAGACACCACAGAAACAATACAGCTCACCTAATTCAGTAATATTAATGCTTGAATACTATTATTTGTCATTTTGCTGTGAACAACGACAACTAAATGCTTAGAATCTAACGCAATGGCTGCACATATGTGGAACAAACAGTACTCATACAATAATTGCATCAGAAAGGCCAATCCACACACACAAAACATTATCTGCTCAAATCAACCACAAACAAACACCAAAGTTTACCTCATTCCAAAAAAGTAATTCTCAAAAACTATCATTGGCCAGTAACTGTGAACTGCAACATGTTATAATCTTTCAAACAAACGCAATAGGTGCACATATATGGTACGAATACTTGCATCATAAAGGCCAATCCACACACACAAAACAGAGCTGCAGGAACCATGTACAATACAATTAAGCTTATATGGATAATAGTATTACATAGACCAGATGTATTTGCCTCAATAACAGTTAATTTGACTCTCAATCACGAATCAGTTGGATAATAGTATTACCAAAATACAAGTATCGAAACCATACACAAACCACATCAATCTAACTGAAAAACGCGATGAATGCTGTCACTAAACCTAATTCCGAACACAATCGAAACCGCAATTACGTCTGATTGCACATGCAGAGTTAGAACATATGGATAATAGTATTACATAGACCAGATGTATTTGCCAGAATAACAGTTAATTTGACTTTCAACCACAAATCATTTGGATAATAGTATTACCTAAATAAAAGTACCGAAACCATACACAAACCATTGCAATCTAACTGAAAAACGCGATGAATGATGTCACTAAACCTAATTCCGAACACAATCGAACCCGCAACTACGTCTGATTGCACATGCAGAGTTAGAACTCAATACCTGTTTATGGGTTCTTGTCGGCTCTTTATGCTTTCCCGAAACCACAGCGGCTGCACCAAACAACTGCACCAAATCAGAAATCGGAATTAGTTGGGATGAATCGGCAGAGGGATGTCGCGCGGTAGTGCTTACCTGAGCGCGAAGACTGACTCTGCTCTCCCACCGACGGCGGCTGCAATCGGCGACTACGGGCGACAGTTTTTTACTGCAGAGAAGAGGGAGAGAATAGGCGGCCGGAGAATGGGGGGAGCGGGTTTTTGTGCGGTCACGGTTAAAAGAGGAAGGTAACTGTAAAAGGTAAATATTATAATGAAAATTTATGGTAATTAAAATATTTAATATGCCACATTAAATTGAGGAATCCCATTATTTTATTATTATTATCCCTCCACCATTAGATCAATTCTATAGAGATCTAATGGCTCTTATGGATTATGTCTTATAGACATAATCCATAATATGTCACCACTCCTAATCCGCTTTGAGAGTATTATCAATTCATCCGAAGTACGAAATTAATTATTAGTTACTTCATGTGGATTAATAATATATGGGTGGGGATGTGGGGAATATTTTGTAAGTATAAGTATAATTGGCAATTATTAACATGTATGTTTAGTACTATAAATCAGAAACCATATGTATGTTTTTATTACATAAGTCACTGGATAGTATTGGCCAGTAGGCACATCACACGTATGTATACGTCAGGCATGCAGATGATGGTATTAGAGTGGCTAACATTTGTTCTAAAAGCACACGTGTTTGTATGAATAAATTACCCATAAGCATACGTAATTTCATATATAAGCATGAAATATTGATTTAAGTCTAACTGTTAGAACAAAGAATATGTAGGTTTGAGTTTTTTATCTAGACGTAAAATAATTCATACATTTTTTTACGAATACAATTTTCTATTATTCGTCATGTATTAGAGTGGGTAACATTTGTTCAAAAAATACATGTATTGTGTATGAATAAATTACCCATAAGCATGCCGAATTTCATATATAAGCATGAAATATTGATTTAAGTCTGATTGTTTGAACAAAATATGATGGTCGGGCAATGGTACCAATAAAATTCAAATGAGCTATATAGCAAGCTCAACTTGTTCTGTAACATGTTTTTAGCCAAAAGTTGATATGATCTTACAGTCGAAGATCCCCCCCCCCGATGGTGTTCTAATATTAGTTGATGCCTCACCATCCCCAAGCTTCAAGGATAAGACGTTGGTTCCTTGGATAACTAGATCCATTAGGTAAGCATCCCCATTAACCTATCAAAACGAAACATACATACATATTAAGTAAGTATACATGAATGCACTATATGTTTTATAGATGGAAGTATGCATTCAGAATTCATGGAACAAGAATAATATACGTTGTACACGTAAGTACACACGAGCCAATAATAAACACTTTGTGTATGTACATGAACATACAACAAGACGCACATATGAATTTTGAATCAGAACTAACCTTTACACACAGAGTGCTCAAGGCAAAATTCATTTCATAGCATTTGGCAACATCTGTGTGAGCCACTTCACGTATTGTTAGGCTGAGATCCAGGCCATCCAATGCATTTCGTCGATACCTATTCAATAACATATTTGGGTCTACATTCAAAAAGCAAGAGTTCTCAATGTTGCCCAAACTCTCTCTTAGTCGTATAAGATGGCGACATATCAGACCTTCCATCTCGTACATACGGCATTTGCAAGCCATCGAATTGCCATCAGCTGAAATTGCAACAGCCCGTTCGTCAGTTTTAGATCCATCAAACTGTTGTTTGAAGACATTGAACCACCTCATCCCAACTTCATTTGATCCAATTGGAGCCAACCCATATGAACATGTTGGGGCATATTCTTCAAGCCGTCTCTTAAAAACAAGTGGTGTGTACACTTCCGGTTCTTTTCCGGGGAAGCATGTAGCTATTATCTTTTCCAAATTATGTTCAAATTCTATCTCGTCATTAACTCCAAACATTAGGTAGTTAAACTCTGCAACAAACGCCTTGTCACATAATGATCCTAAATCCTTTGAAGCATTTTGGTGGATGTGAAAGGTGCACATGCCGTGAAATGTTGCTGGAAGCGGGAATTGGGTTCGAATACCCACGGCAATGGCTACAGCTTGGTACGTGAAGATGCTCTTAGGTTTTTGTCCCCTCATGCACTCTTCAAAAGTCTTGAACAGCCACTCAAATGTTTATGTATGCTCGTCGAACAATAGGAATGCCCCAAAGATTACAAGTTCCCTGTGGTGATTGTACCCAACAAAGACGGCTGCAGATGCATCACACGTATGAATTTAGAATGACAGTAATGAGACACACGTCTTTATACTAAAAATACGTTCGTAACGAGAAAGTTATGAGAGGAACGTATTTAAACTTAAAGTAATAAGACATACGTCTACATATATAATAAACACATAACTTGTGAACAATAGACAGACTCATACGTCAGATATGTAAAAACATGTGTATTTCTTTACAAATAAGACTACAAATATGCACGTATGAAATAATTTGAGCAAGGATAGATTTTGCAAACCTAGGGATTGGTAGTCCTCGTTCGTCCTATACGTTGTATCGAAGCTGACTGAATCACCGAATACCTTGTATTCGTCACGCATTCGGCCATCCGCCCAGAATATACTTAGTATATCCCCATCTACATCTATTTGCATCTCGTAAAAGAATTTTGGGTCACTTCGTGCTCACAATCTAAAATGTAGTTGCATTCTTGACTCGTCTGCCTTCTACAATGAATGGGGTGGTTGTTTTTTTTGGTGATTCTATAAGTCTTGTACAGTGAATCCCACGTGATGTGGACCCCCAGCAGTTTGGCACATGATATCGTATGAGTCGCAGACACTTACGTTGGCATACTTGTGTATTTTTGCAAGTCGGGCATTGGATTTACTCACTTTTCTTGCTGACCGATGAAGAGGTTTAAATTGGCAGGGGACCAGTATATGTGGGCTGTGTGTTTTAAACCACTTTGTTATCCAATATTTCCCCAACACACTGTCCCACCGAAGTCTGATTTCTGAAATATATATTTTTCAAAGATGTATCAAACGTGGGTATGGATGAGGAATTACTATACATATGCATCATAGTAAGCCTTTGTCGATTTCCTTGTCTTGAATTGCAGGGATCTCTCCTCGTCCATCCTTGTTCGATCTGATTAAATACACATGTTACACAAGGATTGCCATCCAAACTATACATGATATTCTTACGTACGTGTAATAAGTATATAATAAACATACGTATGCTCTACATGATGAAAGTGCGTTGCATAAGTTCTATACAACCAACCGTATGTGTAAGTATTATACATTAAAAGCACTATTTACAACTACCATCATGCGAACGTATTAAAGCCGTCTTTTTACATACCAAAGATGGGGTCACCATTTGCATGTCCTGTTTGATCGACTGGGGACGATGAAGTTGCTGTAAATACATACGTTAGCAAAACGTGATTATCGTGTACATAAAGAATAATTACATTCACACATACATATATATATACAAGCGCCAATATGTTTTATATACACCCATGTTTATATACAGGCACGTCTGTTTTACATGATAGAACGTGCGTATTAAATGTAAGCTTTAAATGTACACACAAGTTTATAAACTAAGACATATGTATAGCTTTAAATGTGCATATTGTGACATCATAGGCAAACCCAACATCGACAAAGCACGGGGAGATCCATGGGCTATGTGGAATAGTTCAACCTTAACTTACATGACGTGTTTTGGGGCGTAGTGGTGGGGGTTGATCTTGAGAGGAGGAGGTCATGGGTTCGAATCCCACCAACGCCCAAAAACAAATCTCTGAGGGTTGGGTCCAAAGCGGACAATATATTGTTAGGAAAGGTTGGGATGTTACAAGTGGTATCAGAGCCTCTCCCCGCCCCTCTTGAACGATGGTGGGGCAAACCTCAGTGAGGACGTTGAATCCCTGGGAGTGTATGTGACATCCTAGGAAAATCCCACATCGACAAAGCATGGAAGAGATCTATGGGCTATGTGGAATAGTTTAACCTTAACTGAGATGACGCGTTTTGGGGCATAGTGGTGGGAGTTTGATCTTGAGAGGAGGAGGTCATGGGTTCGAATCCCACCACGCACAAAAAATAAATCTGTGAGGGATGGGTCCAAAGCGGACAATATCTTGTTAGGAAATGTTGGGATGTTACATGTATGAAAAAAATACGTAATACGTCTGCAGCAAACATCGTATATTTCACTACTCGTTTGTTGCTTATCAAAATGTAATACACCGATGTTTGTATTACATAAAATGTATGTAGCTGACTACGTATGTTTCAGTTCTACGTTTGTTGCTTATAAATACGTAATAACACCCATGTTTGGATTCAGTAATATGATCTATGCTTCATCAAACGTCATTCTCTCAACACGATGAATGGCAATAATATTGAACCCGAAAATTGTCGGCTGGCATTGCATGTCACACTCCTGCAAGGCAAGACACACGTTAAATGGTCATTCAAATGTGAAACTCCCAAACATAGGCCGATGAACGTATGTATTTATCGGCCGAAGACTGTCCCAACGTTTTTTGGACGAAGACTGTCCCAAACTGTAGAAATGGAAAAATTAACCATTTCCTCACCATCCCAGATAAAACCAGTAGCATATGTATCTACATGGGGAGCAAGAACTAGTCTCAGTTTGAGAATATGCTTCCAGAACCAATGAGCTTGAGAGGAGACGTTGCAATGCCAAAAGTCAAGCTTCTTAATTCTGTATTTCTTCGTCCAGGAAACCCAAATAGAGCCACAACTATAGAGAATTGCCCAAATATTAAGAGTAATGCAGGCTGCATTCCTCTTTCCCTTTGATCTACAACGATTTTTTTTCTCCAGAGCCCGGAACTGCCTCCGGCTAAATCTCTCTAATTGATCTTCATCCTCCGGCTTTTGATTACCACATATCTGATACCGTCAACTTCCTTTGGCAATCAGTTGTTCTACTGATCAGGATTCAACCAACGACAGGAAACTGTCGTTGGTTGATGCGTTGACGAGCGGGGGGTGGAATGGAGTCAGAAAGCCGCAGCCATTCATCCCGTACAGAGCGTGATATCTTGATTGTTGATAAGATATCCTCTTCCCCTGAGCCTATTAACTGTCATTGGCGGTTTTCTACGAGATTCTTGACTTCCTTATGTTTTTGAACACCCTAATTACAAACAAAATGAACTTTAAAGCAAACCGACGGCAGTATTCTGGTTTAATTGGCTTGTCAAATAGTTTCCCTGTTCTGATTTCACTTAGCAATTTTGCGGTGGTTGTGTCTATTGTCCACCTCGGTATGTTTTTCAAACTGGATTCATTCATTTTGTGAATGTCATTCACTATGTAATCAATAAATATTTGAGAAGTGTGAAAAGATTAGCTTATGGAGATAACATACCTGATACATCTCCCTTATTTGAATCTTTTTTGGTTTGCATATGTATTTGATGCCTAATATTTTTCAATAAATTGGTTACAAATATTAATAATAGTCATAATTTGTGCTATAGTGAACGATTTGTTGATGTTTTGGTGCCTTCAATTCAGTAATCTCAGTTATTTCCCAGAATTCTGTCCTCAGAAGTATCTACAAGTCCAGAACGGGTTTGAGTCATCTTCATGCTTCTCTTCATTGGATTAGGCCAATAAACATTTGTGGGACAATCGGACCTTGGACCAGTCTGGGGTATCCGAGGTCGAAACCTTTGTGTGGGTGCCTTTCTCCGTCAGTTCACATTCGATGTTGATAAATTATCCTTCCTTCCCTCCCCTTTGCCTCTACCTCCTCTTGTTCTGTTCCATCTAACTTTTTGAATTCCTCTAGCATTCCCCTGCAAAAAGATGGTGCAACCCCGATTAGCTCTTCAGGTACAATTGGATGGTCATCCAGGATGACTTTGACGTTCTTCTCTTTTGCAACAGGTATCTCCTATTCTAGAATTACTAACCCTTTCATTTTGGAGTTATTGGTTGTCAGGGATGTGTGCGTTCTATGTCGTATATGTACTAGACGAATATGGACATCGAAGGGGGTGCATCTCAAGTGATTCCCTAAATCTCAGAACGCCTCATACTCTCACGTGAAGGTCGAGCTATAGTGGCGGATTTCTGCAATCTGATGGACGGCTCTTGGCAGCTCGGACTCTTGATGATTCTGCGACAAGTTATCACGGCAGCCCATTATGTGGCTTGTCATGCGCTTTGTTATCTCCCAAGCCAATAAGTGGTACACCTTTCGGCTTGGATGTGCCCTTAATTTTCTCATGTTTGGTTATCTCACTCTCTCCTACGATAGTTATATAAGGCAAAAAAAATTATTATTGTGTTATAATTTCTATAAATTCATGACTAAAATAAATATTAAGCCAGGTTACGAGATGTCGAGACAAAAATGAAGTATTAGTAAGAGCTCACAAAATGAAGTGAAAAATCGGGCAAATTAAGTTATACAAATTTAATGGCCAAAGTGATTGAGGCCCAGTCAATGTACTGATCCGATAATTTTCGTAGATAAGCCTAAAGTCGTATTTTAGATGTTGGTCGATCGGCTACAGTGACAACACTATTAGGTATCAAATTTTTTTAAGTATCAAATTGTTTATTTAAGGTACCAATTTTTTTATTTTAGGTAGCAAGTTTTTCATAGTACACATCTAATTTGAATTTGCAAGTGCCGGTTTTACCAAAAAAAATTATAATAGGTACCTAATTTATTGATCTTAGGTACGAATTTTCATCTTAATTATTAATTTGGGTTTATAAGTAGTAGTTTTACTGTAATTAATAGTGTTGTGACTTGTGAAGCTAACAACAAAAAATGTGTTGTCGCCATAAAAATTACCCTAAGCGTACGTAGGCGGGTGGTGTGAGGCCCTACGCTTACAACTTGTAAGCATCCAATCCTTAGGCGTAATGATATGTGTGTGTATTGTAATGTTTTTACCAACGTTGAGGTTATGTGTTTGATTAATACTATTTTTCGATAGGTGACTCAACTGTGTGTTGTCATGAGTCGGCATGTGTCATCGACTGATAAGTGACTTGATTCTATGAAAATCGTGATCATCACTGAAGGGAGCCGAGGTCGCCCAGGAAAATCCTTAGGCTTAATGGAGGAATCCCAACAATGAAGCTCCTTGACTAGGAACTGCCAAATCGAGAACGTATAACTTATTTGACCATATTACAAATAACCGAACCAGGTAGGCCAAACCATGAAACCCGACCCAAAATTGCCATGTCACTAGGTAAATGAATCGTCAGACGAGAAACATGACCAACATCATTCTTTCGTTGTCATCCATGTCTGATGTAGCATAGACTTCGATTCGGCGGTGTAATACAGTCGTCACCGCCAAGGCCACCATCTTCTTCCGCCGCAAATCAAACATGGATTATTGTTATGGGGAAGCAACATGTGGATCTTCTTCTCAACAATGACCAACATGGATAAACTAACGACCCGAAACCTCCCTAGCATAATCGTCGGACGAGTACAACCAACAATGGTTTTGATTCGGTCATGTGAGGCCGCTAGCCCCATCTAGGACCAACAACTTTTTTCGCCACCAATATGGGTGCACCAAAAGAGTGCTAAATTTTCCTTGGCCACTAATTTGTGAGTGAACCCACAATCCACTCACAAACTAGTGGCCAAGGAATCTTCGGCACCATTGGTGTTGAAGTTTCAACATACTAAATTTTTCCAGCTCATCTCCACTAGTCCACTCTAGGTTCTTTTATTAGCTCATCTCCAGCAACCCAGGGTTCTTTTGATGCATTTTTAATTTTTATCATCATTTGGGAATGTGGCTGTTGAAAAGTTCCAGCTTGGTGCTTCTTTCTCTTCTTCTTGTTCTTATTTCATTTCCTTTTTTTTTTTGGTGGGAAAACGGCGCAAACGCCTTAATCATTAATTAAAACAGAACGAGGTTGACCAACACCAAGAAGGTCAAGCCTTAAAAAGTATCCAAGTCTGCTATCTGACAAATCAAAACTGTGACTCCCATGAGGGTAGCCATAACCAATACCCGCCAGGAAATCCGCCGCTTGGTTTCCCTCCCTGTAGGTATGCTCAATCCGTAAACTCCAAACCCTGCCCCTAAGCTCCTGAAACTGTAATGTTTCCATGGCATGTTGGTCACCATACATCAGGAGCGTAATAGCTGACGCGAATCCATTCGTAAGATGACTTTGCGATGGCCAGCTTCCCAAGCCCGGTTTAGTCCCTCAATAGCACCTCGCATCTCAGCACGCGCAATCGAACAAGCACCAATATTCATTGTGAAGGCTAAGAGGCATCTCCCCTCATGAGTTCGTAGCAAGCCACCCGCAGCTGCCTTGCCCGCTTTACCATCAAATGATCCATCAACATTCAAAACTGTCCAGCCTTCCTGTCCCGGGTCCCACTGCACACTAATAATCCTCCTGTCCACGCCAATCCCCAGGGAGCTCCGAGTTCTGTCCATAGCTTCAGTCACTTACTTCGACCAGCTGATCGAGCGAAAAGCAGCATTCAGGGGAGAAATATCAGCATCTGAGAAAATACGCTCATTTCTCATCTTCCACAGCATCCAGCAATGCACCCCGAAAAGCAAGCCGTTATCCGAATGAAGCCTCTACCTTAGCCACGGTACTAAATCTCCCTGCCAGGAAGATGCAGAGTAGTCAAAACCTCCCAGCTTGTCCCATGAAACTTTTGCGAAGATGCAATCCCTCAGAATATGAATCGTCGTTTCCTCCGAGTTGTGGCAGAAGCTACAGGAAGTGTCGGCCGACATTTGTCTACGGACTCTATTGGCGTTGGTCAGGATTCTATCTTGAATAGCCAGCCAAAAGAAGAATCAAATCCGGTTAGGTCCTCTCCACTTCCAAACTTGTTTCCAAGTCCCCGGATCAGAATTCGCCAGTACATTCCGCACAAGGTTATATGCTGATTTGATAGAGAATCGGCCATTGGCTTCTCTTCCCCACACCAGCAATCCCCCCAAATCCTCCCTCGGCGGG
The DNA here is from genome assembly GCA_034768395.1 of Linum lewisii. NCBI lineage: Eukaryota > Viridiplantae > Streptophyta > Magnoliopsida > Malpighiales > Linaceae > Linum > Linum lewisii. Next base: position 50,255,246 of record CM068298.1, on the reverse strand, counting down.
GACATACCGATAACAGCGTCCAACTGCATCAGTTGTAAGCGCGTCTCTCAATCTTTCAATATCCCATTGTCCATCCAGATTGAGGAAATTCGCAACAGGTTCCCCCAAATCCGGTACCATGATCGATCCCCAGCAAAATCAAGAAGTTGAATACCAGAATACCACCCAACGCGAGTCCAAAACTTTGTATCTTTTCCGTTACGAATGGCCGAACGAGCTCCTGTCATCATCACATCCCATTCCCGTACCATACCCTTCCACAAGCTGGATTGAGAACGCAGATTGCAGGGGATGAAACATGTGTCCCTCTCTCTAAAGTATTTCGCTTGTAAGACTCGGCCCATAGATGCTCTGGATTCTGAGGAACCGGTAAGCTAATTTCACCATGTAAGCCCTGTTTAGGAGCCGAGCTGACTTGAGGCCAAGTCCCCCCTCCTCTTTGGGTTTACAAATATCCTCCCAGGCAATGAGATGTACCTTCCGCGTCTCCTCAGTTGACCCCCACACGAAATCCCGGATAAGTTTGTAAATAATCTCGCAGGTTGTACTCGGATAACGGCTGTCTGCATAACATAAGCTGGGATGGCTGCAAGCACCGACAGGGCCAACGTCACTCTACCTGCCAAAGAAAGGGACTTAACTTTCCAACCCGTTAGTTTCTGAGTAATCCGGTCTACGATACCTTGGTACGTCTGGGTGGAAGTCCGCACGTGTAGTATCGGAACACCAAGATACCTTCCAAGATTCTGCGTCAAAGGGAAACCAAGGATCCCAGCAATGGTCAAAGCTGTGCTCCTAAGAGTGTTCGGTGAAAGAAGCAAACCGATTTCCCATTGTTAACAGCTTGACCTAAAGCATCACAAAACACATCAAGACACTGGAGAATAACCTCAGCTTGGCAAGGCGTAGCTTCAGACAGCAATATAAGATCATCGGCATAGAAGAGATGCGATAACTCCGGTCCCCCAGCGGACAAAGTAATCGGCTTCCATCTGCCAGATTGTACCTGCTCATCAATCAAATGGCTAAGCCTCTCAATACACAAGGTAAAAAGAAAAGGGGACAAAGGGCAACCCTGACGGATCCCACGTTGCGGAACAAACCGATCCGTAAGCTCCCCATTCCAAAGAACTTGGAATTTCGCCGTGGTGACACAAGCCATGATCAAACGGATCAGCTCCTCTGTAAATCCTGCACATCTGAGTGTGTCCTCCAAGAAGGACCACCTAACCCGGTCATAAGCTTTAGTTAGGTCAATTTTAATAACCATCCGTTTCTGCCGACCTTTACACCGTTCCATAGAATGAACAATCTCCTGTAAAATAATAATATTTTCTGAAAATCTGGCGCCCCGGCACGAAACTGGCCTGAGTGCTCTTAATCAACTGATTCATCAGAGGTCTCAATCTCAGCGCCAAGCACTTTGTCAGAATTTTATAGACCACGTTACATAAACTAATAGGTCTAAAATGGTGTAACGTCTTCGGGTTACTAACCTTTGGGATAAGCACAATGGTCGTATCGTTAATAGCCGCGATATTCTCACAATCCAGGAAGCACCCTTGAACAAGCTTGACAACTGATTCACCAACGATTCCCCATTGTCTCTGAAAGAAGGCTGGCTGATAGCCATCCAAGCCCGGTGCCTTCATTCCCTTCATACTCTTAATAACCGATCGAACCTCTTCTGCCCCTGAAACCGCCAAACAGGAGGCAACCTGTTCCACTCCCAGCTAACTGAAGCCAACACAATTCAATTGGGCCCCAACCACATCGTCTCTGTACAAGTCCCTGAAATGAGACAGCACCATGCTTTTCAAGACTGCAGCGTCATCTTCCCAATGGCCATCAATCCGACGGAGCATGACAAGTTTGTTAAACGCTCTTCGGCGGATGGTACTCTGGTGAAAATATCTAGTATTCAGGTCTCCGTCATTAATCCACTCTAGCCGCGATTTTTGGGCCCAAAGAACTGCCTCCTCCCAAAGGGTTCTTTGCAGCGCACGACGAGTGGCTTCCTCCGCCTCTCTCAAGGCCGGAGTAGGAGCTATGCCAGTACTGCTCTCCAGTTCACACAGATGCATCATTAACGCCTCTTTCCTCTCAGTGATGTTGCCAAAAACTTCACGATTCCACTGACGAAGCTTAACTGTCAGAGAACCCAAATTCCGGGTAGCATCCCATTCCGGCTTCCAGCTGCTCGTAATGAGTCGATGGAAATCCGGGTGTGACATCCAAGGTAAGATAAAGCGAAAGGGACGCTTAATTTTGCAAGAAGCAATCAATCCCAAAAAACTGAGGAGAATCGGCCGATGATCCGACCTGAGGCGAGGGAGGTGTCTAACGACAGCCGGGGAAAGGTGGTGCGCCAACTCATAGTAGCAAGGCAGCGATCTAACCTAACACTGGTTGATCCTCTAAACCAAGTGAATCGAGGTCCCACGTGACCCACATCAATAAAACCACAATCGGTAATACACTGAATAAAAGATGCAGCTCTTGCAGGGTTAAAAGGAGCTCCCCCATCCTTCTCCTCCGAACAAGTAATACTGATGAAATCCCCCATTAAAGCCCAGGGTCGATCCTCCTGCTCAGCGAAGTCACGCAGCTCATCCCAAAGCAACACTCGCCCCGCCGGGAAAGGCTTCGCGTAAACTGCAGAGAAGACAGTTCTTGGCAGATTTGGCAAGCTAAGTTCGAGATGTATAACCTGATCAGACCGCCCAAGTTCCATGATACCAACTGAATCCGCGTTCCAGAGGACCCAGATGTCGCCATCTTCTTCCGCCGCAAATCAAACATGGATTATCGTTATGGGGAAGCAACATGTGGATCTTCTTCTCAACAATGACCAACATGGATAAACTAACGACCCGAAACCTCCCTAGCATAATCGTCGGACGAGTACAACCAACAATGGTTTTGATTCGGTCATGTGAGGCCGCCAGCCCCATCTAGGACCAACAACTTTTTTCGCCACCAATACTGGGTGCACCAAAAGAGTGCTAAATTTTCCTTGGCCACTAATTTGTGAGTGAACCCACCATGAACCCACAATCCACTCACAAACTAGTGGCCAAGGAATCTTCGGCACCATTGGTGTTGAAGTTTCAACATACTAAATTTTTCCAACTCATCTCCACTAGTCCACTCTAGGTTCTTTTATTAGCTCATCTCCAGCAACCCAGGGTTCTTTTGATGCATTTTTAATTTTTATCATCATTTGGGAATGTGGCTGTTGAAAAGTTCCAGCTTGGTGCTTCTTTCTCTTCTTCTTGTTCTTATTTCATTTCCTTTGGTTGTTGTTCATTTGCTGCTTTAGCTCCCAATTTTTTCTTCTTTTTTTGCTTGTGGGGTTTGGATTGGGGAATTTGGGGGAAGGGTCTATGAGGAAAATCATATGATGGAAAGCTAAGGGTATTTATGTTTGATCTTATAACTATATATACATGTAAGACATCATCATCATAATCTTCTCATTAAAAAATTTTATGGGTTTCCTATCTTTTGTTCTTTTCTGGGTTGGGTTATATCCACTACCTATTGATCCTTGTTGAGTGATTCTATGCATTCTGTTAAATCCTTGAATGTGAATTGTAGTGGGTTTTGTTCAGATTATGCAACAACAACTGAACAAACCATTTGGTGGAATACTTTATAGGATTGATTGCTATTTATGAGGATGCAGATTGAATATGCAAAGAAGAATGGTGTTCTCTTTTGTTTGTTAGAGGTAGTTGATCTAGTGATCTTATCTTTCTTGTGTTAATTGTTTCACTAGATGAATCAGATGCAAACATGGCAGCAGCTGAAGCAATTGGCGCTTGTTAAATAAGAAGTGGCTAATGAACAAGTCTAAAGAGGACGAGAAGGAAACGAAAAAGGTTGAAGTTGCTCCAGTCGATGCACTTCCGGTGAAGACTTAGGCAGCTCTAAAATAGACTTTTGGTGCAAACTGATTTTTCATTTTAAGCTTGGAAGTTTTGGCTTAAGCGAAGTGTATCTTAATCTTAATCTAATCTTAAAATATACTATGGTGGATCTCACCAAACTTTTTGCCACATAAGCTTAATCTCTAACCACAATTTTTCACCTCATCAACTTATTTTATATCAAAATTATATTTTATCTATCATACTAATAAATGCACTAACATTAATGTATTTATAAGTTATGAAATACAAAGTTTGAGACTATATAAATGCACTAACATTAATATGTTTATGAGTTATGAAATAACACTCATATTTGCTATCAAATTTATCACTATAGTATACATATTTTTATGTTTAACAATATCATAAATATGTTTACACAATAATAAATTGTAGATATTAGTAAACAAAATTAGAAAGAACCATACTTCTTATTAGGTACCATACCACTAATATATTGATATATTGTACCTTAGTTCGTCATTCATTACTATAATGTATATTATATTATATTTAAATTAGTCAGTAATAGTGCAAAGGTGAGTCATTTCATAAGATAGGAAGCAATCCGAATCTGGCATCGCTGCCATCATCTAGTTCCGCCCCTCTCCTTCAACAAGATAAGTGCTCTTGTCTTCCTTCTGTTCCTCTGTTATAATATGTTTTGTTTTGATCTCCTCATTTTTCGGATTCAGATGTACTCATTTTCTTTTGTTATCTCCTTATTACAGATCTTTAGGGATGATTATATTTCATGATAATGTCATTGTTGGAGGTTTCAGTTGGTAACTGATTCAAAACGGTTTTTGCTGCTGGAGATTTCTTATGGTTTGGATCTTTCCGATCAGCCTTGTCCATGCTTGGGATATGGTTTTTCCTTGCCCATTCACGGGATTGTGCTATCCTTTCAAGGATCAGTTGTTTATGCACGTTTGTGTCATACTTAATTTGTCCAATTGCGGGATATAATAATACCTTACCCATTTACGGGATTGTATCATCCTTTCAAGGATCCGACACTTTATGCACGTTTGTATCATACTTAATTTTTCTCTCTGAGTATATGCCACTCTTTCAATTTTACCCGTTTGCGGGAGGCAACCTTTCCAGACTTGCCTTTGATTTGCGTTTTCCTGCTATAGGTATGTTGCTAAAGGTATTCTCTTTTAACTCTCTATCTCTCGAAGAACTTGCGTTCTTTGTTTCGAAGGCAATCACTTTTCAGGAGGGGTAAAAAAGCTTTCGATAGTGAGCTGAAATTCCTTTTCAAGAATTGCAATTGAAATTGAATTAAATTGGAGTTAATTGGCAATATAGATTAGGAAACTTGAAATTTGATTCCGCGTGCTGATTTTCCTCCATCTATCCTGACACTAGCTTGCCATCAAACAATTTTGACTTCCTTAACACCATCAAGGATCAATCTCAACCATTGATTTATTTTTTCAGATCTAATGGTTTAAATTAAAGGGGTAAAAGAGTCATTTCACCATTTAATTTAATTTTTTTAGTTTTTCTTAATTTAAGTGGAGACCGCCGACGATCAGAGCTCCGACGACCGCAGCTCCAGTGATCGGAACTCCGACGAATTCTCCGGCGACCGGAGCTCCGGTGACTTCTCCGGCTAATTTTCCAAACGATCGAAGCTCCAATTTTGAAATTTTCTTCAGCCACCGGACCACCGTCGTGGGGCCTATTTTTCTGGAAATTTTTTTTCGGTGACGCTTCGTACTCGTTTTTAATATGTGTACACATTTTTTGTACATGTGTATTTACGTAAACTGTGTATGTGCACATTTTTGTACATAAATTGTGTACTCAGTTGCAAAGATTTTTCGTACACGTGTTATAAATGTGTACACGTTTCTATACACGTGTTAAACGTTTTATACACGCACACGTTTATGTACTTACATTTTTGTATACGTGTACAACTTATCTTGTACACATGTACACAATGTGTACACGTGCACACACTCGTTTGTACACGTGCACACACTCTTTGTACACGTGTACGTACATATTTATATACGTGCACATACTCACTGTACACGTGTACACAATATCTTACATTTATTTATGTACACGTGTACTCACATTTGTTTATATATTAGTGTACACATATTTCGTACTCGTGTGCACATTTTTTGTTCCAACCATGTGCATACTATTAATAACATAATTTATTGTTATGTAACATCAATAAGTGTTCAGTAACGTAGTGGTAGGAGTTTAATATTTCACAAAAAAGGTCATGATTTCGAATAATAACATCAACAAAAGATTTTTAAAATATGAATTATTTTATTGAGGGAGGTGGAGGACCGGCGGCCGGCGGAGGAGGTCCGGTGACGACGGCTGGCGGACGACCGCGGAGGAGGTTTGGCGGCGGCGACCGCGGAGGAGGTTCGGCGGCGGTGGACCGGCGACGACCGGTGGAGGAGGTCCGGCGACGACCGGCGGAGGAGGTCCGGCGACGGCGGACCGGTGACGATCGGCGGAGGAGGTCCGGCGGAGGAGGTTCGTGGTGGCCGACCGGCGGAGGAGGTTCGGCGGCGGACGGCAGAGGACGGCGGCGGACCGGCGACTGATGGCGGTGGACCAGCGACGTCTGGCGGCGGACCGGCAACGGACGGTGGCGGACCGGCGACGTCTGGCGGCGGACCAGCGACGTCTAACGGCGGCAGCAAAAGGTGTCTGAACAACACTTTTTTAAAATACCCAAATTGCCCTTGTTTGATGGGATCAAGGAATCAGTTTCCTTGATCCCAAGCCGCACCCATCTATCCTCTTGATGTCAGTAGGAAAGCTACCTTAATTGCTAGTTACTTTTCTAATAAGAAGTAAATGGGTTTTTGCATCTTTTAATTTGGTTCAATAAGGTATCAAACTTAATAAAAAATCATCACTTATTTGTCATAGTATTTCTTATTTATTATTATTGCAAGCATAATTCTTTTAAGGAATTGGTTTGTAAATTTCAATTTTTTTCAGTGCTGACCCTTTATTTCGGCCGCCGCGGCGGGCACACCTTCGGAGCCGCACGATCTCATCAACGGCTGGGGGGAGAGAAGATTGGCGCGGGCCCGGTGTCAGGAGCTGTCAGCCTCGTCAGCCCGGCTGTCAGCAGCAATTTAATTAATTTAATATATTTAGTTTATTGAAATAAATGATTAATGATTAAATAAATGGGCGTATACGGTTTCATATATGCCCGGACCGTATACGCGTTTGAAAATTTTTGGGATTTTAAAATTTCAAATTTTTGAAAATTTTGAATCGAAAGAAAATGAAGAGACGGTTTGTTCCCTCCCCCAAAATCGTTAACCACTGAAAACCTAATTTCGATCTTCACTTTCTCGAAGAGCTGCAGCTGTCTTCCCACCTCTGTGTTTCAATTCCTCGTCAGTGAGCTTCGTCGGTTAGCTGGAGTTGTCTTCCCACCTCTGTGTTTCAATTCCCCGTCGGTGAGATTCGTCGGTTAGGTGGAGTTGTCTTCCCACCTCTGTTAGTCAATTCCCCGGCGGTTAGCCTGAGTTGTCTTCTCACCAATGGCGAAGAACAAGCATTCAACGGAAAATGTTCGACCCAGGCCGGTACAAAACGAGAAATCAGTAAGTCTCCGACTGTTGTCTAACCTTTTCTATACTTGGAACTTACCCTAATCTAACCATCGTTTGTGTTACAGAGCAAGAGGCCTCGTCCGGACGATGACGCAGGCAGTATTCCAAAATCCAGCAAAACAGTGTCTATTCGGAGCAAGACGAATCATTTGCTGTCCTTGAACAGCAAAATAGAGGCTTTGAGAATTTGGTCATCCGTCAAGCAGTTTTTGTACGAAGCAAAATTCCACGGACTTGTGGAGGTCCAGGTTCGGGTGGTGGACAAGGAACTTACAGGCATGCTGATGACACTCGATTTGACATGATTTTCAGCCGCATTTAAGTGACATTTCATGCCCCTTTGATGCCATTTTGTTGAGTATTTGATGAAAATGTGTTTATTATGTAATTTTATGCTCCTAGTGCGTACATTGTCCATTTCTTGGCTATTTTTACCATTTTTTGAGCTTTTTTTTAGCCTCCAGGTAACCACATTATAGAGGACTCTCTCACGAGTCCAGCGCTTCAAACGGGGACCAAATCAGAGTTCAAACGGAGCGGGAATCATCGAAACAAGTTGGAGCTCTACCCAGGGGTTTTTAACTAAAGTTTTCAGCGAAAGCTTCTTTGAAAATCGCGGCAGAAACCCTAATTTTCAGCCTTTTCCAACTTATAAAGGGTTTTTGGGTTATATATAGACTTTTTGAAGCCAGATTGGATATACTCGAATTTTGGCTGATTAGCCACGACCTTAGGGTTGATAGATAGAGTTTAGAGAGTTCGAAGATCCGTGGAGAGATCGTGACGCCATCCTTCCACCTCGGAGAGCTCGGAGCTTAAAGTTGAAGATCTAGGAGATCGAAGCTTCGCCGGAGTCGTCAGAATTAGGTTTTTCAGTTCTTATCTGTTCTTCCTCTGTATGATGATTTCCTTTGTTGCCATTCATTCTTCTGTTATCATTATGAGTAGCTGAACTTGTAGAGCTTAGATTAGATGAACCCTAAGTGACCCAGGACTTTAAAGCGGTCACGGATCGGCGGTAATTAGATTCAAAGTTCAATCAGTTTCTCTTTGCATGGTTGTTTTGTTCTTGATTGTTTATGTTTCTTTTCTGGTTGATCGCCTAGATTAGGTTTGTGTTGAGTTAGGGTTTGTCGCCAGACAGCTTCCCTGCTTTAAAACATTAAAACTTGTCTTCCTTGATCACCTAGTTTAGATTCTTGTTAAGCGGAGGATAGAAGCGAACGCTCGCCTCCCTTTAAAACATCAATTCAACCAATTAACCTATTCATTGGAGTGTGCCTTTCGTAGGAACCAGTTAGGGTTAATCCTCTTCAAGAGTAACTCATAAATCGTTAGTAATTCCACCAGTTAGTTTAGTCGTCACGAGAGGCGACCGTACCCGGGCGACTAATTAATCTTGGTAGCTAGATCGGATAGAGCGAACGTTCGCTAGTCTTAAACCTAAGGGTAAGGAGTTATGGTGGTGTATAGAAACCGATTGAATGAGAATTGAAAACCGCTGGTCTTGTGATTGCTGTTGCCCTGGTGATCTAAGTGGGATTCGAAATCTAAGCTCGTCTATCTTCCTGTTAGTCAACCTTTTATTACTTTCTGTCATTTAATTTTCCTGCTTTATTAGATTAGAAGTCGTGGAACTCACACCACGCACAACGTGTTAAACCTGAGTAATTTGCCAACATATTTGAGTAGACAAGAAGAAGAGACCTCGAGTAGAATACGATCTAGTCTACCTTGGTAGATTAGTTATTTGATAACGCTAAAACTGCAGTCATCACATGCTGATTGAATCGTTCGACCTGACGAAGAAGAAGTTCAGGATAGGGGGTCGGTTGTTGAGCCTGGAGGCTTGTGACGTCGGTCGTGTTTATTGCCTACCCACCAAGGGGAAGAGAGTCAACCCCAAGATATGTGGACCTAACGAAATAAGCAGGCTTAGGCATCAGATTGGACTCCCTGCAACTGAATCACGGAGTGCGGTCATCCCCACTAAGGACCTGTATGCCTTGGTTAATGATACAAGAGATCCCAATGCATACGCAAAGCTGTACATTTTGATTGCGTTGGGTGAGCTGTTGGCGGTGGGCAGCAGTTTCTCTGTGAACCTGGGGTACGCCAGTGCCTTGACCGGTATGTCCAAGGACATCAGCCAATACAAATGGGGCCAACACGTGGTTGACGCCGTCATAGATGGATTGGTAGAGCTGAAGAGCGGACAGCGGGGCACGTACCCGGCAGGCGATTACAATGTCGCTGTGGTATGTTCACTTAATGACCTTTCTTGTGTTTATGTACGCGAATGGGAACCATACTGGTTAATTGATTTGTAAATGCAGATTCACCTGCTGGACATGACGGTGCTGGAGAATCTAAGGGCAGAGGAGCAGCCTACATGTTCCTTCTAGATTGAAGCTAACATAGAAGCGGCTAAAGCAGCTCCGAACCGCTGATGGCTCTTTCTCTTTCCAGTTGCGGACATTGGCGAAGGTGCGGAAGCCTCTGAAGAAGAAGGAGTTCAAACTGGTGTCCGCCCCAACAACAATAGACGTCGGTGGTGACGGCGGGAACGACTTAGGGATGGGCTCTGGTGTCCCCTTTGACGCGAAGGATGAGTTCATCATCCTCGCTAACTCGGCCACAACCCGCGGACAGGTCAGTTATTCAATACGGTCTATGTACTAAGATATACCTTGTGCGTACTTACATATTATAGTAATCATACTAGGTGCTAACTCCGTGTGTATTGGAATCATATCAGGTGGAGATGTTGAGGGAGATGGGGCTCCAACAGCTGGTGGAAAATCGTGCGCTGCTCACGTCACTTAAGTCGTATGTTGCAAGTCAGGAGGCCAGGTGTGAGAAATGGGCTGCAAGGCTGAAATACATGGACGCCGTATTGCGTGTAGGTCCAGCAGCTGTGGAACCTGTCGAGAAGGCCCGGACCTCTGGTTTGGCTAAAGCCGAGGAAGAAGTAGAAGAGGAAGAAGAAAGTGAAGATGAAGAAGAGTATAAAGACGTTGGTGACTCACACCCCGATGCAGAGCTCGATGCGAGAATGGAAGATAAGGATGACCGGGACAAGGTAAATCCGAAGTTGTTACTGCTGAGGAAACAGTTGTGAATGACCAAGTAAAGGGTAGCAGCCCACTACGGAAGGATACCAGCGATATAGTGGAGCCTATGTCGTCTGGAACCCCGGTTGTGATGGGTAGTCCAGGGAAATGCCACCGAAGACCAGCAAAGGTGATGCAGGGAGGAGGAGTTCACAAAATAATCTCACCCTCGAACAGAACAAGTTTGTGGACTACTTGACCAACAAACGAAAACTGCCATCGTATGTCACACTGCTTGTTCGTTATATATTGCCATGCCAAACGTTGATGAACACTTACGAAATCTTATGTCATTGTGTGCAGTGATATCACGGTGTGTGACTTTCCTAAAAGAGGGAACAAGTTAGTTGGCTTCCAAATCCATACTTTCGACTCAAGAGGGCGAATAAACATCGCCTTGCTGAACTGTTGTGGCCATATGTTCAACAAGCACAACATTGCTCAACATGGTCAACTGACACGGTTTTGCTTCCCTACATCGATTGCGTAAGTGCTCTATTCCAGCCTTGTATTACATTACGCCCCTGTTCCAACCGTAGGCCTTACTTACATGATGTGTGGGGGATTCATTTCTTCCGCTCGCAGGAGTTTGCTCTGCGTGAAGTCCTAGCTAAGGCGAAGATAGTAGCTGCTTCGAAACACAAGTTTGCAAAGCTTATATGGGATGCCACGAATGCAGCTAGGGTTCCCTATATGCAGGGTCAAGACCTGAGCAAGTGTCATACGGTAAGTTATGCTGGACATGTTGTACATGTCTGTGCTTCTGTGTTATTTGCACCTGAATGTGATACTTATTATCCAATGTATATGTAGTTTCTGTTCCCGGTCTATGGTGGTGAAGATTTCAAGCACTACTACGTGTTCGTACTTGACCTGAAGAGGGAGCAGAAGGTGATTTTGAACAGTTTGAATTGCCATGATAAATTTTCTAAGTATTCCTGAGTACAATGAAGCGTTTAGACGGCTGAAATCTTACATGGCTGATTTCGTGACCGAGTGGTGGGGTGATGCGTTTAGGAAAGATTGGGCATTCTACATCCAGCAATGTCCTGTACAGCCCGACACATTCAGTTGCGGTATCTATACACTGTTGTTTTTGGAGCACTACAATGCAGGGTTTACGGAAGAACAACTGTCGGAGTGGTCTGACCCATCAGAACTTAAGCTGATCAGGAGGAGGTATGCCTATCGAGTGGTTGCTCACAATGACAACAGCTTGTTCACTGACATTCAAGGCGTCAACCCCATGGACCAGTATATTGAGAAGATGAAGAAGAAGGCTGCTGACGCAAAGAAGGCTGAAGAAGTCCGTTGAAGATTTTTATTGCTGCTGAACTATGTCTTGTTCTTAAACAATTTATTTTTCCTCCTCGATCAACAGAAGAAAATATCTCCGAACTTATATGATAGTCAATGCAAACGCAGATTATTTCGAACTTAGAGGATACTCACTCCGAACTTATGGTATACTAACTCCGAACTGAGAGGATACTCACTCCAAACTTAGAGGATACTATATCCGAACTTAGGGAATACTATATCCGAACGATAGATAATACTAAATCCGAACTTAGGATACCGTTTGTACCATTCGCACACTAGTATCATTCTAAGCGTGAACATAAGTAGAATATTAATATCCAAACGTCATAAAACATTCAATTCACAAAATAGTAGTTCAAAAGGTAGTAGTTCTACAAAACAAGACCCACGATAAAAGAACCATCGAATGTCTGGTAATAAAAAACAGAAAACAACAACACAGAATGTCTGGTAATGAAAACCTCAAGTCCACCATGTGACCCCTCATGCCCACCATTTCTCACTAACCCCTCCTCCACACACCATCTTTCAATGTTGCCAAGCGCCTTACCACCATGTGAAGTAGTCCCGATGGAAAACAACCTTCACGGTGAGGCCATCGAATTCTTGGTCCACCACAAGATTAACCTCCCAACCGTCTGCCCTCGACCACCATGCCTGCCTTGTGGGCCCGTCCATTTCATTGAACTGCTCAGGGCAGCACTCCAGGATCAGAGATAGCACTAGCGAGGTGCACCGGATATGCCTTTCGCCTGAATCGTCTCTGCAGTTGATGTCTGGGCTCACCCACGTTGGTGTCCCGTTAGCCCCTCCTGTGACAGATTGAATGGTCACCGCCAATCGGGCAGGGAACTACACGCGAAGGTGGAAGAAGTCAACGGCACATAAGTTCGTATCTTTCAAGTACTACAGTGTGACGTACCAGTCGGTGTCGGGAGCGATATGTTTCTCCTTCTTGTGGGAGCTGAGAGAGTCGAGCCGGCGCGGGGGGAGGGTGTGTCAAGGTGCAGTCAGGCCATCTGGTTCGTAACTCCGTTATCCCGATCGGCATGTTAATGGCAGCGAATCTATAACATGTTTACCTCAAATTTACTCGAATCTAACTTGCTTATAACCTCACGTATATCAACAGTATACTAGTGACTTATTGGTGGTAGTATTCGGCAAACAAGTACTTGTACTCCCCTGTTATTATGTCCGATGAGTCCGTTGGGTTGAGCACAATGTCGGATGCAGCCACGGCCCCATACCCCACCAACAAGTCTAGTTTCATATTGCATATTGTCAAGACATTGCATGTTAGAGGAAGTTGCATTTGTACGTAGGTGAAGTTGAATACTTGGATCCTTCGTGACCCTCATGGCCGTAAACGCAAGTATGACAGGACCCTCCGCCTCCATATCCCTTAGCCTAGTAAGTGTAACGGACCCGGGATCTGTGAGGTCGTCCTCTGGCGCCTTAATCCATATGGGGGGTTCTCTTGTGGTGGGAGTCCTCTCAATGAGTAGCCATTCAGCCGCATGTACCCCGTACTCTTTGTCCCCTCTTTGATAGCCTTCATGCGTCCAGCCACATCTGTGTTGACCATACGGATACCCCAAATGTCTGGATGTCGTTACCCTCGTACTTTATGTCAAAAGAAGAAGAAGAGTACAATTCTTGTACCAACTTACCCGCGTACTGGATGTCGTTACCCTCGTGGTCTGAGAGGGTCCCAATATGGACAGACTCGAACCCGGTCGTCGGGAACCACTTGGTCCCAAAACCTTCTGGGACGTGATCTCGCCGTTCTCCACCGGTCAGTAAGAGGGCCGTCCGACAAGAGCACGTGCGATGTAATGGTCTGGCGTTAATGACAATGACATTTCGGATAAGGTACAGTTTGTGTTGCACGAGTGTATCGTCGTCCGAATATTTCGGGATGAAGAACCCTTCGATCCTGGTTTCCCTGCATAAATAGACCAACGCTTAAGGTGGCATGCATGTATGAAAAGCCAGTGTACGGACATGAATTAGTTCACTTACGTAGGCGTCCATCCATAGGCTGTGCGTGAGACCGTCGCTTTCGTCCCACTCTTCTGGGCGGCATGTATGGCCATGCACCCACTGTACATTTACAAAATAATTTTTCCAATCTTAATGGACGAGACGGCTTCATCCCAAACCTCCCGCATGACCCCATTCAAATGGCTTACACTCCGAGGTATGGTAGATGGACAAAGCATGGTGAGTTGTGGATATTTATGGTTTATTTTTCATATCAGCAACTGACTATATGTTACTCCTCATGGTTAGAAGATTGCAGTGTAACCCCGATGTGCGATTGTGGCTTACCCTCTAAGCTTCTACCGGTGGAACCGAAAGCCGCCGGTGATTACACCCCTTTCAAGTACTACATTGGCTGCCCCAAGAAAGTCGGGAGGTGTCGGATGTCCATGTGGTGCAAAATGCAGGAACGGGGTGCTATGGAGCCTAGTGGTGTCGTAGTATTCGATGAGATAGTCATAGTACACCAACGGCAAGAGGAACGAATCGAAGAACTGAAGGAGGAAATCCTCGTCTGAAGGTTGAGTTAGCCAAGTTAATGGCATACTACAACGATTAGGACTGATGTCCCAAAAGCCATAGAATGTTCCTACCCCATTAAAGTGTAGTTGAAAATACTTGGTCTGTATCTGAACTGAACTAATATATTACCTACCATGAACTTGGGATTAACCTATCTGTTACTAATAGTATACATCATACTCGAAATAACCAATGCGGTACTCGCAGTAGTACCAATGGTCACCGCATTGGTTATACCCAAAAGAATAGGTGTGGACTGTATCAAAATATCAGAATCTTAATCTTCTTCAATCATCAATAACCGCACTCCGTTGGGAGCACAAGAACAGGGTCAGGTCCAGCGGATTTGATGTGCTCCCCGGGAAAGACGCTATCGACTCGTAGGCTACCCGCTCGTCTGCTAGTTCACGTATCGCATTTTCCCTTACTGCCAATTTCTTGCACTTGTTTTTCTCTTTGCTCCGTCGGATTTCGGTGTTCACCTTGTACCTCTGTGTGTTCTTACTTGGCTTTGGCATCTGCTGGAACTTCACAGCAATCTCCGGCCTCCTTGGTTGCTCTCTGGTCACTGGAGTCGACGAGGAAGAATTCGTGTGAGCAGATGACTGGTCTGCTGGTGGACTTGTATAGTGAAACCGTTTTGGAGGAGGGTTGTTAGTTCCTCCACGCCCTTGTTGGCGTACGATAACAGCATCTTTGCGTGCTTGCTAACAAACGCAAAGTATCTCCTCCCGGTATGAAATCCTAACCACTGCACTGAACAGAGCATGCAGGGTGATGTATCGCTCGGACTCCACCTGTAAAATACTGCGTGGAATGCCGGCCAGAACTCTGAAAAAACCGGATCTTGCAAGCCGAGTCCACCGCTTCTTTATGTACCTCTCTTGTAAGCCACGAAAAGTCACATGTCCATTACACCCCTGCACAAACATCACTAGCAAACAGTGTCGGCATAGCAACCCCATTGTGTCCCAGTACTTACATACGCACAATACCTCCCGGTGTATGTGTTTGCCATCACAACCCTGCCGTCCAGCCTATCATTACCATCGGGTTTGTACACGGTGATTGTGATGACAGTTCCTACCGTGGTCTGGCCAGCAGTGTCCATATTGTACTCTTGTATTCGTCCGTATTGTTCTTGGAACATGGCGAATATCTTTGGGGTGTACACTACCGCGGCCCTCTGCACGATGTCGCTGTATTCGAACGCGACCCATGGCTTTGAGTTACTGGACTTAAATTCTTCATTCTACTCTGCCTCTCTTCTGCTGCGCAACATCCTGCAGTATAATTACAAGTAAGGTATCCAATCACAAGTTCAGTACGGTATACTATGGATACAGACCAGGTGCGTAATAAGTAAATGGGTTAGTATCGTACCGGTCGAAATGGGGAAAAAACTCCACTAGGCTGTGGTTCGGCTACAGGAAACCCCGAAGCACTGAATTGGTTGACTCAACGAGTTGTGTGGACACCATACTAGTGGTGTAATGGTTCCTCACCCATGCTGACGACCACTGCTCCCAGAATCGTAGGATGTACTTGCACCATTGGTGGCCGGTCGTCCCATATGACGGGAAACATTCACGGATCATGACATCTCATACATCATCGAACTCTTGTTCGTTGTCCACGTCATAACAGTGTACAAGGAACTTCCTCATAAAATCTTGCGTGAACAAGGTGCTCAGGTTCCTCTTCGCGTTTTGAAGAACGTGGAAGGTGCATAGGCCGTGGAACGTCTTGGGGAGGACTTCATTGATAGCTGCTGCCATGGCACTGTCCTGGTCAGTAAATATGGTCTCCGGAGCGACCCCATTCATGCATCGGAGAAACTCCTTGAACAGCCACACAAACGATGGTATTGTTTCATCGTAGAGGAGGGCAGCCCCGAATATCACTCCTTGATGGTGGTGGTTGAATCCCACGAAAAAGGTTGTGGCACAACAAGTATTGCAAGTAGCTTAGCATGTTGGCTTGAAATAAGCTAAACATACGGTCAAAACAAATAATGCTTTTTAATGTAAGAACTAACCCAAGGGTCGATAGTGCTTGTTCGTCCGGTACGTGGTATCGAACGTGATGGCATCTCCGAAGCACGCGTAATCGTCCCTCATGCGCTGGTCCGCCCAAAAAATGTTGGCCGAGTTCTCTGCCTGGTCAACCTCTATCTCGTGCCAAAATCCAGGCTCTGTCTTGACTTTTCGCGCAGATACTCGGCGATGGCGGTTGCCTCACCATGCAACATGTGCTTTTGCCGGCGCCTAGACAAGTGGTTCCTATGATCGACCTTGGTGCAGCCCACATTCTCCGCCCCACCCATCACGCCACAGAGTACCCTCAAACGATGACTTCAGGCTTATGCCGGCATCGGCGTTGAGCTCCATGATCGTTGCAGCGACCTCGGTTACTTCCCTATTGGACTTCAGGTAGTGGCTGTCCTCCTCACGGTTCATTTGATGGTTGTGATCGTCAACCCAGCGTACGATGCGGTATACTCCTCTGATCTCATCGAGGTGGAACACGATAATCGCCGAGCATCCAATTCTCGTCTCGGGCTTTTTCTTAGTTGGTTGTGTCCTCGCCACGGGTCCTTCACTGTTTTCCCAACGACGACCTTGGGCTTCTGATTTCCCTTCGATCGATAACCGTGCCTCGTGCACACAAACTGTACGTGCTTCAGTCTTCCATGATTGTTCTCTTCCTACGAGATTTCTTCAGACTATCAATCCTATAACTGAAGCCGTGCGAAATTGCGTAGTTCTTGTAGAACTGTTCAGCATCATCGTCGGTTGGGAACTCCAGTTGCGCCCACTCTTCCACATCATTCGACCTATCTCTTTGGCTACAAAGGAAGAAACGAAGTATCACACACCCACCATAACAGGGCACTCATAACAAAACAGGGCAACCATTACCAGTGAACTATAACAGGGCAGCAAATAAAAGGTAATCCCTAAACACTAAACATTACATAATCATAGGATGTCTGTTACATCCGACATTTACTCCAACTATACTGCACATATACCAGGGTTTCCACGGATTGTGAACCCTAATTGCCTAGCTGGTGGGAAGTCTTAAATGGAGCAATAAATTGAGCAATAAATGAACCCTAATTCCTAAACCACGTACATTCAATAAATATGTTGCCCCATGCATGGAATATATTGTACTGTTTCCCCCATAAACCCTAAAGAAGGAAACGAACACACGCCAACGATTGACCAACATAATCTCGCCATGGCGGACCCACCCGTCCAAAATCATGACTCATGCCTTACTAGATATGTACTCAACATACACCGGACGTTTACTAAGTATTAATTAGGCCTTTACTAAACGGGTGTGAAATTGTGCAAGATCTCAGGTCACCTTTGCACATTCTTTCACTGTATCCCTCAGAAACAAACAAAGAACTTGGTCATAAAGTTGAGGAATCTAATCTTTTGGGGTCCCCCGCAAACCCTAAAGTCTAAGCATGAAAGTCAGATGGAAGAGGAACATGGAACTGAAAAGGAAGAGAATATATGTATGTTTTCACCTTTTCCATTAGGTGCAGGCTCCTCGTTCAAGTCAAACCCACACCTTGCTTCATCTGCTTCGTCTAAGTCACAAAAGGCATTATGCATTTCGTGTTGATGCTCGTCGATTGGTATGGGTTCGTCCTCATCAATTTGAATGGGTTCATCCTCCTCGATTCTTATGGGTTGTTGAGGAGATAGTCCTTGTAGCCCATCTCCATTATCTCCAACGTAACTACTAAGAAACCCTAATCCTTGTACGATAATAGATCGTGGAAGCTCAAGTCTTCCACCCTTTTCGTGGTGAAATCGATGATGCCGTCGAGCTTGTTCGAGTCCATGGTGAGAACGACGATGGGTCAGGACCTAAGGAAAGAGCTTGGTTGAGAAACATAATTTATCTTTTCATTATATTAAACCTTAACCCAAACAATACCTAAGCTGATGTAAAGCCTTTCAACCCATAAAGTTTTCCAGCTGTCCAACACCCACAATTTTCCCGCCTAAACGCTTTAACGAAAAAATCATGCCCACCTCGCCGAAAGAATCCCGCCAAATCCAACTCGGCGTATACGGTCGAATCGTATGCGATTTCGTATACGCCGCTTTTCATTTAATTTTATTAATTTTTTAATGGCTTAAATAAAGTAATAATATATTAAATTAATTAAATTGCTACTGATAGCGCGGGGCCCGCAGCTGACAGCTCCTGACACCGGGTCCGCGCCAATCTTCCCTCCCCCCAGCCGTTGATGAGATCGTGCGGCTCAGAAGGGGTGCCCACCACGACGGCCGAAATATAGGGCCAGCACCGAAAAAAATTGTGTAAGTTTAATCAAGTTACGATTGGAAAATAGGAATCTTGATTATTTGATTTTGCTCTGCTGTTCCAATCCAACTTCATTTCATTGTGTTGATTTTCCTCCAACTCATCTTTCGATGACAGTTGGTAATTTATCGTCTTTTATGGATACTCTTGAATTAAGAAGTAAATGAATACTTTTTTTATGGAATGATGCGATAATTAGCTTTATCAAACTGTTACTTTTATTGAAGGTGATTTCGTTTTAAGATAACAATCGCAGTCCCACCCCTCCCCCGCCCCATCCAAACCTCCCCTCCTTCCTCTTTCCCCTTCTTTTTTTCTTTTCTTTTTTATCTTCTAGGTTGGTTCACGAACTATAACTTACTCCCGCCACGGAGTTGCTACGGCAAAAAAAAAAATATTATTATAATAAATAATAAATAATCATTAGTTACTCGTAATAATTAAAAAATATGATAAATAGATAAAATAAATCATTTGAAAATTCTCGATTCACAAATATACAATTTTCATTAAATTTGTTCTTGAAATTTTTTTTTATGAATATTTTCATTAAATTTTTTTTAAAATTTTACTACAAAAGACCAAATAAGGAAAATGTGCATCATGAATCTTTTGTATTATATTATTAATATTTTTAAATTAATTATAGTTTGCTTTATAATCACAGGTAGTGTACATATTAGATGAGAAGAAACCAAATGCCCACCTAAAATCCGGCCAATTTGGTCGGGAATTACCCATTTCCCGAGTAAAGTTGGTGGTTATAGGGAACTGTTACCCAGTTTGAGCGGGTAACAAGCTGTGGGGACGAGATCAACCGAGGAAGAAGGTTGTGTTTGTTAGAAGAAGTGGAAATATGGTTGCTCATGTGTTAGCATGCCGATCGTTGTTTTCGTCTAAGACTGTAATAGGATCAGAGTCTCCGGACTGGTTACATGAAACTTTGATGGATGTTTGTTTGATGAGGCATTAATAATATTTGACCTTCTTTCAAAGAAAAACTACGGGGACGAGTTTGGAAGAATCTGCCCCATACTCAATCTTATGAGTACTCAACATGAAATGACGTTATATTAGTCACAATATATCATCTATGTTTAACATATCATACCCAATCTCTCATTTAGTCAATCAGTTCTTTACTTCAACTCATCGATTAAGTAGTCTATCGTTTTCTATCAAAACCCTAATGCTCCAAAAATCGTAGCTCTATCTCGAAAATCTCTTTACAATCCAGATGCAAAGAGATTTGGGGTTCACCTGAAGGTAGCGGGTTTCCTCATACCCATTGGGGGTGGAATTTGTACCCGTTTAGTCTCGCAGGGCGGGTATATGTAATACCCATTTAATAAATGGATGGGGAGTGGATATTTGGTTTCCGAGCTCGTGGGTACCCGTTGCTAAGCCTATGGGTTAGACTTCCTGTATAAAATTTTGAATATTTCAATTATGTAAAAAAATATAATAATATGCATACCATCGAGACAATAGATTGAAGGGACTCATGTTTATTAGGTCACACGCTAATTAGGTCAAATGTATTAAATATAGGTTGTTCAATTTTAGTTTAACAACAAACACTGCAGAAATTAGGTTAGAAGGAGAAATCGACTTTTCACAATCTTAATTGTTTTATGGTTGCTCCTAATTCAAATCCAATATTGTGTATAATTAATAGGTAATTATTTTTAGTTATCCTTTATTAAATTCTTAGAAAATGAAATTCTTAAATTTATTAGTATATATGATGTAAGAGAGAATTATGTATATATCATCGGAAATTATATTTCATAAATGAAGCATATTAAGAGATTATAATCTAGAAATCACGAAGCTTATTTTATTTTTTTTATTTTAGACTTAACTTAACTAAACTTCAAATAAGTTATACAAATGAATCAAAATAAATCAACGATATTACAATATTCTTATTATTACTATTTTAATTAAGACAAACCATATAACAGAAATTACATATGCACGCAAACCGGCCGGGTAAAAAACTAGTTTGTTAATATTCTAGTTCTTGTTGAATGCAGTAAATCTTAATCTTAATCTTAAAATAATCTATGGGAGATCATCACATTCTTTTTGCCACATAGAACAATGATATTCTCTCAATTTTCCACCTCATCTACAAATTTTAAATCATAAATAAAATTTATATCAACTCTTAATAAATAATATCACATTAAGAGCTAATTAATAATTTGTTTAATAACATTTTTTGTCATTCAAGTTAAGGCAATCTTATCATATTGGTCACTTAAACTTTCATCTTTAACACATCAATGACTCAAGTTTGATTTAAGAAGAGATTGATATTTCATCCACTTTTATTCAAATTTTCATACAAAATCTTACGGGCGACCACGTCAACTAAAATAATAATTTTAAACTTCCATGCCATCACACACTCAGTCATTAGATCTAACTCATTTTGATCCAACCATATAAACCCCCTTTTAGCATGACTAAAGATTTTGTTTCCTCTATCTCCTTCATCTATAATCTTCATCTTTAGTAGGCTCCATTCCTTCTCGAGTTTAATATGTAAAGCAATACATTTACCATTCTCTCCAACCATCACAATCTATGACGAGTCAAAATTTGGTGACTCAAATCTCTGCAACGAGAGAGATCGAGCCGTTATGTCCATCACTCAATACTAATATTCGAGATTGTTTCGGCCATGGCGTCCAAGACAACAACAATGACTCCATTGGGTTTGTAGTAATTGGTGGATGGGTTCATTGATCAATCTCCATGGAATTGTCAAAAAAAATCTCCATGGATAACCATTTAAATCAAGAGTACCAACAATTCAAAGATCCACACCAACTTTAATTTAGCAGCTTCATGACCAATGAATTCACCTCCTTCGTCTTTGTTATGACAATTGGAAGTGTATACAAACACCTTACAGACTAAGTTTGGAACTTCACAAGGAAGAGTTTTCGTGATGACAAAGATAAGTGAGTTGTAATATTTGAGATGACTAGAAGGCGAAGATGGCAATGTTTTTATGGATGCATTGATGGTATCGTGATGTATGGTTATTTATGAACTTTATAATATCTCATTTATAGTTCATATATATTGTCTATATAAAAATGTAATGTTATATTTTATATATGACCCATTTATTCTTTTCAAAATCTCATGAACTACACTTAACAATAAAATATTTTATACATAAATTTGTCAATATATATTAATGAGTATCAACTAGGTCTTTCGTAGCAATATTATTTCAGTGACGCACTATACCAGTAAGTGATGAAAGTGCGATCATAATTATTTGTTGTCAAGACATTTTGCGGGCTACATTTGAGCTTTCTATTTATAATGAAATTTCTCATCCTCAAAGATTACATTTCCTATATTTGAATGCCGTATTTCTAAATAAGTTATTGTTTCGAACTTAGCGTCTTAGGATTTTCATCACCAATTTACCTCTCATGAACCTTTAGGATATGAATGAAGTTTATAAAATATTGGGTTTGATAACAAACTAGCTGAATAAATGAAGTGTGGATAAGGTTAAATTAGTTTTTAAAATTACTTTATTTAATTCAATTAAATAGAATATTCAGTTAATAAAATCTAAGTTTACTTTAAAAAAATAAACAATTAAAATATATATTTCCAAAGTCTAAGAGATAATATTGATAAATACCTTTGACCTTTGATTACAAATTTGGGAATATAAATATATTATTTTAATGTAAAAATACATAATAAAATATTGGGAAAATGGTACTTTTCCGCCCTCTACTTTGCCAAGTTAACAAACAACCTCCTATACTATGAAATGATCAATTTACCCCCTCCTACTATGCCAACCTAACAAACAGCCCCTTCCATCCAAATTTCTGTTAAGTGATGACTCACCAGTATGACTCGTCCACAATTAATGATAGTATATTGCCACATCATCGACTTTCATCCATATTTGTTAGTGACTCAACTAAATTAATAATTTTAAAACAGAAAACTGTAACTTTAAATTTATAAATTTAAAGATATATAATTAATTTTTAATTTTTATGTATTTTTTTTTAATTTTCAATTAAATTTAATAATTATTTTTTATTTAAAAGTTCAAAGTTATTTTTAGAAAAACAATTTATATTTATTTTAGAAAAATTTTATTTTATTTTTTAATATTAAAATCCATAAACGCAATATTTAAAAAAAATATGTTTTATATTTTATTTATGAATTAAATTTAATTCTTTTTATAATTTTTGTTTTTCTCTTTTCAGTTTAGTTGAGATGGATGAAAGTCGGTGATGTGGCAATTTACTGTCATTAATTGTGGATGAGTCATATTGGTGAGTCATCACTTAACGAAATTTTGGGTGAAAATTTGAATGGAAGGGGCTGTTTGTTAGATTGACATAGTAGGAGGGGGTAAATTGATCATTTCATAGTATATGGGGCTGTTTGTTAACTTGGCAAAGTAGAGGGGGGCAAAGTACCATTTTCCCTAAAATATTCATAGTCAAAATCAATACATGATTTAACATATAAAGTTTTTTAAAAATAATATAAAAAACACTCATTGAAATTTTGTGTTGAAATTGTGAGTAATAATATAATGACTAGAAATTTAAGAATAAATAATAATAATTAACTATATTTGATTTTTTTGTTCTTATTATGATCAAATAAACAGGTAAAACAACACCGTCCATAGGGCGGTAGGTACAAAAGCTAGTTAGAAGAAAGGTGAAAATACAGAGACTGATGGTGGAGGAGCTGATGATCATTACAAGGAAATTGGGATGTTATGTAAAGTAGTATATAAATGAATAAAGTGTCGTTAGATTTCTGAGGGGAGTTTTTTCGGTGACAAAGTCTAAACTTTGTCACCTATACAAAGTCTAATCTCCACCCTTAATCTCATCCTAACTACCTAATTAGTTATTTAATTAAATTTAAAATTGTTAATTAAACTTACTCCTTCGGCTGCCACATTATAACCGCCTGCATTGTTTAATAGGTAATTATTATAATGATTTTTTGATTATCTCCTCCTCAAAATATGGAACAATATATTTTCTTAACTAATTTACCTAGGATTAATCTTCTTCCTCTTATATTTACGCCATGGATACTTAAAATTTCAACCATCACTTTGAATTTATTTCAATTATTAATTAGATATTTATGCAATATCCTTCCTTCAAATTTGGTAACAGAATATTTTATTCCCTCTTCCCTATTTAACTACGTTCACCTTCTTCTTCTTTGTTGTATGATTAAACCATAAAAATTCCAGCCGCCCATTGTTTTGGTTTTTCAACCTCCATTTTTAATAGTATTCAACATAATACAAGAAAATTCAAATATCTTTAAATACTAGTATTCTGAATGCAATACTAGTGATCCGAATGCAATACTAGTATTCCGAATGCAATACTAGTATGCAATACTAGTATTCCGAATGCAATACTAGTATTCCAGAAAGAAATCGATGGATGAACGCCGGCCAGGGACAGCCTAAATGATTACTGGCGAGGGAGAAGATAGAGACTCGCCGGCGCCATCAAGTGCTCCCGGGAGACCACGATGGCAGAGGAAAGAGCAGAGGAGGCAATCGATCCGCTCTCGAGAATCGAGTGAAGCCGAAGATCTGCCGCACCGAAGAGAGCCGCCGCACCGGAGAGAGCAAACCGTCCATGGAGAGCTCGCCGTCCGGAGAGAGGGCTGAATCGATTTTCGCGGTTCAGAGGAGTGGGTGGCGATGAGGATAATAGAGTCACGCCGGCGCCGTCAAATAGCACCGGGAGTCAGCCGACTGCAGGGGAAAGAGCAGAGGCGCTCCAAAAAGATGTCGTCGAATGGGATATAGCGGCGCTGCACCGGAGACTGCCGCCGCACGGGATATAGGCGCCGGACTGGACAGAGCCTGCCGTCTGGAGGGAGATTGCCGTCCGGGAGAGCTTGCCGTCGGGAAAGAGGCGCCGACTGGGAAATTAGGGTTTAGAGTACTGGGGGGCTGCAGCGAAATTACCTAGGTCGTGGGTCTGCTAGTAAAAAATAAAAATAAAAATAGTAATTTAGCCCCCCTTATATACTAGTAATATCATCCGTTAGATCTAATTGAGGAGATCTGATGGCTGTAAACGAACTTTGTATAGGATACAAAAGTTCCCCTTTGTCACCCACTGCGCTCCCATTTCTGAGGAAAATCATCATGGTGAGTAGCTGTTTGGATTTTCGGTGAAAATATTATTAGAATAGATTGTTGGTAGTGAGGATTAAAAAGTGGAACAATTTCCTCAATTTTCATAATTCCTGGTCTGCGTATTTTAAAATTTCAATTATAACATTTTTTAAAGTCAATTTTTTCATTTTTTAAATTGAACAAAATTTTCATATTAATTTTTAAATTTACTACTAAACAAAATTTTATGTATATTTTGAAATTAAATAAGTTGATTATGAAATTATAAAAAATATAAGTGATAGTAAACACACCTAAAAATCTAAAATTGGATTCCCTCCGTTTGGAAAAAGTCTTCGACTTTCAAACTTTTTTCAGTCGAAATTTTCTTTAGGGTTAGATGGTATTATTACGACTCTGTAATCTGCCCTTCTAGTCAGGGCGTGTGTGTTCGTGAAGAAGATTTTTTAAGGGTTGAAGATGAAGAATTAAGGAGGTTTTTTTTCTTCTCCTTCTGGTATGTTTTAAACTAAAGCAAACGGAGCTTCAAAAGGGTCGTTGACTCGTCTCTCGCTGCCAATCGTCGCCCTCAGTCGTAACTCGTCGTACGAAGTCGGTCGTCCCTCACCCGCATCTGGTCGGAGCCGAAACATATGTAAGTTTCCATTTTATTAGATCACCCTCACTCACTGTAATTCACTATGTATATTCATGGTTTTCATATACGTACGTTCTCATTTCGTGTTGATTATAAGTGGTCAATCAAAATTGAGATGATGTGCCAGTTATTGCTCTTGAGATCCGTCGTTGGACGGCGGTGATCGGAAGGGACCTTCTTTCCTCCGGTGATGTAGTCTTTGTAGATGACGAAATTAATTTTACTTTTATTGCTTTTTTATTTAATTGCCCGCTAATTGGCTTTTCCTCCATTTCTTTACGGTTTTTGGGTGTCATTGATTTTGTTTCCTTTTTCACTTTTTTACATTTCATGTTAGATAATTAAGGTATTTGTTTTCCTTTTTTGTGTAATAAATTAGTTTTCCTCTTTTATCTTAATTTTAGTGCTTGATTGATTCCTTGTTTGTTTCTTATTTTCCTTTTTTTCGTCTTCTGCTTTAGTTTGAGTTTTTTATAGGAAAGTATGATTTCATTAGATGAATCAGGCAAGAGAATGCCGTAACAATTCAAAAACAAGAGTTCGAAAAGACTCAGGAAATAACAGCAGACAAAATAGCCAAGCATCAATAGAGCTAAGAAAAGTAATAAGTCTAAAGACCAAGAATGAAGCGCTAATCGGAGGGAAGCACGTCATTACAACAACACTTTGCAAGCCAGTCAGCTTCATGGAGCTCACAACGTCTTCAAAATAAAATCTTGCAGTCGCAGGAAGACAATAACTCAGTGACTGCCGCCAAAGTAGGACTGAAGCGATAGGCCAATCTCCGGCTTGCGACTCCAAGGCATCAACAATGGTTTTGCAGTCTGTAAGAATACACACTCGGCCGCTCAAGGAAGAAGCAATCCTTGATGCTGCAAGCAAAGCTGCAGTCTCTGCTGAAATGGGGTTAGAACAAGATATTTTCTCAGCCTTACCCTCCACTATTTGTCCTTCGGCATTTTTAATAACAATACTGATTTCTACCTTCTGGACGTCACTTTTAAATGAAGCGTCACAGAAAATATACATGTCGTATATTCTCGGCAATGGACCAGGATGTTGAGGGTAGTCCCTAGTTTGAGACAGATGACTAGAAGTAACTTCATTTTTTTAGGAGAGTAGTCATTTAGTCTTTCCTAATGTGATAAGAAGTGACTTATCCTGCTCTTCATTAAAAATGATGTTGTTTCGACGTTTCCAAATATGCCACCCGCAAAAGAGTCGATTTGTTGCATCTTGGGAAGAGAGGCAATCAAAACCATTCCGTAACCAAGAGATGAACTTCCAATTTGATGAACCAGTGGTCGGAGAAGCGCGGGGAAAGAGATCCCAAACCTCCCTCGCTCTCGGACATTCTGTAAAGAGATGCATGAGAATTTCAGGGGTACTTGGGCAAGATGGGCAATCCGAAGAGATCGAGCATCTTCTCTTCCACATATTCAATCGTGTTGCGATGGCGTCACATGTACATCTCCAAAGAAACATCTTCACATTCGGTGGTAAGGAAAGACTCCACAACCTCTTCCAGTCTTGAGCATTACCAAGGTGAGAAAAAGTAACCTGGTTCTTTGAATTGAAGATAGAGTGATATGCAGATTTTACCGTAAGCTTGTCCCTTTTTCATGTGCCCAAACCCATTTATCTTCAAAACCATACGGGTCGATCGGTATTCGAAGGATACACAAAACAGTTTCCTCGGAGAAGAAATCTCGTAGAGGCGTGACATTCCAAGTTCGCTCCGGAGAGAGATAAAGTCACACACACGAGATGGGCATTAGCATGTCCTTCACTTCTAAAATATTTGGTGTCTGGAATCCATGGCTCATCCACCCAAGTTGATTCGCCGTCTCCGATATTCTTGCGAAGTCCCTTAAGCATCTCTTCTTTACCCTCCCAAATGCTCGACCAAATCCACGAAGCAGAGCTCCCTTTCTTCGAGGCGAGGAAATCAGAATGTGGAAAATAACGAGCTTTTAGAACCTTGACCCAAATAGAGGATTGATTAGTAGAGCTCTCCAAGCTTTTTTCGCGAGCATAGCCCGATTGAAGCAGTCAAAATCTCAAAATACTAATCCTCCCCACATTTTTCCTGTGGCAAGCACCCTCTTTGACGTCCAAATGCTTCTCTTATCCTTATTTCCTCCCCACCAGAATCTATTGACTATAGCATTAAATCTGTTCAAAGTCTTCTTTGGAAGCAAGAAACAGGAGAAGATGTAAGTAGGTATGGCCTGTAGGACAGATATTATAAGTACTTCCCGGCCACCCAAAGAGAGCAGACTACATTGCCAAGATTGAGCTTTTTCATCCATCCTCGAGATTAAATATTTGAAAGTTTCAGCCTTTGAGGCACCCCACTCTGTAGGGACACCGAGATAAGAACCAAGCTTACACTCACGCGGGCATCCAAAGACATTATGGATAGCGCCTCGGATATCATCAAGAGTATTATCCGAAAAGAGCAAGGATGACTTTTCTGGATTAATGACTTGACCCGTGAGGGAGCAGTAATCATCAAATATTTTAACAAGCCTGGAAGCCTCCGAAATGAATGCTTTACCAAATACACGGTATCGTTAGCAAAAAGGACATGAGAGAGCTGAGGGCACCTTTGATTAATCTTCAGCCCTTTGAGAAAACCACTTTGAATATCCTGACAAAGCAAGAAAGACAGAGCATTTGATACCATAATGAAAAGGTAGGGAGAAAAAGGGTCCCCTTGTCGAATTCCTTTCTCAGGAGTGAAGAACGAAGTCGGCTTTCCATTAAAAAGAATAGAGAATCAGGCTGTTTTGACACACTCCATAATCCAGCAAATCCAAAATCCATTAAAACCCATCTTCGTTAAGATAAACTCCAGCCCGTCCCATGACACTTTGTCAAAAGCTTTCATCATATCGAGTTTTAGAAGGAAGCTGTAATTCTTTGATTTCTTGCATAGCTTGAGGCTAGAATGGCTTCACGAACAACAACAATGTTGTCCTGAATTGCTCTACAGTCCGTGAAAGCACTTTGGAGCTCTGATACAAGCTTTGACATCCACTTACCAAGCCGGGTAGCCATAATCTTTGTTATCACTTTATACTTGAAGTTTGACATCGTTGGTCTGAACTAATGGATCGTTTCAGGGTGAGGGATTTTTGGTATCAAAGATATGTATGTGTCATTCCATCCTTCTTCCAGGTTTCCTGACTCAAAGAAAAAGAGAATCTCCTTGCAAAGCTCAGGCCGATCAGCTCCCAATTTCGTTGATAGAAGACACTAAAAAAGCCGTCTAGGCCGGGGCTTTTCATACCTCCATGGATGAAAACAGCCTTCTTGATTTCATTGGTATCAACAGTAGTTGTAAGGTGTTCATTCATAAAAGGGGTAATCACCATGGGAAAATCCTGCAAAAGAGCAAAGTCAGACTCCCTCCCAGTTTCCTAGAAGAGTGTGGTAAAAAAAGAAGTCGCATGTTCCATCAATTCTTGTGGTACATGAATCCAATTACCTCTTTGAGATTTTAGTTTGGTAATTGAGTTCTGCCTTCTTCTCTGCTTTGTGATGAGGTGAAAGAAGCGCGTGTTTTTATCTCCAAGCTTAAGCCAATTATTCTTTGCTCTTTGTGCCCAATGAATTTCCTCTTCTTTCCAAAGGGTATGGAGTTGAGAGTCAAGGATGCTCCTACGACTTAGGTAAGTATCATTCCTAGGTTGTTGCTCGAGATGATGTAGATGGTTCAGCAGATCAGAAATTTTCCTCGAGGCATTTGAGAACTCAGCCTGATTCCAATTTTGAAGGACAACCTTGCAAGCATCCAACCTACCAGACAAAGACACATGGTTTCTCTTCCACACTTCCTCCAATTTTGCTTTAAAATTCGGGTGCTCCATCCACTTGGCTTTAAACCGGAAGATGCATCCATTACGAGCAATTCGTTGCTGAAGTTGAAGAACAATTGGTGCATGGTCTGAAGCTGTTCTTGTCTCATACTTCATAGTTTGTCTCTAGCCATCGCGTAGAGGCTAGTGTCGTATCCAATCTTTGCCTAATTTCAACACTGTTATCCTGATTGTTGGACCAAGTAAAGATAGTTCCTTTGAAGCCGAAATCCAGCAAGCAGCAAGAGGAGATAAACTCGTTAAAATCCCTGGTTTTTCTGTCAATAACAGAATTTCCCCCTTCCTTTTCTGCTTGACATGTGATAGCATTAAAGTCACCAATTAGGATCCATTGATCCTCCATCCCCTCTCACAAAACTCGTTATATCATTCCAAACAGCCAACATGTCCTCTCTTTTTGGAGCACCATAAACAAAGGTAATGAAATAGTTGCCTCCTCTACCAACAAGTATAGCAAAAGTCAGGTAGGTGCTCATATTTGAAGCTAACCCTTTGCTCAGAAATTCCGTCTCTGCATCGAAATCCAGTGGGGAGGGGTTTACTAGTGTCAACTTTGACAAGCATCCGAACGGGACTGTCCCACTCTGATGTCTCACACTTAGGGGTATCAACTTTGTGCTGAATCTGGAAGAGCTTACCAATAACTTCAATGTTTACCATTCCTCGTTGAGTTGGGTGGAGTCCCCAAACTTGAACCCATATCGGAACACTCTGAATTACAACTTCCTCTGGCTTTTGCTTTTCCTTCCAATCCTTAAGTACCATAAAGTGCTGCAGAACATGCCATGGCAATCTTTCTTCTACTTTTCTAAGGTCATCAATTGAAAAGAAAGTAAACAGGAAGTAGTTCTTACCTAGTTCTTTTACTCCTACTTCTCCTCTGAGTTTCCACAGCCTGGTTACACTATTTCGAACTGCGTGACCAGCAAATCCTTTGTCGCTAATCAACCGACCTACCAGGAATCATTCAGAAAGTTTCTGTCTTATCTCTTGACAAGGAGAGAGCTCAAGAATCGGGTCGTCGCAGGTGAGATTTTGAGTTCTTTGCATCAGCTGGTCAATTTCTTCCATGAGAGAAAGAAGAATGGGAAGGAAAATAGGAAAAAAAGAAAAAGAGGGAAAAAGAGACCTAGATCCAATTGATAGATCTGGTGAAAGGGAAAAGGAAAGGGAGAAGTGGGTTTGGAGAATAGTGGAACAGATAGGATAAAGGGAGTGAAAGAAAAGAGTGGGATGAAATTGAGTAGATTTTTTAATCAAGAAGACAAGTGATGATTCTTAAGGTGGAATTGGGCCGTTGTCGCCATTAAGGTGGTAGAATGGTGCTGGTGAGAAAAAGGAAGCATTTAAGATGGAAGAGAAAGGTGAGGTGGGTTGAATGAAGAAGCCACTTGGCAATGGAGTTCAAGAGGTCATTAAAGGCATTAATGAATTCAAATAGCAAGAAAATGAGAAAACAAAGGAGGGGAGAAGATGGAGAAGAAGGCTCCACTACGGGAGAGAAGAAGGCTCTACTAGAGAGAGTTTAATTTAAGTTATTCACAAATGAATTCAATTTTTTAAAATAAATGCTTGTTTAATCGTTTCCTCTTCATTCTTTATTACTAGTTGTTTTGCCCGCCTATTTGCGAGCTATTATCCATTCTATTATAAAGATATATACATGTGAATATTGTATTTATTTCATTAATTAGGAATATTGTATGGATTGTGTTATCTACTATTATCGACTAAATATTATATGATATAACAAATGTATGATAACGTACATATAACATATATAAGTTAAATGTTATATATAACATATCGAATGTTATAGATAACATATCGAATGTTATATACCGTGACATAAGATTATCTAGTCGTACCCGTAGATGTTAACATATATTATTTTATTATGTAATTAGGTAAAGTGGGCCAACATTCTCTTTGGAAGGTTTGACTTTGAAAATATTTACATTTATTTTGACAATGGTAATCATATAATATTTTTATCTCTTGGAAGCTATAAGATTTAGGTGTGAGTAATGATACGATTATGTTTTATTTCAAACGTATATCTTTGCTTATTTAAATTTAATCGGAAGGAAACTATACCTATTTAAATACAAATTCATATTTGTGTCGTGAATCCAAAAACCAGTGTCGGATGATAATCATATATCCATATTCAAAATGATATTCTTATCTTAAACTACATTAGATTTCTGGTCGCCATACCATGAAAATCTCCAACATTGTTCTAGTCACATTCTTTTTCCTCAGTTAGAAACCATCGGTCGTTTTAGCTAATCAATACACATGTCATCAAAATCATCAGATGGGGCATCAAGTACGACCAAATTGATGTTATGCTTGTTTTCCCAAGTATTACGGGTTACCTAAGGCCTTCAACCCAATTAAGTGTCTCAACCCTTATTAACTATAATTTTCTACAACTTTTAATATTATTTTCTTCAATATTTTTATAAATATATCCATACTTTTTATTCAAATCTTACTCGAGGTGATTAAAATGTATTGCCAAGTGACCCTTCTAAGGTTGGAATAAGATGAATTCACAATTTCAATCACACTTGACTTAACTAACATATCCCATAATAAACTCAACTCAACCCCAAACTAATTATCTTGTGTAACTCCTCAATATCCAACCAAAACCACGACAAAAGTAAACAATATTTTTAAGTACATGATAATCATTGTCCAACCTATTGATAATTCAATTGAACCTACAATATGTATAACTCATATAACTTATTAACTCGTTATCTAGTGGATCCTACTTTTCATAAATCAAAATACTCCAATGCTGTAAATTTACTTCTTCCATAAATTTCAAAAATAATTCATACTTCTTCCATAAATTTCAAAAATAATCATTCTTATAATTAAAATATGTTAACATGAACTCAAACTTGATTCATGAACAAAATCCCTAAACCCACAATATAAACAAATAAAATTTTTGTAATGATATATCAATTGAATAATTAGAGATTCGTAGATTAATTTAAATAATTTTAAATTGGTAAGTATGAACCACTAATACCTCCAAAAAATTTCTACGACAATTTATTATCAATTATTTAATCCTTATTTATTCATATTGCCATCATTTAATCAAAGTTAATTTATATTTTATTGAATAATTAATCCTATTTAGATTTTTAATATTTATAAAATATCATGATTATTATTGTTCATGTCTAAAATTTATAAATATAAATATAATAAAATGAATTATTATTGTCAAAGTGATTAAGAAAATGTTTTAGTAAATTTTTCATATTTAGAAAAAATGTAATAATTTTTATAAAATACTATTATTTAAAATTATTTTTCATATATTATTTTATGTTAAGATAATATAGTTTAACATTAAAGTACTTATAATTTCATACATAGATTTTTTGATTTTAGGACATTCATCATTTAATGAAAAAAAAAGAAATAATTGAATTTTGATTTAAAAATTAAGTGATGATGTGGAAATTTGTGAGAAGGGTTCTAACCTATGTGTCAAAACCAATTATACCACTCTACTATTAAGATTATTATTAAGTCAAAAAAAACTATTAAGATTATTAAGATATTATCGTATCCTTATTAGTTCTTAGTTGTTACTCTTGGTTTGTCCCATCTATGCTATATATCATTTTCCCTGTCCGCCGCCGTTATATTCAGCTTGTGAAAGCAACCTGGGCATCTTTTGTCGACCACAATGGCTGAGTCGAAGCAACAGCCACTTCTCATTAACGAACAAAATCGAAGACAAGAAGAAGAAGAAGAAGAATACCATCATCTTGAAGCATCACACTCACACCCTTGTTCATCTCTCCTCAGAAACCTGTATATCGCTCAGTTCCTTGCCATATGGGATTCCAAGTTATCTATCAACTAGTATGCTTAGCAACTGGCAAGCCTCTTTTTATCCCTCACTCAATGTTGTTCAAATGAATGCATTATATTATACTCTACATGATGTGGGATTTCTACGTTGGGTTGTACATGATCAATCTTTGACCTCACTCCCTAATCCTCACTACTGTTTATGGTGTTGTCGAATCTTTTTTGTTGCTCTCTTTGGTCCCTACATTGGACAATTGTCTAAATAAATAATATTAATAAATAATAAATAGAGGCCTACTCACAAATGAGTGGCTGAGAAAGCTTCAGCCCACTCACAAATGAGTGGTTGTGGGTCCACTCACAAATGAGTGGCTGAGAAAGCTTCAATACCATTTTGGTGTTGAAGTTTCAGCACCCTACCGCAACCAATGCGTTGTTTTCCCGCCTATTTTATTTACACAGCTTCTCCCTTGTTTTCATTCACCAATTTACTATAATGTACAATTCAATCACCATTTTTTCTTTTTCCTTTTTCCTTTTTCCCTTTTTCCTTTTTCCCTTTCAAATCAGTACTGTATCTTCAATTATTTCAATGCCTAAAATGTATTCTTCCAAATACAAACCTAGCTTGTACTACCCCTCCCAAAACAGAAAAAATTGGGGTGCTGAAACTTCAGCACCAAAATGGTGTTGAAGCCCCCTTGGCCACTCATTTGTGAGGCTTCAACACCATTTTGGTGCTGAAGTTTCAGCACCCCATGCGAAGCCTCCCAACACAATGAACATATTAAACATATAGCGTTTCTCAGCTTTCTCTCATTATATTCCTTTTCATAGGATTTTTATATTTATAATATTATTTTCCCCCTAAAAATATTAACTATTTTAAAAAAAATACTTCAATATTTTTTGGAAAATAATTAATACAAAAATAATATGCTTTAAGTTTATAAACGTTAATTTGTGTCGATGAAAGCGG